>JAJOZX010001300.1:2500-410000 GCA_023014485.1 Bathynomus jamesi
GAAGGAAACGAATCCTTGGGAATTACTGAATGAATGAAATTACATAAACATATTGGTCATCAGCTCGTGGCTTTACTTCGATTATAAATTATAACATGTATATATATATATATATATATATATATATATATATATATATATATATATATATATATATATATATATATATATATATATATATATATATGTAGCGGATCGACAAGAAATAGACCAACAAATCGACAGACATACTTTCTTTCCACGCTACCATAAAACAGTTTGGAACACACGTGGGCTAACAAACAATGGAAAGTCTGTTCCTTCACCAAGGCGTTTTAATATAATTGGCGTGAAGTGCTACGTCACAGGCCTACGGTATAAAAGGAGCTTCCACTTATACTCACTCTCACTCACCCGTACGCTCACCATCATCACGTGAGCAGCGCGTCCACCAGCCGTTTTCCGGCCCCCTGGCCGAGGGGCCACGGCCGCTACTTTCTTCAGGGCCTACAATTTGTCTTCACGTAAGATCTACAGACCACCTGCAAAAGCAATCTTTCGAGGCCCAACCGGAATCACTTCGGGCCTGCGGTTTGCCGGGTCGGCCTTCAAGTTTCTCCACGTTCCTCGAAATATCTTCCGCACCACAGGCCTACGCCTGCAATATCACAAGGCCAGCCTGCACCTCGAGAAGTAACATCACCTCAGGCCTCCACGAAGCCTACATCCATCATCTCAAGAGGCTTAACGGACAACGACAACTAGAATCTGCGTAATAGTTCAACCCGCCTTCAACAAAGGTTACGTCACCATAAGATAAGTACCCCCTTTCCTAAGTACTCTTGTGAAGCCTACATTAGCCTACCGCCGAACGGTAGGCTATACTCCCAAATTGTGTATTTACGCGTTCCAACTGACTCTCGTGAAAGAACGCAGTAGGCCTATCATCCAATTCAAGTGTCATTTCAATACCGTTGTTTCCGCGTATCATCCGTCATTATGTTCAAGTCATATTTGTGTGTTAAATATTCTCTTGACGTAATCATTTAACATCATATGATGTTCTTATATAAATGATACTGTGTAAGCATTTCAATCCATTATTATTAGGCCACATCAATTATTCTATGTGCATCCATGCAATCATTTAGCCTACTTAATCAGTGTCATGTTTTTCCATTCAATGTACCAAACGCACGTGCATTCTTTATATCATTAACTAGGCCTATTCAATATTCCATGTCGCATGCCATTTACATACCATCGATGAGTATTACATTATTTATTACGTGTCAATTAAGCTATTAACATTTCATCTTATTAGCTAAGCCTATGCCATAAGCATAACGTAAAACTACCAATTAATTACTGTCAATTCTTTGTTATATCACAGTGAATAAAATAACGGATTTATTTTCATAATAAACTACAAAACCCATAAGGTGTCTTTCATAACCTTAATATTAATTTGCTTTGGGCGTAAACCAAAGCTGGTGACCTCGCTGCCATTTCGGTCACTCCGGGGTCACCAATTTATAGTGGACCTAGTTTTAGCCGTTTAAGATGATAATGATTTAATTGTATGCAACGATTGATTAAGGCAATGACTGATTGCTTTATAATGATAGGCTGGGTTAATAATTTATGATGTAATACAATATCACCGATTTGAATGAATGGTTATTTGATTAGATCCACCATACTATTGGAAGTGAACTACTTGTAGCGGATCGACAAGAAATAGACCAACAAATCGACAGACATACTTTCTTTCCACGCTACCATAAAACAGTTTGGAACACACGTGGGCTAACAAACAATGGAAAGTCTGTTCCTTCACCAAGGCGTCTTAATATAATTGGCGTGAAGTGCTACGTCACAGGCCTACGGTATAAAAGGAGCTTCCACTTATACTCACTCTCACTCACCCGTACGCTCACCATCATCACGTGAGCAGCGCGTCCACCAGCCGTTTTCCGGCCCCCTGGCCGAGGGGCCACGGCCGCTACTTTCTTCAGGGCCTACAATTTGTCTTCACGTAAGATCTACAGACCACCTGCAGAAGCAATCTTTCGAGGCCCAACCGGAATCACTTCGGGCCTGCGGTTTGCCGGGTCGGCCTTCAAGTTTCTCCACGTTCCTCGAAATATCTTCCGCACCACAGGCCTACGCCTGCAATATCACAAGGCCAGCCTGCACCTCGAGAAGTAACATCACCTCAGGCCTCCACGAAGCCTACATCCATCATCTCAAGAGGCTTAACGGACAACGACAACTAGAATCTGCGTAATAGTTCAACCCGCCTTCAACAAAGGTTACGTCACCATAAGATAAGTACCCCCTTTCCTAAGTACTCTTGTGAAGCCTACATTAGCCTACCGCCGAACGGTAGGCTATACTCCCAAATTGTGTATTTACGCGTTCCAACTGACTCTCGTGAAAGAACGCAGTAGGCCTATCATCCAATTCAAGTGTCATTTCAATACCGTTGTTTCCGCGTATCATCCGTCATTATGTTCAAGTCATATTTGTGTGTTAAATATTCTCTTGACGTAATCATTTAACATCACATGATGTTCTTATATAAATGATACTGTGTAAGCATTTCAATCCATTATTATTAGGCCACATCAATTATTCTATGTGCATCCATGCAATCATTTAGCCTACTTAATCAGTGTCATGTTTTTCCATTCAATGTACCAAACGCACGTGCATTCTTTATATCATTAACTAGGCCTATTCAATATTCCATGTCGCATGCCATTTACATACCATCGATGAGTATTACATTATTTATTACGTGTCAATTAAGCTATTAACATTTCATCTTATTAGCTAAGCCTATGCCATAAGCATAACGTAAAACTACCAATTAATTACTGTCAATTCTTTGTTATATCACAGTGAATAAAATAACGGATTTATTTTCATAATAAACTACAAAACCCATAAGGTGTCTTTCATAACCTTAATATTAATTTGCTTTGGGCGTAAACCAAAGCTGGTGACCTCGCTGCCATTTCGGTCACTTCCAATAGTATGGTGGATCTAATCAAATAACCATTCATTCCAATCGGTGATATTGTATTACATCATAAATTATTAACCCAGCCTATCATTATAAAGCAATCAGTCATTGCCTTAATCAATCGTTGCATACAATTAAATCATTATCACCTTAAACGGCTAAAACTAGGTCCACTATATATATATATATATAATATATATATATATATATATATCTCTCTCTCTCTCTCCTGTTGGTTTTTTTTCATTCTCCGGCATCCTCTTGCAACAAATCCGCATTTTTTGCGGGAGAAGCTAACCCACTCAGCATTTTTGCATGCAAAATATATATTTGAAAAGTTGTCTCCTTTGCTGATCATTCTTATATCTTTGATTGTAGCCGTATAAATATATCACGCACATATAGTGTTTTAGGCACCCATCATACGTGTATATATACAAAATAAATATTGATGAATAGGAAAAAGATTTAATCAGTTTTTATTTTTATTTTCTTTTGTGTAGGACTGAGGGATCAAGGGCGAACACCCGCAGAAATGCCCCTACTCCCTTACCGAAAAAGAAGAGGAGAGCCAAAATACAAATATTACTAATAAGTTTTGTTTAAATTTTGAACAGAATGTGTAGTGGGTAAGATGCATGTACAGGGTGTCCCGTAAGTCTGGACCCATAGGGATTTATAATATATTTTTTTATTATATTATTATTATTTTTATTATTATTATTTTTTATTATTTTTTTATTATGATTTTTATTTGTGGGGCCACTTGAAAGCCAAAGTGTACGAGGTCAAACTTCAGAACATTTTCCACCTTAAAGCACGCATTGTGGAGGCGTGTCAAGAAATTTCTGCGACTGTGATTCAGAAAGTGCTGTCGCAGTGGAGATTGCGTCTTCAACTATGTGTGCGACACAACGGCGGACACTTTGAACAGATTATGTAATAAATTTTTGGACTATTTTGTAATTTTATTATTTTTCCCTATGGGTCCAGACTTACGGGACACCCTGTATATGTAGCGAGGCATAGAAGGAGAAGTTTGTATTTGAGAGCATGCTGGACTGCTCATAAGGTAGATGAGACACGAAAAAAGATCATCTAAAAAGGAAAGTGACAGGAGAAACGGGAGCGCCACAACTCCTTATCTCCTGTCTAACACCTCTATTATCAGCTAAATTTTCTGAGCAAGGGGTAAATAGAAACACATCTGCATACAATATTTACTAACATGTCAAGAGATTATTATTATCAGTGAACTTACAAACAATGGTGGAAATATTACACTCTCACTGCTTTGTATAATATATACCATTCATTTTAGAAATGATAATACATCATATCTGCAATCTGCATACAGTATTTATTAAAATGTTAAAGAATTATTTTTATTATTACAGTAAGCTCACAAATAACAGTGGAAATAACTACATTCTCATTGCTTTATATAATACAACCAATTCGTTTAGAAATAATACTCCATTTAATGTTTGAGGCTTTCTGTAGTCGATATACAGAACCTTAAAATCATTTAGGATTAGTTTTGTTTCTAATTTACAACTAGACGGAACATTTTCATAATCATTAATCTTTGAACATATAGATTCGAAAGCCTGCTTGAGTACACGGTCGGGTATTGCATTATATGAAAAGTCAATGTATACACAACACGCTCCATGCGAGCGTTTATTCTCTTTTCACCTGTTTTTTCAATTGAAAACTGTTCAGAGTTAATATCGATGAGTGTATATATATATATATATATATATATATATATATATGTGTGTGTGTGTGTGTGTGTGTGTGTGTGTGTGTGTGTGTGTGTGTATATGGAAAAAATAGGGAAAAATAAAAATAATCCTAACCAACATTGAGAGCCTTAATTAAATCAAACCATTCCCCGGACAAAGTTTTATACCTGAAAGGACTCATGCAAGAAACCGGAGTAGATTTTGCATGCCTCACGGAAACCCATCTAAAGGACTGCCAACGAACTGTGAAAACTGTGAGTTCTGTACTGACAAAAAGAAATAGAAATTGACAAATATAACATCTCCGAGCCGACAGAACAGTGAGACGTAAAGGAGGATGTGCTATTTACACACGCGAAAGGCATATGGCAGAAATGACTATAAGTACCTCAAACAGCTACGTAGAATGTGTAGCAGCAAAATTTGAAAAATTAAATATGGTACTAATTGTAATGTACAGAACCCCGAACACGCCAACCTCAAAATTCTCAGATTCCATTACAGAGGTAAGAAAGTGAGTAAAAGATCTACACTCTCCAACCCTAAATATTTTTCTCTGTGGTGATTTTAATTTCCCATTCATGAAATATAAAAGGATAAGAAAAAATATATGTATACACCAGGACAAGGGGGGCACACGGGAAGACCAGGAGCAGGTAAAAATGCTACTAGCTCTAGCTGATGAATTTATGTTAACACAAGAAACAACCGAAAACACAAGAAAAACAACTGCCTAGATTTGGTATTCACAAACAACAGCAACCTAATTGATAATGTAGAAATATCCCCAACTGTAATATCGGATCACAACATTATTGAAACAACAAACAGTATAAAAGCAATAGGAAAGGAAAGAACACGAAAAACAGAAAGAAGCAAATTCGAAATTTTTTATTTTCACTCCAAAGCTATAAACTACGAAGGTGTTGCATCTAACATGGAAGTAATAGATTGGAAAACCATCTTCGAGGCCAAGACAACGGAAGAGATGCTATTGACCTTAGAGGAGAAGAAGCTGGAAATTGTGGAAAGACATATCCCAAAAATACAACAAAGAGGAAAAAGAAGCAGGTTTGAGAGACAAAAGAGGCCATTGTTCCGATAGCGAAAAAAGTTCTGTAAAATTAAGTAACTGCAAAGACAACAACATCAGAAAAATATTAAATGATAACCTGCAGAGTATAGATTGCGTCATACAAGACCTAATTAAGAAGCATACAGAAAAAGAAGACGACGCTATAGAAATGATAAAGGTTAACTCAAAGTACTTCTATAATTTTGGAAAAAGGAAGTAAAAAAAACCATACGACGATCGGACCTTTGAAAAACGAAGACATGCTTTATCTGATGATCTTACAGAAGTATCTGAAATATTAAGAGTTCAGTACGAATCATCTTTCAGCATCCCAAAAACTGACAAACTGATATGCGATAGAAACGCATTCTTTGAAGAAGAATTACAAGGGGAAAGTATAACGGACTTCGACTTTACGACGGATGATATTACACAAGCTATAGGGAAACTATGATAAAAGCACACTCAGTGGCAGGACCGAACAAATGGAATGCCACACTGATCAAAAACTGCAAGAATGCAATCGCTGAGCCTTTATATTGGATATGGAGAAGATCACTAGACACGGGAGAAATACCGGGCATCCTGAAAAACGTGAACATAGTCCCAATATATAAGGGAGGAGATCGATCCGAGGCCAAAATGGATGGAGACGATCACTAGGCACGGGAGAAATACCGGGCATCCTGAAAAACGTGAACATAGTCCCAATATATAAAGGAGGAGATCGATCCGAGGCCAAAAACTATAGGCCAGTGTCGCTTACATCTCATCTCACTAAAATATTTGAAAAAATAATTAGACAGAAAATCTATGACTTTTTGGAAACTCAGAAAAAATTAAATGATAACCAACATGGGTTTCGGTCAGGCAGATCATGTCTATCACAACTAATGGAACACTACAACATTATTGATGCACTTGAAAGTAATGAAAACTGTGACGTAATATACACAGACTTTGCCAAAGCGTTCGACAAGTGTGACCATGGAATCATAATACATAAACTGAAATATATGGGAATAACAGGAAAAGTAGGGAAATGGATATATAATTTCCTTAGTGAGCGGCGGCAAGTCGTTACAGCTCAAGGAATATCTTCATCGGAATCAGAGGACCTCAGCTCAGTACTACAAGAAACAGTACTAGCTCCACTACTCTTCATAATCATGCTAACTGACATAGATGAGGACGTTACCAGAGACAGTACAGTAACATCCTTTGCTGATGATACAAAGATCAGTAGAAAAATAAGAAACCCAAAAGATATAGGATTCCTACAAACCGACATGAACAGAATCTACAAGTGGACGGAAGACAACAATATGAAGTTTAACACCGATAAATTTGAACTGTTATATATATATATATATATATATATATATATATATATATATATATATATATATATAAGTAAGTGTCTGTCTCTTGGTAACGCTTACCAGTAGTATGGTGCATAATCCCTCATTTCTCCGATTGATGGTGGGGGGAGAAGGGGAGAGAGGTGCTGGAACTGTTCCCTCTGTGGGTTTGGGGGACCTGTAGCTTCAGAGTGAGGGTGCAATAATAACAATAATAACAATAATAACAATAACAATTATCAATGACCCAAGGTTTTTGCAAGTAGTATGGGAGCATATCACATGCAAATGGAGCTTGCAAATGGAGCGAACCAACCGAATATAAGATAGCTTACACAACCCTTCCAGTTGTATCGAGAACATCAAAAACAGAAATTATTGAAACCTGCATTAAAGCCTTTATGGAAAAGTTTTGAATTACTGAAACTGTTAATAAATATGAGAACAGAAGAACAAGATGTTTTCAATAAATGGGTTCTAAAAATTGGAGATGGAAAAATTAATAATGCAAATGGATTAACGAATAATGTTGAAATTTCTGGAAAGATGATTGGAAAAGAATGTATTATTAAAGCAATTTACGGACGTTCTATCGATATCAGAAATGAACGAGCCATTATCAAAGAAAATCATAATTACTACAAAGAACAAAAACGCGTTGATGCTGAACAGTGAAGTTTTGAAGCTTATTCTAGGTGATGTGAAGTCGTATAAAAGTGGAGATTCTGTGATTCTGTGGTGATTCTGTGATGAGCCTGAAAACTTGATGACCTTTACTGTTTAATTTTTTAATGCACAAACACCTTCTAGAATGCCACCACACGAACTGAATTAGTAAGTTGGTCCATTAATTATGTTGATAGAAATTTAAACCCAAAACGAGAACTGTGTAATGGAACGAGACTAATTGTGAAAGGATTATTCGTTATTTGGTAATTATTCGTTTTAGTGCTCCCTCTCCTTTCTGAACCAAAACACATTTTTCTGGTGTTTTTTTGGTGTGATTTGTTCAAATCTGAACTTTGTTTCTTTGGGAAATGAGCCGTTTTTGAGAAATTTTCAATTTTAAAATTTCTCAAAAACGGCTCATTTCCCAAAGAAACGAAGTTCGGATTTGAACAAAAAACACCAGAAAAATGTTTTACCTAACCTAACCTAACCTAACTTAACCTAACCTAACTCTTTTGCAATAATATTAGTCAGCAACTTGTCTATAATTACACTCATGACCACACTGCGGACAAATAACACGAGTAGGTAAAACACCGTGACTGGTAAAGAAAACTTCAGCACCGTCTTCTTTTTTATAAATATCTTGTATTAATTGATAGTAATCCAAATCACAACCTCCACAAACCATAGCGAAAAGCGAACTGAAAAAGCATTTTTGAATGAGTATGCATTATGGGAGATTCAAAATGCACGTCTCTGATTGGTCGGATAAGGTCACATTAAACAAAAACCAGATTTAATTGGCTGATTTGACCTATGTTTCCTAATTTTGCCACGAGATGTCTCCCCATAAAACTGGAGAGGACGGAGAGCAGCAAAATTTTAACCGAGGAAAGAGCTAAACGCTGGGTCAATGGCCTGTAATGGCTGCTTATCGACGTCTAAATATTTTTTTTTTCCGTAAAAAATAATTATTACATTTCCTTGATTTTTATCAGTTTCCCTGAGGTTTCAAGGTGTCCTGAATTCGAATTTATATGTTAAATTGTCATAGAATGTCTCCTTCTATCGAAAACGAAGGGAGCATTAAAACGAATATTAACCCGTTATTTTATAGATACTCAGATTTTAAGTGGAAATAATAAAGGTGAACGAGTTTTTATTCCACGAATTGATCTGGCGCTGAATGAAACAAATTTGCTTTTTCCGTTGAAAAGACGACTGTTTCCATTAATTCCAGCTTTTGTTATAACGGTGAATAAATGACATGGACAAACTTTTGATCATGTTTGCTCACGGACAGCATTGACGGATGATGTATTGACGCGAACAAGATCAGAGAATAATTTGAAGATTTTTGTTGTTGAGAATAAGAACCAAGGAAATTTATTGAGAGATGATAAAGTGTTTACGAGAAATTTAATATACAATGAAATATTCGATTGATTTGTGAGAATCAAAATTAGTAAAATCAAGCGGTAATTTATGATGAAGTTGCAACTTATTTGGATGTATGTATTTTGGTCTGTTTTGGTATTTTGTATGTATTTTGTTTTGTATGTATTTTGTTACGTATTTTGGTTTGGTTTTGCTTTTATGATGAAAGGGGAAGTTTGATGAATAGAACTCGCTGAAGGAAGGGAGAGGCACGCTGGGAAAGGGTTGCAACTCCAACCCGTCATTTTTTGACGGGTCAGGCAAACTAGTATATATATATATATATATATATATATATATATATATATATATATATATATATATATATATATATATAAGTATTAGTACTCTCTAATAGGTCTGACATTTCTCACTGAAAAATGTCAGTAAGGGACATGTTATTGCTTTCATGCCTTTCAGGTGGATGCAGACATAGAGGCAAAGAGGGATTTGTGAAAATGTAGGAATGCTTTAATTACAAACTAGCTTTTGGTGGCGTGAACAAATGTGTATTTGCTTATTTCCTCCAGTCCCTCTCGGCCATTATAGGCGAGGAACGCTCTGTGATGATTGTGGACAATGCCCCTTGTTATAATGATGCTCGCCTCCAAAATTCGAATGAAATAATAAAACATTTGCCTCCTCATTCGTCCTTCTTTAATTATATAGAAAATGTACGTAGTGTACATGAGAAAATGTATTATGTTCAACTTACGTTACTGTTTACGGATCTTAAATGTATTCGTAACCTTACAACTACAATTGAAAACTGTTAAATACATTGTTGTAATTAATGATGTATAATTTTAACCTTTCGGGATTTCATTTAAAGTTTGTCAAATGGTAATGAAAACTGACAGACATCGCGTAAAGTGTTGATATTTAAATGAATATTGTCTATTCCTATAAAGTGACTGTCTTTTAAATCTGCCGATTTGTCAAAGGTGGAATAGTTTGTCGAAATATTGTGCTTCCCTGTCGAACTCATCAAAACTTTGTCAGAAATGTGGTACTTTGTCAATTTGTTGTATATTTTGTCCCATCTCATTTGCAAAACACTGTACTTTAAAATTTTGTTCTCAGTTGGAAGAATTAAGTGAAAAAACAGCAAATTACTAGCAGGTGTCCGTTATGTATGTGGGGGGCCCCGCGAGACCTCATGTGAGGGGACCCTATATTCGACCGAACCAATCAAATAATTAACACAACATAGTCACTAGCGATACTAAATGCAAAAAACTTCACTTTTTTCTACGTGAAAGTCAAAATATGATAATTAAAACCCACTCTAATAGACAGAGTTTATTTCCACAACAGGTTTCGATGCCCACTGGCATCCTCTTCGGGTGGAGACAGAAGAGGATGCCAGTGGACATCGAAACTGTTGTGGAAATAAACTCTGTCTATTAGAGTGGGTTTTAATTATCACTAGCGATACATAATAATGAGTAATACTTCTACAATTTACACATTTTTCCTTCTATTTTGTCTACATTCTTTTACATTTCTTCAGCGGCATTTCTCTTTCACATTTTTCCTATTTTATCTAGAAGCAAAATCGTTAATAAAGTCAGTTTGACTTAGATTTTCAATGGGGATAATAGCCAAATTTGACAAATTATTGACAGTTGACATCTTGTTTAAGTGAGCAGCAGGAAGTAAAAGTCACTTTGTAGCGAAACAGGTTGAAAACAAACAAAAAATTTAATTGTGTCCGTTTCCTCATTGTATCAGTTGCTCGGAGACACTAGCACCGGACATCCAATTACAGTACGTAATCGAAGACTATAACTAAACTGAAGAAAAACAAAAATTAACACAAAAATATCCAAAACGATTTCATTACAATTTTAGGGAAGAATTCCCGTGATATAAAAATATTTGCCGGCCAATGTAGGGGGCCCTCCGCGGGTGCCTAACGGAGGCACTGATTTATCAGGCAGGAAGATTTTTCTTCATCTTTGAAGCAACAGGACAATGTGCTTTGAGAATGAAGACTGAAAACTCTCCCATTATATAGGTTAGAGCTATACAATTATTTGAAAACCAGACCACTTCAAAAATACAGACTTCACAACATTCAGAATTCGACCTTACAAATTTCTAATCTTTTGATCATATATGCGTGTCACCTGATAGGTCCGTTATCTTTATGTCAGGTCATAAAGTCTAAATGAGAGCAAACAACAACTCTCTCCTTCATAAATTTACAATAATGAAAAGGGTCGATTCTGAAGTATATATATATATATATATATATATATATATATATATATATATATATATATATATATATATATATATATATATATATATATATATATATATACATTATAACTGCAAACACGCAGTATAATTAACGTAAAGAACGACGCTTTGTATAGGAGAATTATCCGTATGTAGAGGAATTACGACATTTGTTTGGGTGAGGCCTGTGGTGTAGTGGTTATCATATCTGACCGGCAATCGGAAGATCCCGGGTTCGATTCCCGGGTGGGTACCTCATTATTTCATTTGTTTCGTTCTTTCGCTCTCATCTTGCGCGGATAATTCTCCTATACAAAGCGTCGTTCTTTACGATATATATATATATTATATATGACAATAAATAAATATAAGCAAATAAATTAATTAAATATCCACATTATTATTATTATTTATTATTATTATTAAATGCATTTGTTCGCAATTTCAAATTTGAGGATTGAACATTTACTTTTCGTGACAATGAAAACTATTCACTGTTGGTCAAATATTCAGAATATGAATTCCGATGTTGTTTGCCTTCATGCCTACAATCGAGGTCAGGGTGAACATTCGGAATTAAGAGGAGAGAATTCTGTAGGTCACAGATGGCATCATTTTCCGTTATCTAGAAATTCGAAGAGCTAAACTCCATCTCGTATTTAGGGTCACTTTCATGAAATACGCAAGAGGATATGAATACGTCTATATATATATATATATATATATATATATATATATAAAGTGTATAAAGCCGACAGAACAGTGAGACGTAAAGGAGGATGTGCTATTTACACACGCGAAAGGCATATGGCAGAAATGACTATAAGTACCTCAAACAGCTACGTAGAATGTGTAGCAGCAAAAGTTGAAAAATTAAATATAGTACTAATTGTAATGTACAAACTCCCGAACACGCCAACCTCAAAATTTTCAGATTCCATTACAGAGGTAAGAAACTGAGTAAACGATCTACACTCTCCAACCCTAAATATTTTTCTCTGTGGTGATTTTAATTTCCCATTCATGAAATATAAAAGAATAGGAAAAAATATATGTATACACCAGGACAAGGAGGGCACACGAGAAGACCAGGAACAGGTAAAAATGCTACTAGCTCTAGCTGATGAATTTATGTTAACGCAAGAAATAACAGGAAACACAAGAAAAAACAACTGCCTAGATTTGGTATTCACAAACAACAGTAATCTAATTGATAATGTAAAATCCCCAACTATGATATCGGACCACAACATCATTAAAATAACAACTACTATAAAGACAACAGGAAAGGAAAGAACTCGCACAACAGAAAGAAGCAAATTCGAAATTTTTTATTTTCACTCCAAAGCTATAAACTGGGAAGATGTGACATCCAGCATGGAAGTAATAGATTGGAAAACCATTTTCGAGGCTGAGACAACGGAGGAGATGCTAATGACGTTAGAGGAGAAGACGTTAGAAATTGTGGAAAATCATGTCCCAAAAATAAAACAAAGAGGAAAGAGAAGCAGGTTCGAGAGACAAAAGAAGGCATTGTTTCGAAAGAGAAAAAGAGTGACTGCAAAAACTAAGTAACTGTAAAGATAACAACATCAGAAAAATATTAGATGATAAACTGCGAAGTATCGATGACGTCATACAGGAACTAATCGAGAAACATACAGAAGAAGAAGAAGACGACGCTATAGAAGCGATAAAGACTAACTCAAAGTACTTCTATAATTTCGCAAAAAGAAAGTCGAAAAACCATGCGACTATCGGACCTTTAAAAAATGAGAACAGTGCTTTATCTGATGATCTAACAGAAGTATCTGAAATATTAAGAGCTCAGTACGAATCATCTTTCAGTATTCCAAAAACTGACAAATTGATATGCGATAGAAACGCGTTCTTTGAAGAAGAACCACAATGGGAAAGTATGACGGATTCGACTTACGACGGATGATACTATACAAGTCATAGGGAAACTAAAAACACACTCAGCGGCAGGACCGGATAAATGGAATGCCACACTGATCAAAAACTGCAAGAATGCAATCGCTGAGCACCTATACTGGATATGGAGACGATCACTAGACACAGGAGAAATACCGGGCATCCTGAAGAGCGCGAACATTGTCCCAATATATAAAGGAGAAGATCGATCCGAGGCCAAAAACTATAGGCCAGTGTCATCTCATCTTACTAAAATATTTGAAAGAATAGTTAGACAGAAAGTCTATGATTTTCTGGAAACTCGGGAAAAAATTCAATGATAACCAACAGGGGTTTCGGTTAGGCAGATCATGCCTATCACAACTAATGGAACGCTACAACAATATTATTGATGCACTGCAAAGTAATGAAAACTATATACACAGACTTTGCTAAAGTGTTCGACAAGTGTGACCATGGAATCATAATACATAAACTGAAATATATTGGAATAACAGGAAAAGTAGGAAAATGGATATATAATTTCCTTAGTGAGCGGCGGCAAGTCGTTACAGTACAAGGAGTATCTTCATCAGAATCAGAGATCCTCAGCTCAATACCTTAGCTCCACTACTCTTCATAATCATGCTAACTGACATAGATGAGGACATTACCAGAGACAGCACAGTAACATCCTTTGCCGATGACACAAAGATCAGTAGAAAAATAAGAAACCCAGAAGATATAGGATCTCTACAAACCGACATAAACAGAATCTACAAGAGGACGGAAGATAACAATATGAAATTTAACACCGAGAAATTTCAGCTGTTACGGTACGGAAAAAGAGAAAAACCTAAAATCCATGGAATATTATACCCCAAGTGGACAGGAAATTCAGAGAAATTCCAGAGCAAAAGATTTAGAGGTTGTAATGACAGATGATGCGAAATTTGAAACAAAAAATAAGATAGCAGTAAACAGAGCAAAGAGAATAACGGGACAGATATTGAGGACCTTTAACGAAGGGATAGGAATGTAATGATTCCTCTACTGAAAACCCTGATCATACCCAAACTGGAATACTGCTCGGTCCTAACATCTCCATATAAAAAGGAAGACATTAGACAGCTGGAAGGGATCCAGAGAAGTTTCGCAGCCAAGATCAACGGGTGCAAAGAACTAAATTACTGGGAAAGGTTACCGAACTAGACCTATATTCACTGGAAAGGAGAAGAGAAAGATACAACATTATTTATAAATGGAAAATAATGGAGAAACTAGTCTCTAATCTTACTCTGAACCCTATAACTCCCCACACAACGATGGAAAGTAGAAACGGTAGACTGTGTCGTATTCCCAAATTGAAAGCGAGACAGGGAACATCCTTAACCCTGAAAGAAAATAGTTTTGTGGTGAGAGGACCAAAACTGTTTAATCAGCTGCCCAAAGACCTAAGAAATACGAAGGGAGTTGCAGTGGACATCTTCAAAAGAAGACTAGACGCCTGGCTCAGAAAAATCCCCGATGAGCCGGGCGTACATGGCTATGTGAGGTGGAGAGCACAAGAAACCAACTCACTACTTCACCAAACCAACTTGAGAGGAGGGGCGACAAACTTGACCTTCGCGAAATGAGGAATTATCGCGCGGAACCTTTGTAAGATTGTAAGGTAAGGTGTGTGTGTATATATATATATATAACGATCATGGCTTTCTAGCGATATGAATAAATGCGTGTTTTTAGTGTGCATGACGTAGAAAAATTAAAGTGTGGGCAGTAAACGGAATTAATAATATTAATAATGATAATACAATAATAATAACATCGTTATCTACGCTACATCTTCCTCGTTTCGAAGTTTCTTGCGCGCATTAAGCAATATTGTAAATTATGTAAACTGTAACGGGAAAACAAAATATCTAAAGATTAAAAATATAAACGAAATTAAACTATTTCAGTATCCATTTTTAAGAAGATTTGTTTCTTCAATATTCAGTGACTATTTTTTGCATTTTGTTTTACAAAGATTCAGTTTATTTACTTCAGAAAACGACAAAGATAGTGTGTGTGTGTGTGTGTGAAAGAGATAGAGAAAGAGAGAGAGAGAGAGAGAGGAGAGAGAGAGAGAGAGAGAGAGAGAGAGACAAAGACAAAGACAAAGAGCATATTAGCTGTCTCTCCTAAACTCAATTTGTCGAAGGTGAGCTGTAAGTAAATGAACGTCTGGAGACTGCCAAAACGAATATGCACAAATTAAATGTTTGCTCGACCTTTTATTAATTTTAACATCGTCTTCAATCCTCATATATTGTTTGATAAGTTTGCAGAGTCTCCGGTCTCAGGAAATATATATATACGGGTTGCCCAGAAAAAAAGTAAGCTATTGCCTTCAAGATTTTATTTCAGTTATTTTTTGTAAAATGTGCAACAAATGAAATAAAAAGCATTCGAAGAGAACATTTTAAAGTTTTTTAATTTTTTCGATATCCTGGATACGAAATCAGTACTTATAAAAAAAATGTGACAGTTTTATCCACCACAATCATGGGTTATTTGTCGTGTGACCACAAAAAATTGTCCCTGTTTTAATCGCTTATTACTCAGTCATTATTGCAGCTTCACAAATGAAATAAAAAGCTTTCGAAAAAGAATTATTTAAAAGTTCATTTAATTTTTTCGTATCCTCGATACGAAATCAGTACTTATAAAAAAAATGACAGTTTTATCCACCACAATCATGGGTTATTTGTCGGACATGCAACGTGTTTTCACGCAGAAGAGATGATCAAAACATGGCTCGGTAGTTGCCACCCAACGGTCTTTCAGACGACAAATACGGTCAGCAAAGGACCATAGATCTAAAACGGTTCGCAGGATTTTCGCAAAATGGAAACACCACGGCTCAATCAAGAACATGCATAAAGGCAACTCTGGGCGCAGCAAAGGTTGTGCGAACCGCTGAAAACATTGATTCAGTCGCAAATCAGCTTGAAACGGACAACAAGAAATCTGTGAGACGACTATCAGCTGTGACAGGAATCAAACGGGAGAGCATTCGGAAAATAATCACGTTGGATTTGAGAATGAAGTCATTCAAAATTATGTGTTTGCAACAGTTAGCGAACAAGACTACCAGCGTCGTTTGATGTTTTGTGAACGCATTGAAACAATAATTGAACAAAACCAGATAAGATTAAGTGACATAATATTCAGTGATGAATGCCACATCCATCTCAATGGGTTCATCAACAGACAGAATTACCGGTGTTGGTCACAAAACAAGCCAAATATACACTTGGAGAAACCTCTGCATTCACCAAAAGTTACTGTCTGGTGTGGTTTGAGTAGCAGCAAGGTTTATGGTCCTTACTTTTTTGAGGACCCAGAGACAAGGAGACCGCTTTCAGTAACTTCAGAAAGATTTGTAGAAATGCTGAACACTGTTTTTGAACAAGAAAACTGCAGTAACAAGTGGTTTCAGCAAGACGGAGCAACAGCCCACACAACTAGGCAATCACTGGAATGTTTAACAAGATTTTTTGAACAAAGATTCATTTCTCATCGCTCGCAGTTTCCCTGGCCCGCAAGATCTCCCGATCTATCACCTATGGACTTTTTTCTCTGGGGATTTGTCAAGGACAAAGTATTCAGGCAAGAGCCATCCTCTATCGAAGAATTAAAGCAAGCGGTGGTAGAGAGTGTACAGTCCATTGAATGCAGCGTTTTGGAAAATGTAATAAATAACTTCCTTCCCGTTGTGTGAAATGTAAGAATGTCCAGGGACGTCACTTTGAACACATGTAGAATAAATTAAAACTTTAAAATGTTCTCTTTCGAATGCTTTTTATTTCATTTGTGAAGCTGCAATAATGACTGAGTAATAAGCGATTAAAAACAGGGACAATTTTTGTGGTCACACGGTATTATAAAGACATATAGAAGTGCTACATATAAAAGCAAATTATTTATTTTAATCGTTATAAAGGCAAGCAAATCTTGACAATAGTAAATATAGTTCATAAAAGCAATAGCTTACGTTTTTCTGGGCAATATACTATATATATATGTGTGTGTGTGGTGTGTGTGTGTGTGTATGTATTATAGTGTAGAAATTTTATATTCTATACGAATAGACGGATCAAATGTAGAATTCGGACCCCAACCTTCTTTAGTTAGCTTTTAAGGCTAACTAACGAAAATATCACGACCTAACCTAACCAATCGTCAAGGGCGTACAGTTAACCTAACGATTGGTTAGGTTAGGTCGTGATATTTTCGTTAGTTAGCCTTATAAAGCTAACTAAAGAAGGCTGGGGTCCGAATTCTACATTGATCCGAATAGACAGTATTTGAAGCATGTACTGAGCGCTGTCAAATAATAGACAGCAGAGTAAATATAAGTTAATGGAAAAGGCAATAGTATAACAGTAAATTAATAATCTTCAATAAACAGAAGCCACGAATCAACGGTAGGAAATGCGGGTCTTTTCCGTTTGGAGGCTAGCAGCGAATTTTAATGAAAATCGTTATACTAATGCAGTTTTGGTCACTGATTTCAAAAATAACTTTCTTTTTTTGAAGAAATGAAAAACAAACATGTTAGAGCACTTTAAATAATTAATATGTGCTTTAACTAGCTTAAACTATCAGGTCATCCCATAAGTAATGTCGTTTTTTACGAGAGATTAAGTTTAAACTAGTCCTACTCGGTTTAAGCATAAATTTTCCGAAGGTTATATCTAAGAGGAGATCTATCGTGTTTCGCTACATACTTTACAGACCTTGACCAGTGAAGACGTGTTTTGCTTTATGTGAACCCCTCATAAACATGGCGGTATCAGAAGAGCATATCAGGGATATAATGCTTTATGAGTTCAAAAAAGGGAATAGTGCTATTGAAGCAACGCGAAACATTCAGGACGTTTATGGCAACGATATTCTGCATGTGAGGAAATGTCAAAGATGGTTTCAAAAGTTTAGGAATAGTGACTACTGTTTGACAGGTGCAGCACGCTCTGGACGCCCTGCTGAGTTTGATGATGACCTGCTGCTAGCCGCACTTGAAGAAGACTGTTCAACAACTGTCGAAAAATTGGCTCAGAAACTCAATTCATCCCCGTCCACCATCCATCGACATTTGCAACAACTCGGGAAAGTGCCTAAGTTAGGGAAATGGGTGCCACATGAATTGTCGGTCGACAATCTGAGGGTGCGGGTAAACGTTAGCCCAGTTCTTCATTCCCGTGAACTCCAAGATCCGTTTTTGCACCGTTTAGTGACTGGTGACGAAAAGTGGATACTGTACCAGAATGTTAAGCGCCGTCGACAATGGGTTTGTGCCGGAGAACCAGCGACACCACAGCCAAAACCAAATCTTCACCCTCGGAAGGTGTTGCTTAGTGTTTGGTGAGATAAAGGTGGTATAATACATTTTGAAACCTTACCCCACAACCAAACAATCACCGCTTAAGTCCACTGTCAACAACTGGATCGATTGAACACTGCACTAAAAGAAAAGAGACCTTCTTTGGTTAATCGGAAAGGAATCGTGTTCCACCACGACAACGTACGTCCTCATACCGCTCGGATCACTTCTGCAAAAATTGAGGAACTTGGGTGGGAAAAACTTCCACATCCTCCATATTCTCCAGACCTTGCGCCTTCAGATTATCATCTCTTCAGGAGTCTGCAAAACTATCTTGACGAGAAACAGTATACTTCTTTAGATGACCTGCACACCAGTCTTTGTACGTTTTTTGCCTCAAAACTGCCTGAATTTTATAAACATGGCATTGAAAAGCTTGTAGGACGTTGGCAGAGTGTCATTGATTCCGATGGAAAATATATACTAGATTAAAAAGTTTCAGTTGAGTTTTTTTTGTCCTTCAAATTCCGATCTAAAAAACGACATTACTTACGGGATGACCTGATAGTTACAGAGGATTGTGTTAAATTTAGCCAGAGTCACAAACTGCTACTGTTTAAGAAAAAGTGCTCTAAGTGTGGGAAAGTGCGTTCCTTTGATAAAAATGCCAGTTCTTTCGTGGCCAAAAGCGTTGGTCAAACTGTAAAAAGTGCAACTTTATGAAGAATACGTTTTTTGAAGGATCCGGCAGATCTGTAAAAGTAGCAGGAAAAAAAAATCAAGAATTAATACCCAGTTAGGTCAATTGAATGCCCGGTTAGGTCAATTAAATGCCGGTTAGGTCAACTGTACGCCCTTGACGATTGGTTAGGTTAAGTCATGATATTTTCGTTAAAAACACATAATTATTTAAAGTGCTCTAACATGTTTGTTTTTCATTTCTCAAAAAAAAAGAGTTATTTTTTAAATCATTGACCAAAACTACATTAGTATACCGATTTTCATTAAAATTCGATGCTAGCCCCCAACGGAAAAGATCTGGAAATGCAAATTAACTTGAACATAACAAAATTTTTCATAAAAATGTTATTTTCATGCTCACGAAACTATTGAAAGCATCTCTCTGGCAGGTTTTGAACCAGATTACAACAGCTTTGCTAAACATAACTTTTGCATATACAAAGGATTCAAATGTTCGTAACATGTTTTTCACGCCTATATACGTCATTTGTGAAATAGGTCTATATATGGATTAATGTTTACAATGAGGGTTTAGGCGTGACGAAATCCCTTTAATTGGCTATTAAATCAAATTCCATTGAGATTTCAAGCAAAAGGATATCAAAATATGTAAATTTTCAAGGACAGTATTCTGTAGCATAATATCTCTCTCTCTCTCTCTCTCTCTCTCTCTCTCTCTCTCTCTCTCTCTCTCTCTCTCTCTCCTCTATATATATAATATATATATATATATATATATATATATATATATTAATCCAATTTGCAATATAATTTACATATAATATCTTCTCCGGACATTCTAATAATGTCAGTTGTCGATAAACAAGATATTTGCAGCGAATGAAATTATATACAGTGTGTGTGTGTGTGTGTGTGTGTGTGTGTGTATATATATATATATATATGTATATATATATATATGTGTGTGTGTGTGTGTGTGTGTGTATATATATATATATATATATGATGAATAAAACGACGAAGGAATGGAAACACAAAATGGTGCTCAAGCGCTTTCGTCTAATGACATCCTCAGGAACACTGAAGTACATAAAAAGGTTAAGCCTATATATAGGTTACAGAAAAAAAATAAAAAAATAAAAAATAAAAATAACATACACACACACACACACATATATATATATATATATATATATATATATATACATATCTATATATACAAATACATACATACATACATACATACATATATACAATAAACAGAGAAGTAAAAATAATAAAAAAATTAAAAATTAAAACCTTAAAGGATTACCAGTGAGGCGTACAGATTTGTAAGGAAAAATATCGATTTTTAGCACAAGATCAAATGGATTATAAAAATACAAAATTATACTGGAACTCTGCCGGGTTTTAACACAATGCTGCCTATGGTCAGGTTTCGATATATATAAAAAAAAAAATAAATAAATAAAAAAATAAAATGCAAATTAAAAGTTAATCGATTTTTAGCACAAGATCAAATGGATTATAAAAATACAAATTTATACTGGAACTCTGTCCGGGTTTTAACACACTGCTGCCTATGGTCAGGTTTTGATATATATAAAAAATAAAATGCAAATTAAAAGTTAATAAAGTAGAAGACAAGTTTACCAAAGATTTAATGTTTTACCCTTCTTATTTAAATCTGTTTTAAAGGAATTCAACATAACAGGATCGAGTTGAAAAAGACCTTTGTTTATGTTGAAGTTATTTGAAAGTTGGATAATGGCAGACTCAAGAATATTTCTATTAACAATGTTGCTTGAATGGAATAAAACTGAAGCATTATTCCAATCAATACAGTGGGATAACTCTGACAAATGGACAAAAAGGGCACTGGACAACTGTCCTGTTCTAACGGAATATTGATGCTGTTTTATACGTGTGTGCAAATCCTTTCCCGTCTGACCTATGTAAAAGGAATCACATTGTTTACAACCAATTTTATAGATAATGCCTGAATTATTGGTAGGGCTATTTTTTACTATATTTTTCACAATATTGTTATATGAAAATACTACATTAATATCCAAAAGTTTAAGTACATTAGCAATGCCTAAAAAGCATTTGATCTTGTGCTAAAAATCGATATTTTTCCTTACAAATCTGTACGCCTCACTGGTAATCCTTTAAGGTTTTAATTTTTAATTTTTTTTATTTTTACTTCTCTGTTTATTGTATATATATGTATGTATGTATGTATGTATGTATTTGTATATATAGATATGTATGTATATATATATATATATATAATTATGTGTGTGTGTGTGTATGTATGTTATTTATTTTTTTATTTTTTCTTTCTGTAACCTATATATAGGCTTAACCTTTTTATGTACTTCAGTGTTCCTGAGGATGTCATTAGACGAAAGCGCTTGAGCACCATTTTGTGTTTCCTTTCCTTCGTGGTTTTATTCATCATAAATATTTTTCACGTGTTACCTTCGTGAAATAATTTTCATATATATATATATATATATATATATATATATATATATATATATATATATATATTATAAAATTTATTGAGTCGCTTAAATTATATGAAATAATATGTACGATGTAATTTTAATTTTAAAGAATTTTAAAGAATTTTACGTTACATTATCCTTTAATTCTATTTCTCATCGTTAAAAGATTTGGAGATTTGGAGAATGATTTAGTGAAGAAATAATTTAAGTGTACTCATTAAATATATAATATACAGAGTATATAAAATAAAATAAACAACTCTATATTTTATTTAATAATATATGTCCAATATTTCCAATCATATATATATATATATATATATATATATATGTGTAAATTATGCGCCTCGGTGGTGTAGTGGTTAGCGTCGCTGACTACGAATCCATCGGCCCGGATTCGAGACCCGACGGCAGCCGACGTGCAGCAAAACCCAGCTGTTTATCCTTCCACACAATAAAGAAAGTGGTTGGTAGATAAATGGGTACCCTAGGTGGCCTAGTGGTTAAGACGCTAGCCTTCTGATGGGGCGTGGTTCGGATTCCACGTTAAACTGTAGGTCTATGGTGGAGTGAAAAGCTTGACCTTCGTCAGAATGAACAATTCGGGCGGAAGCTAACCAAAGGTTAAAGGTATATATATATATGTATACTGTACACACACACACATATATATATATATATATCTATACAGTGTATACCAAAATGGACGCTTTCTTTCTTTTTTGCACGTATAACTGAAGCTGGCTAACTTGGATAGGTTATCATCGAATTTTCAGTAGAAGATGGCGTATCTTTAGTGTTTTTATGGACTGTCTTTCACATTTTCAGTATCTTCAGATTTCGTCCTTTACTGCAGATCTGCTTGGGACTTCCCTTATTCCAAATTGCGCTTCATTATTTATCAGTCCTAGGGTGTCCCATTTTTTACCAACTTCTTTTTTTTCCCGGATCCAACCTTCTAATATCATTATGCCTGTCGTTCTAAGTAAGAAAATAGCAATTATTTTCCATTTGATGAAAATTTCGGACCCCCTAGGCCTACAAAACCAATTTTCCCCTTTTCTTTATCAAAAATTGTAGATTTTCGGAAGTCTTTCGGTTATATATTTCTTGCATTTTATTATAACCTCATTCGATATGCATTTTTGGATAGAAAATTAAATAGCTATCGAGTGATACCTAATTTACTATGCTTTTGTACCAAAAGAGAAAAATAAAGGCAAAAATGTCTATTTTTTAACATTTTCTTCTACATTTTGTCTTGAATGGGATTTAGAGAATAGGTGTTACCGCCACCTGTGAAGCATCATCTCACTGCAGCTTCGCGGCAATGGGTCTTGGAATATATTTGAGACTCACAATATTTTCAAGGTGGGAACAAGTCAAGAAATTGAATATTTCATGCCAGCTCTTGAGCCCCATCGTTTTTTTTTTATTCAACAAACATACAATACCTTGAACAGAAAATTACTTAGTAAAGCAAATGAATGTATGAAATAAAATGTGAATACCGATAATGATTGAAGCTATTCTAGCAGTTGAACTAAGGAATTCTTTTTAAAAAATAGTAACAAACTTCTTTAATATTCCACAACTTGCAAGAGTTGTCTTTGTTCTTCATCTGTTGTGATGCAATTTGCGAAATCTTCAATTAATTGTACTCCACGCTCGGCCGCATCATTAACAACCTTAACACTGTGTACAAAATTGGAGATTTGAATAAAATCTCTGTCCTCTTTCCATGTTTTAACAGATTTATTTAACCATTTTCCATTGCTATGTAGAACATCAAAGAAAAACCAAGATTTTGGTCCAGCTAGGGAAGCTAGTTTAGTTGATTTATTGATCATAGGAAATACTGGTTTGCCACTTTGGGCATACGAGCTGTTTTTATCATGTCTATGTGATCTAATAATTTCTGTAGCAATGTTTCTCTTCATCAGATATACGTAAAGAAAATAATGAAAATGGAATAAACTCCTCAGTCAGGTACCAACAATGGCCTTCGAATATCTTGATTGTACGATGAGCTACATTTCTGTCCACTGTGTCACCATATATGTGAAGGTCACTAAAGAATGTCAAATCATTGATTGCTGCATCCGACGCTTTTGGTGCTTTGAACCATTGTTGGATATATGAAGCAGTGAATAAGCAGAACTCCTCTAAGTGTTTCACATATTCTTCAGAATAATCCATTAGTTTGCTGAATGCCAGCATTTTAGCAGAATAGAGAATAGTTGCCATCCAGCGAGCATTATGAATTGCTCCCGGACGGAGCCAACGAACTGTGTTAGGTGGTATATGTCCAAAAATTTGGAAAACAACTTCTGCGCATTCTCTATAATCATTCCTGAGAAATATGTTTCCGGTATCTGTGTCGCTTAACATCTCCTTCAAACTTGGGTTAGTCGTTACATCTTTGATTTCATTTGCCTATTTGTAATTTTCAAAGTTGTATAAGGTTTTGTGACGTCTAATGTCTTCCATTTATCTCGAAACTGTTTAAATAACACATTTTCTGGGCCTGTGGTATGCCAAATATTGAGAAATGCAACGGCCAAGACTCTTTCGTAAATGTGATGCCTACATGCAAGCCACATCATCTTCCTTTCTAGGAGCTCTTCTAAAATGATGCAGGCTCCATTTATCAAACCTGTATTAGACGCTGTTGTGTCAAAAATCAGTGCACAAATGTTTTGGTCTAAGTTCCAATCTTTTGTAGCATTAAATGCGGCGTTTGCTTGCATTTTACCAGGGGAATCCGGAATAGTTGGTATAACAAGAACTTTTCCCTCAGGTGCTGAAGGGATCCCTGACGTAATTATTGCTAGCCTTTCTCCCGTTTCCCCACTGTTATCAGAAACGAGCTTCCTATCCCAGTGTAGAGCACAATATTCAAGTGATATAAACTTTTCTTTGACTATTTTGGTTGTTTCAATTCTGCTTTTTACCCCTTGTCTGTGCATCGTGATTTGATAAAGTGTATCGCTCAGGTTTTTATCGCACTGACTTGTAATAACAGCAGTAAACTCTGTTCTTTGGCGAACAGAAAGGTTAAGACAATCTGTCATATTTGAAACAATAGGATTCTGTACAATATTTTTTCTTTTGCATGAGGATTTTGATGGAGGAGGCGTATAATCCTCATCTCTAGCATATGAAGTACTTGGAATAGGATATGATTCATTAGGAATCGCTATTTCTCCTTCAATATCTGTTTTCAAGGTCATGCTGAGGTTTTTCCTGTCTCTCCAGTTCCTTCTTTTTAAGTAATTTTTGACGCTCCACTCTTTTCACCTGACTCTCAAACTTGTTTTGATAGCTTTTACCTATTGATCCTAAGCAAAGCTTTTTGGGTCCTCTTTGGTCTATTAGAAACTCTATATCTTATTGCTTTGTTACCAAAGTTCTTAATGGATCTTTTTTTATTATTTCTATGGCATTATTAGAATAAATATCAAATAACTCCTTTAATTCTTTCAGGAAAGATGGTCTCTTCTTATTTATTCTTTCTTCCTGTGTTTTGTTTTTCGAGAAGTATTCATATTGATTTATTAATGGTTCTACTTTTTTCTCGGATGGCGACTTTTTGAAGTATCTTGGCATGTGATACCAACCCAATCCCAAAATTTTTTAACTTTTCTTACTACTTCTTGGATTACATATGACTGTGATTTCTTTTTCATAGGTCCTCTTGATAAAAATAGATAGTGACGTAAGACGTCACCATTAGATGGCAAAAGAGACCCTTTCTGAGGTTTCAAATTGTGAATTGTGGATTAAGTTTATGAGAAGTCAATCTTCTGGCTTATCCGTGGTACGAGTTTCAACTTTTGCACAAGCCATTTTAGTCTAACTAATCTAATCTGAAATTTGTATCATAATCATATCATAAATCATATCATAATCATAAATCCAAAAATAAATAGAAGTACAGTTATTACACACACACACACACACATTTTTTTTTTTTAATTGGGGTTGTTTAACCTCCTTCGCAACATCTAAGGTCATATGACGGAGGGGACCTACAGCTTTACGTGGGATCCGAACCACGGGTCGCTACATAATCTGGGCGCAGAGGACGGTCTCCCATCCAACTACTATCCACACCCAATGTCGCTGATCTCCGGGAAGCGATGTTACGACATCGGCCACGACGTAGCCGCTTTAGGGTCAGCAATGGAAAAGAAAATGTTAAAAAAATGAACATTTTTGCCTTTTAATTTTCTATTTTGATACAAAAGCATAATAAATTAGGTATCAATCGATAGCTATTTTAATTTTCTATCCAAAACTGTGCATAGTTTCAGGTTATAATAAAATGCAAGAAATATATAACCGAAAGACTTCCGAAAATCTACAATTTTTTATAAAAAGAAGGAGAAAATTGGTTTTGTCGACCTAGGGAGGGTCCGAAATTTTCATCAAATGGAAAATAATTGCTATTTTCTTAGTTAGAGCGACAGGCATAATGATATTAGGAGGTTGGACCTGGGAAAAAAAAGAAGTTGGTCAAAAATGAGACCCTAATTATCACGCTACTCGCCCAAAACTCTTTGTATAGAGAATAATGCTTGAAAATAAACACACGTTCATCTATAAGTGTATGTAAATAAGTTTTGTACTGTAAATTCAATTATTATAGCTATTATCGCCAACATAAAATAAACCCTCACAAGTTCTGTGAAATTAATGTCTCGAAGACATTCGTCACATACTTTGTAAACATATAAATTAAACGCAACAAGCATTTTTTCGAGACTAATAAAGAACTTTATAGATGCTGTAATATATATATTATATATATATATATATATATATATATAATATATATATATATATATAGTAGACGCCGGATTTAGTGTCCCCGGATATTGTCTCTCGCCGCTTATAGTGTCTCAAAACTAGGAAACAGTTACTTTTGCATGGTAATTGCTGTGGATAAAGTGTTTCTGATTACGCTTATAGTGTCTCTTTTCAGCTAGTATAGTGTATTTGGCAGCTCTAGTTTACACTTGTATTTGTGATGCCGTGCTGTTTACATGCTTACTAGATGGCCATGGAAGGAAAATGTTTGTTTTAATGTAAAATGGACATAGTTTTGATGTTTCAGGTGAATTGTAAAAACAGTTTTAATGGGAAATTGCATAATAAAGGTGTTTATGTTGTAAATATATTGATATACAGTACATATTTACTATTTTTAACCTTGCAACTCTCGAGAGACCAAACTGTGGATATAGTGTCTCACCGGATATAGTGTCCTTTTGGCTTGGCACCGAGTGGGACACTATAAACGGCGTCTACTGTATATATATATATATATATATATATATATGATACACACAGATCGTGCATAGAACAAGGAACTCTTCTGGGAAAATTAAATCCACTATAGTCCGAATAAGTAATGGTAAATGACAAACACTATAGTTTTTTTTCTTTTTCACGATGTTAGCCCGACGTGGGCAACGGGTCACTCGTAAAGAGGCCCCAAAAATATAGCTTCCCTCACCAGCTATCTGCAAAGCAGATAGGATCCAGCTTTGAGACTGGATCTAGGGGTTACAGCTACACCTAGCCTACTATATCCAGACCCTCAATATAAGCAAAAGACTCGTTGCATTCGCTTCGGAAAAGAAAAATCTATAGTGTTTGTCATTTACCATTACTTATTCGGACTATAGTGGATTTAATTTTCCCAGAAGAGTTCCTTGTTCCATGCAGGGTGTGTGTGTATCATGAAAAAAAAAACCTCAGGGAACCATTCTGAGTTCAATCCCATATATACTGTGTGTGTGTATATATATAATATATATATATATATATATATATAAATTTTTCCATTAAGACCGGGTAGCGGAAACAAAGTCGATTTGCACAATGTCAATATGCATACTGTCGATATTAAAACTTAGTTTAAATTAGATTAGGTTAGGTTAAGATGAGTTAGGTTAGGTTACATTATGCCCGGTTATATTACTTTAAGTTACGTTAAGTCTGGTTAGGTTAGGTTAGTCCTTTTCATTGAAAGTCTGAAATGTAATTTGAAATCTGAAATTCATATACTTGCGCAAGGTCGATCGTCGACATGAAATTTAATTTTATTCATGTAACGTTTTAAAACACCTGTGTTAATTGATTAAATGTCATTCAGGAGAAAGGTTTCACTGATTTACACAAAGGACCGCTCTCATAGAGAGCCAAAGTACTAACGAGGCTTCTCTACGTGCCTCATCTCCACTGGAATCAACAATGCTCTGCTTTATCATGATGCACTGAACAGTCTGGGACGTTACATGAACAAAATCAAATTTCATAATCTCGACGATCGACTTTAGGCAAATATATGGATTTCACATTTCAAACGACATTTCAGATTTTCAATGAAAATGACTAACCTAACCTGACCTAACCTAACTGGCATAATGTAGCCTAGCCTAACCCAACTTACCTAACTAATCTAATTTAAACTAACTTTTTAATATCGACATTATGCACATCGACATTGTGCAGATCGACTTTGTTCCGTTATCCGAGTCCGGGCTGTAATCATTTCCGTGCCTGTGTCGTTAGTTTGCATTGCAGACACTCTCTCTCTCTCTCTCTCTCTCTATATATATATATATATATATATATATATATAGAGAGAGAGAGAGAGAGAGAGAGAGAGAGAGAGAGAGAGGGGGGGGGGGGGTGGGGCGGCCATAAAATCCTGTTACGATTTTGAATGCAAATTAAAAAGTTTGAATATTCCAAAATCTGACGTATATATTTAAAGTAGATTTTTAAATAAATTTTACTATGGCAGTACCATAGGCTTTTAAATTAGTTTTAGTCTATGGCAGCCGTAAAGGAATTACGTCACAAAACAAAAACGACGACTGTAGAGGTGAAGGCACAATGCGTGTTATGGTTAACATAATCTGAAATTACAGTTCAACGAACATTCAGAAATGAGGAGCCATCATTGAAAATGTCAGTGGCGAAGTTTAAGAAAAGTAGTTCATGATTTATTGCGATCGGAAAGTATATGCTTAGTCCTGAAGACGTTGAAAGTGACCATGAATGTTTTGAGCGAAGTCTCTTGACATAATTTGGAAGGCATGTTGACGGTAAAATGGGGATGTCAAGGTCGACTGTTCGAAATGTAAACTTGATCTGTACCCTTACAAAAGTATCTTAGTGCAAGCACTTTTGGAGGACAATTATGGCAGACACATTTGCATGTGTTCTGAACTACTAGATTTGATGAAAATGGATCCACCATTTCTAGGTCGGTAATGTTTCTCAAGTAAAACTACTTTTCACATCAGTGGCAAAATTAACAAACATAGCTACCGGATTTGGAAACGAGATAATTTTCACGAAGTGGGAGCACGGGAGCGAGACTCCAGTGGAGTTAATGTCTGGTGATCTGGTGAGCTTTTACACGGCAAAAAAATTATGGCCCAGTTTTTCGATGACCCATTTGTCACCAGTACCTCTTATTTGACGATATTGTACTTCAAATTTTCTTTGTTCCAAGTGGAAGTCGAAACAATTTGGCTAACTTCACCTTCCAGCAGGACGAATATCCACCTCATTACGTTGTAAGTCGTAAGTGTTCGGACTTTCTTGACGAAACCTTTCCAAAGCAAATGGATTGGACGTTGTCGCCCCGTTGTCGCTCCTTGGTCACCCCATCTGAAAACATTGTATTTCTTCCTTTGAAGAAGGATTAACATTAAAGTCTATGCCAGTCGTCCGTAAACTTAACTTTTTCAGTCTCGTTCTCCTTTGGATAAGCAAAACATCTTAGCATAGGTGTCTTCAGGATTTTTTTTGCTGGTGGGACAAAATATCTTGGAAGTACAGTCGGGCCTCTGAGTTGTCTCTCACGGCGCCAAATTGTTTATTATTTGTTGTATAAAACTAATAATTATATTTACATTTATATATTTATAAGAAAAAAATAGGGCGATTTTTCGGATTTTTTAGTAAAAAATTGGTTAAATGTAGCTCAAATTTTACTAAATATATAATATATATACGAATTTCAAGCAGTCAGTATAATCATACGTCTGGCGTTGTCACATATATTATCGTACACACCTTGAAGATTGATTTAAAACAAAAATGTAAAATAAAAAATTTTGGTTTTTTCTTTATACCAGTTTCCCCTTATTAACTTTGTTCAGAGCCATGGAGGAGCAACTGCCCTCCTTGCCCCACCCTTCTGTAGACGCCCATGCATATTAGTGCGCTCCCTTTCATTTTAATAATTAATTGGTTCGCAGTTTCATGAAAGACACGTTAATTTAAAACTATACTGAAAATTTTTAAATGATATAATAAAAACCATCAATTAGTTATAGTTTATTTTAAATAAATTAACCTTTAACGTTAATTAACTTTCATGAGTTTTAACTTTCATTATCATAATAAAATAAAATAAAATTAATTGTTATATACGTAAGTTCTTTGTTGAGGAGAAATAAAACAAAATAATGAATAATATTTAATAATAGACTGCTTTAATAAAATATTTAAGGGTAATTTATTTTATTTTCATTTCGTGTCATGTCATTCACCCCCGCTTTTGTTTTTAGGTTTTAACCTTTTTGTCACCACCCGAATAACTGTTCACGCACCCCAGTTTGCGTACCACTGGTCTATGCAACTAAACCTAAAAATTTAGAGGAGTTTCAACAAAGAATTAAGCATGAAATAAAGGCCATAACCTTCGAGGAACTTGAAAATGTTCTCACCAGTTTCGAAAGAGTACAACAACACTGTTTAGAACAGGAATATACAATCTACGGCCAGCGTGCCAATCTGACCCACCGAAGGAACAACCTCGATAGTTTACGCGTGTTAATTCTTTCGTTTGCTGTTTTTGCTGAAACTTTCTTGTGTGTATTCTTGTGTGTGTGTGTATATATATATATATATATATATATATATATATATATATATATATATATATATATACACACACTGGGTGTCCCATTCGAAATGAAACAACTCTGAACTGTAATTTTTAAAGTATTAATGTGAGAATGTTGAAACTTTGCCAGTTACTACACCATATGCATAAGTTTTTGGCATAATGTTTTTTTGTTTGTTTCAGATTGAATTATGTTTATCCATAAGAAAAGCGAAATGTGTGTGTTATGGACGCTGAGTTGAAGGGTCAATCCCAGAATAGGCACCTGATGTACCTCAATCCCAGATGAAGCACCTGCGTTCAACCTCATCCCAGAATAGGCACCTTGCAAGGAATTAAATAAAAAAAAACCTGATGATTACAAAATTTATTGTTTATACAAAGTTTATTACAATGTAATAAAGGCAAAGTTATAAAAGGTTTAAAGTGGTTTTAATGAATAAAGAAAAATTTTAGATATTTATATTCCTGCAATATGAGCCCGAATGTTTCTGAATCCATCTGAAGCAAATCTATCTTGCCACATAAATTGGTATAGATATAGGTTAGGTTAGGTTAGGTTAGGTTAGAGTTGATATTTTCAATATTGATAAAAACATGAAATTATATCTCTAAAAACTGTTTATATTTTTTTCTCCTCAATCCCAGATTAAGCACCTGTGTTTTGCCTCAATCCCAGATTAAGCACCTAAAAATGATTTCAGGTGCCTATTCTGGGATTGATCCAGTTGAAGTCCCCTACTCTGGTGCAACGGCGATTCCGTACAACCTTTCACAAGGAACCACCAGGCACGTGCACAGGGGGGGGGGGGGCTTGGGGTGCTTGAGCCCCTGCCCTTTTTCTTCTTCATATCAAAAGTGCCCTTTTAGTCAAAATTCATAAATATATTGATTCGACATAAATTTGAATTAATTAGTTATATTTTTATTTAGTTACTGCTACTTCAACAGATTTTCAAAACTGGAATTACTTTGATCTATGATTTTTTTATTAGAATAATAAACTTAACATACCGTTACTATTATTTTGTCAATCAGGGAGGGCGTCCCTAGTGGTAACACTGACTGCAGCTGTTCACTGTTGATTGCGTCTCTCGGGTATGTGGGTGTATTGTTTACTGTTTGTTTACTGTTTAAATTTTGCTTTTTATTTTCCTGATAAGAATCAATATTTTTCTATTGCTACTTAAGAGCTGTGGCCATCATATTAAATAGCCCACAGTATATTTCTATAAATCTTTAATTTATAGTTTCATATTATTCCATATTTAAATGTATATACAGCAGAATACTGTAATTTATATGATGAGCAAGCTAAAAGTCAATATAAGTAAAATTGAATAATAATTGTAAATACACTCCAATATTTCAATATCTTCATATCTTTTGAAAATGCTTGCAATAAAAACATGCCTTTTTACAACAAATTTTCATTTATTTTCTTTAATCAGCTTTATATACAAAAATAATGCATTGATTTAATGGAATTTAAGAATATTTACCACATACAATTTTTAAAATTTTTCTTTGTGTGTGTATACATATATATAGCCTATATGGCATTGCGGATTTCATTTTTAAAAATGTTAGGGGAGTGCCCTTTTTTCAACTGAGCCCCTGCCCTTCTGAAAGTCTGTGCACGTCACTGGGAACCACCCACCAGAAGAGACCTATATGCATGGACCAATAAATTTGAGGAGACTGCAGTGTTCTAAATGAACACTCTGGAGGGCGAACAAGATCGGAAGATTTTGAACGAATATGCGGCGCCTTTGGTAGTAGCCCGAGAAAGTCCATCCGTCGTGCCAGTGTCGAACTGCAGATTCCTCGTTCAACTGTGCATAGAGTCGTGCGCAAGCGGCTGCAGCTCTATCCATATAAGCTTCAAATTGTTCAGCATATAACATGTGAAGATCTTAACAAAAGGAAACATTATGCTATGCACAATGTATCTAATGTATCTAAATGTTATAATTCACATATATCATATGAAACTTTATGACATTGACTATTTACTGTGTGAATATTACATTGTTTGCATCATTCAATAAAAAATTATAAGGTTTCAAAGTTGTTTCATTTCGAATGGGACACCCGGTGTATATATAAAGGTGGGGATATATCTCAAGCAAAGAACTATAGACCAGTGTCAATGACGTTCCACCTCACCAAAATATTTGAAAGAATAGTCAGAGAGAAAACCTATGACTTCTTGGAGACACTGGAAAGATTCAACGAAAATCAGCACGGATTCCGATCAGGAAGATCATGCTTATCACAACTTACAGTATAGAGCATTATAACAATATCCTACATGCACTTGAAGGCAATGAAAACTATGATGTCATATACACGGATTTGGCTAAAGCTTTCGACAAGTGCGATCATGGCATAATAGCACATAAATGAAACATATGGGAATAACAGGCAAAGTGGAAAAATCGATCTATAACTTCCTCAGAGAACGACTACAGGTCGTCAGAATTCAAGGTGTATCATCATCAGAATCAGAAGTACGCAGCTCAGTGCCACAAGGTACAATGCTGGCCCCACTCCTGTTCATTATCATGCTAACAGACATAGACAGTGGAGTTAACAGCAACAGTATAGTAACATCATTTGCGGACGGTACAAAGATCAGCAGAAAAATCAGTGAGGCAAATGAAGGGAGGCCTCGCAGAGGGACACAAACAAAATATACAAATGGTCAAAAGACAACAATATGACATTTAACACCGAGAAATTTCAGCTCTTGAGATATGGTAGAAATGAGGAAATTAAACAGACTGCATATTATGCTCCAGATAGACAGGAAATTCAGAGAAGCACGAAAGCGGTCGACTTGGGGTAATAATAACCGATGATGCCAAATTCGAGACACAAAATCAGATAGCAATAAAGCAAAAAGAGTCGCGGGACAGGTACGAAGAACGTTCAAAAGGAGGGACAAGACAATAATGATTCCCCTGCTGAGAATACTGATCATACCAAAACTTGAATACTGCTATGCCATAATCTACATATGGAAACTGATCGAAAAACTGGTACCAAACCTCAAACTAAACTTATTACCATCCAAACAACGCTGGACAATAGGAAAGGCAGAATATGTAGTGTTCCCAAACTAAAGGCCCGACAAGGGACCTCCTCAACACTGAAGGAAAATAGGTTGGTTATCAGGGGGCCAAGACTTTTTAACCAGCTTCCTAAGGACCTCAGAAACGTTACAGGGATCAAAGTTGAAGTCTTCAAGATAAGACTAGATGCCTGGCTCAAGACGGTACCAGCTGAGCCGTGTGTACCTGGCTATGTGCAGGTGGAGAGTGCAAGAGAGCAACTCGCTCCTCCACCAAGCCAGACGTAGAGGCGGGGCCACCAGCTCGACCTTCGTGTGAAGAGAGACCGACGCACGAAACCGCAACGAGGTTAACGAGGTGTGTGTATATATATATACATATATTAACTGAACTCTACAAATATAGTGTCTCTCTTGTGCCATTATTTGTATTAATTAACTTGTAGGTACCATGGGGAAGAAGCCCAGTGAAGCCTAAAAGCTTAAGGGCCAAATTAAATAAAATAAATAGTCCAGCTTCACAATTATTTACGTCATTGTAAATTGTACAACCAATGTATTTATTTTATTAATAAATGTAATTCAATTCAATTAAAAAAAAAATTTCGAAGTGTAACAAAAGTCACTTTGTTCCAATAATTGTGATGGTTGTACGTACGACTACTTAACATTACATAAAATAACATAACATAACACTAAAGTTTAGGATAAGTTAGATTTGGCAGAGTCGTATTAGAAAGTAAGGGGTTTCGCATTATATATATATATATATATATGTGTGTGTGTGTGAAGAAGGACGCTTGTGTAGAAGAACGTTCCGCACAAGATGAGGAGGAAGAACGAACCTCATTTTTCATTTGTTCGTTCTTTCTCCTCATCTTGTGCGGAACGTTCTTCTACACAAGCGTCGTTCTTTACATTAATTATACTGTGTGTTGTTTGCAGTTAAAATGTGTGTGTATATTATATATATATATATATATATATATATACAGGGTGGGCCGTAAGTTTCCATACATAGGAAAATTTAAACGTTTGTTTTTATGTTTCAGATACCTAAGAATATGCGTTTGTAAGATCTTGTTTACTGATGAAGCAAATTTTTACGTCAATGGAGAGGTTAATCGGCAAAACATACGTTATTGGAGTAATGCTAACCCTAACTGGCTGAGTCCGACGAAGATGCAAGGTGCCGGTAAAGTGATGGTGTGGGCCGGGATATGGGGTGACAGAATTATTGGACCAATTTTTGTCAGTGGAAATCTTAATGCCGAAAGGTATCTTAACATGTTGCAAGAAGAGATTTTCCCATCCCTGCTAAACGAGGAAGGTAACTTCCCAGTTTTCTTCCAGCAAGATGGAGCTCCACCTCATTATGGTCTTCACGTGCGTCGGTATTTGGATCAGCAGCAGTTTCCGGATGCTTGGATTGGTCGGCGTGGTCCTGTGGAGTGGCCTCCCAGATCCCCAGATCTCACCCCCCTTGATTTCTATCTTTGGGGGCACTTGAAGGCCATGGTGTATCAGGAAAAGATACGAGACATAATCATCTAAAGGAACGTATCACCAACGCCATTACAAGCATAACGTCAACTGTGCTAATGCGTGTTCATCAACAGTGGGGAACACGTATTGAAATGTGTTTTCAAAACAATGGCAACCATGTAGAGCATATTATAAATAAAATGGTTGTCCATAAAAAATGTTTATTTTTCCTATATATGGAAACTTACGGCCCACCTGTATATATATATAATTATATATATATATTATATATATAAAGAGAGAGAGAGAGAGAGAGAGAGAGAGAGATCGAAACGATTAGTTAATATGAATATTTGATTCCATGACAGGATATTTTTTCAATGCCATGAAATCTGATATGAAGATTTATCGTGCAGGATTTTTCACGTTTCTGAACACTTCTTAATGAAGAAGAAAAATGTAAAATATCGAAACGTCGGAAATAAAGAATCCGTCGCTCTTCTTTAATTTACGTTTCTCAAGTTCGACGTAACTGGATCTCCCTGTACACAAGTGTTTATATATATTATATATATATATATATATATATATATATATTATATATATATGCGCTGTAAAAAATTTTTATGCCTTAGTTAATGCTTAATAGAACCATAACTTGATACAAAGGCGCTCGTCTACGCCTTAACTTAAGCATAAAAAGCCATTGAGTGAATATGTATTCACCCTTTACCATCCGACTGTACTTTATTGATTTTTGTTTTGGCTGTCGTCAGACGATTTTATTCAGTCTGAGAAAAGACCCCTGCTAGTGGCTAAAGGAGTTAGTATAATAATCATTGCACAATCATATATACAGAGCGGCCACAAAGTCCCTTTGCAGTGAAATTACAGCATATCTGTATGTTGCCTTTGTTTTCCATGCAAAGAGACTTTGTGGCCACCCTGTATATATAATGAAATTCCTTGCAAGTCATGATTGTAAATAATTAATTAAAAAAAAATATTCTAAATCTTATAAATAAAATCAAGTGTGTGTGTGTGTGTGTGTGTGTGTGTGTGTGTGTGTGCGTGTGTGTGTGTGTGTGTGTGTGTGTTCCTCTTTCACGCAAAAACTTTCACGCAAATGCAGCAATTTACACCTGAACGATTTCTTATAAAAAGCAGACATACAGATTTTATTTGAATTACACAATCTCAAGTTGTATGGTCAAGCAATCGGTGCTACTGTAGTATGCGGTCTACCGTTAAGTTTCTACTGTAGTATGCGGTCTACCGTTAAGTTTCTACTGTAGTATGCGGTCTACCGTTAAGTTTCTACTGTAGTATGCGGTCTACCGTTAAGTTTCTACTGTAGTATGCGGTCTACCGTTAAGTTTCTACTGTAGTATGCGGTCTACCGTTAAGTTTCTACTGTAGTATGCGGTCTACCGTTAAGTTTCTACTGTAGTATGCGGTCTACCGTTAAGTTTCTACTGTAGTATGCGTCTACCGTTAAGTTTCTACTGTAGTATGCGGCTACCGTTCAAAATATCTAAAAGGAATTGAAAATGAATTGAAAGGAATTATAATTTAATTTACACAATTAAGGAATTATTAAAGAAGTTAAACATACTACTACCGCATACTTAACGGTAGACCGCATACTACAGTACGCCCTTGATGATTGGTTAGGTTAAGTCGTGATATTTTCATTATTTTTAACGAAAATATCACGACTTAACCTAACCAATCGTCAAGGGCGTACAATTAACCTAATAATAAAATAATAAGAAGATAAAAGCTATAATTAAAAGGTAGACCGCCGAATCGTAGGTAGACCGCATACTACAGTAGCACCCAAGCAATCACAGGATTCATACTAATTCAAAGCATACAATATAACTACAGGCGAAAAACTGCCAACTCGTGGCCAAACACAACATTTTATAAAGTTATGTAATTCTAGGATGTTTACAGTAGAACATTCACATTACTCTAGAGAATTCTACAGGATCCTACATAATTCTAGAAAATTCTAAATCAATTCATCCCGAAAAAATTTGCTTAAAAAATATTTTTTGCAAAACATTTTGAATACAAAGGGATTTTTGGATCAAATGCGGGAGCCTTATAAGGCTAACTAACGAAAATATGACGACTTAACCTAACCAAAAAACTAAAAAAGGAAGGATCACCTGATCTTCGGGTGATCCTTCCTTGTTTATAGTTTCTAAACTAGTTAATATTTTAATACTAATGTATTTTATATATTACTTATTCGTGTGTGTGTGTGTGTGTTTGTGTGTGTGTGTGTGTGAGAGAGAGAGAGAGAGAGAGAGAGAGAGAGAGTTCCTGATATAATGATAGACGCTACATCTCAATTATCATAATATGAGGGTCCAGTCAAACCCAAAGTTTTAAACCAAAACTGTATTAAAATAAGTTTAACTTCTACAATACAAAATCTGTGCCTTCCATTTTAAAGTTATCGTCAATCATTTTTTTTATAAATAAAGAGTTTTTTCTTTAAAAAAACTTTCTTTCACCTTTTAATATTACACACACACACACGCACACACACCCACACACACTGTATTCACATAATTCACAAACGAAACCAAGGAACAGAAAATTTATAATAAAAATATTTAATACTTAAAACCTGTAAACAAAATAAATAATGATATCAAAATCATAATCTTTAAAAAGAGACATGATATGGAGCTAATTTCTAAATTCTAAACGCGGAATAAGATATTTGGGATCTTTTTAGACTTACAATATGGCATTAATTGGATCGCCGTTCCTAGTTCATCTTATATTCTGAGTCGGTTCTCAACTGGGAACGGATAATCCCATTATCATGAGACGTGGAAGAGAGATGGAAAAAAAAAAACCCTCAGAATTTATGATTCTAAGAGAATAATAAGGGCTAGAATAACATATAAATTTAGCAAATTATAACGTTCACTTAAATGGAATGATGGAAGTGATGGAAAAGTGAAAGGAATGGATGTGTGGAAGTGATGGAAAGGTGAAGGAAATGGATGTATGGAAGGTAAAGCGAACAGAAGAATAAAAACGATTAAAACGAGTCAAGAAGAATGTAAAAGAAGCGTACTTTACAGCTGGAATATAATGAAGGTAATTTATAACTAAAAAAAAATTACACCCGCTCCCACATATACAGGGTATCCCAGAAGAAGTCCTACCCTAATGCTGATATCGTGTTGCGCAATAGGGGCAGAACTTTTGGCGACACCTTGTATTTGAATTTTATTTTCTCAAACTAGAAGTTGTAATTATAATCTCAGTCCTTTGTAAATGTTATTTCACACTTAAACATTATAATTGCGAAGTAAAAGCCATTTGTATATTTTTAAAAAATACTTAAGTAATAGCTATTTCGTTCACAGTAATGCGAATTTATGTACAGGGTGCCCGGGCTTAAATGGCAATAAAATACATTTATGTCTTATTTTATTGCCATTTAAGCCCGGACACCCTGTATATTATATAAGTGTGAATATAGGGTTAGTGTATACTCTCGTAAAGGGTGTGTATAAAGTAACACGAGGAAAGAGACAAATCCGATTTGAACTGCTTTAAACTAGTTTCAAATTATTTTTTTAACTCGTAAAAAACATTTTGGACACCTCTTATAAACCTTACTATCGAATATACAGTTGTTATAAAGTTGTTATATAGTACATGTTGTACATTACAGTTGTTATAAAGTTGTTATATAGTACATGTTGTACATTACAGTTGTTATAAAGTTTTATATAGTACATGTTGTACATTACAGTTGTTATAAAGTTGTTATATAGTACATGTTGTACATACAGTTGTTATAAAGTTGTTATATAGTACATGTTGTACATTACAGTTGTTATAAAGTTGTTATATAGTACATGTTGTACATTACAGTTGTTATAAAGTACATGTAATAAATATTATCGCGTTAATATAATTCAATTGGATTTGTCTCTTCACTGGCGTTATTTTATACACACCCTGTAGATAATTTTGAAACGAATAGTGTCGAGATTACCCCTAATTTCATGGCAATCTTAATTTCACTTCAAATCTGAAAATGAAAGTTTTTATTTTGGAAAATTGTTTTCTGATTTGGATTTTTTTTCGACTTCTGACTTGTAATCGGTGTCAACAACCTTTGTTTCGTGACTCAAGGGTTGCTAATGATAATAACATGATACTAATTAATAATAGGGTTGTTTAACTTTCTTCATAACAGCGAAGGTCATGTGATACATGGGACCTACAGCTTCATGCGGGATACGAATTATCTATGGGTCACTACATCATCTGAATGCAAAGGACGATTACCATTCACCCAGGTAACATTTTAATAACATTATTGAAAGGTTGCACATGTGATATCAAATGACATTTAAAAAAAAAGACATTTTAAAATGTTTGTAAAAATATGACGCTAACATTGTAAATATGACGCTGACGTTATACAAATATCTTAAAGACGTTGTTAAAACATTATAAAGAATATTTAAACATGTAAACATTTTAAACATTTTTAACGTTAAACGTTTAAACGGTTTTCTAAAAAGTCATTTGACAACATGTGTGCAACCTTTCAATAATGTTTTAAAAATTATACCTTCAATAATGTTTTAAACTTATACCTTCAATAATGTTTTAAACGTATACCCTTCAATAATGTTTTAAAATTTATACCCTTCAATAATGTTTTAAAACTTATACCCTTCAATAATGTTTTAAAACTTATACCCTTCAATAATGTTTTTAAAACTTATACCCTTCAATAATGTTTTAAAACTTATACCCTTCAATAATGTTTTAAAACTTATACCCTTCAATAATGTTTTAAAAACTTATACCCTTCAATAATGTTTTAAAACTTATACCCTTCATAATGTTTTTAAAATTTATACCCTTCATTAATGTTTTTAAAACTTACACCTTCAATAATATTATGTGCTATCTTTCAATAATGTTAAAATGTTCGAAATAACGTCATCACCACATTTCTGTTACCTGGACAGTTACTGAACAGGAAATTATTACCTCAGATGTAAAATGTTAAGTTTTTTAATTAGAAAAAACTTTTTTCCATTTCTAGATTTTGTGAAATATAACTTCACCTAACCGGGTATTATAAATAGTGAAATCGATCGTTCGTCTTACGGTACCGAATATTATTAATCTAACAAATAAACCTAATAAAACCTATTAGCAAAGCTGGGCACTTGCGGTTTTTTTTGCGGTACTGTGGTACTGCGGTACTACCGCACTACCAAACCGGTACCGCATAACGCAGTACCGCAAAGGATCGCTGAAAGTACAGGCTGTACTTTCAGCGATCCTTTGCGGTACTGCGTTATGCGGTACCGGTTTGGTAGTGCGGTAGTACCGCAGTACCGTAGTACCGCAAAAAAAACCGCAAGTGCCCAGCTCTGCCTATTAGAACTATTACGTAACTATTACGTAAATAACGTAATAGAACTATTACGTAAAAACCACGTAATAGTGACCTAAATTTAAGCTGTAATGATCGCGATGGAGAATCTTATAAATTCCCTAACCTAACCTCTTCAGGAGTCATTTTCATTTGGAAATCTCACTCTGTGATTCCATGATATCCTTCCAATTCATACCAATTCATTCCAATTCATTCTAAGTTTTCCTTTCGGTCATAGGTTTGACTGAGTTAGGTTAGGTAGGTCAAGTATAAGGTTAAGCTATGTTAGTTTAAGGTTGGTCAGGTTAGGTTAAATCTGTACTTCTCATTGGGGGAATTTTCACCTTTGGGCCAAAGTCGAAAGGAAAAGTAATGTCGTAAAGTTACAAGAGTCTCTTTTTATCGCTTTTATAAATATCTATTTTGTTTTTTCAACCCTTTCACTGCGGGTGACCCCAGTATGGTTCCAAAATTTGAACCACAGCGACAGGGTTAATACTAAATAATTGCTAATTAACCACAGTTATTTTATGAATTATTAATTAGTTAGCTTTAATTTGATTTACCATAAAAATAAAACTATTATTTCATCTATTAAAACAGACCAAAAATTTCTCAAAATTTCTTTGCTTTGAAAAAGCAAAACATTTTTTTTGGAACTCTTAATTATGTAAGCAAATGACTTTTCGCTTCGCAACACACAATAGAAAACATAAACCAGATATAGAATTCATATAAAAATACAAACAACATATAGAGAACACAGAAAACAATGAAAACAGCTTCGGGTGTTTTTTTTTTCTAGTGAAACCCATCCTCGACCAGAAGAATGAACCAAAGTGATAATGAGGGTAAACATAAATTTCAAAATGTATCAAGGACAGATATTGGAAATACTCTCTCTCTCTCTCTCTCTCTCTCTCTCTTTATTTAATCTATCTATCTATCTCTGTTTCATGACTATTGACTTTCCTATATCCCAATTTCTTGAAGTGCAAAAATGCGCATAGAAATGAAATTATAAATAACGAAATATCAATGTATTACCATACATTTTTATCATACAGGGAGGCACAAAAGTCAGAACACATAGGAACAACATTTTTTCAAATATATATATATATATATATATATATATATATATATATATATATATAATATTTGCATTAAAAAAACATAGTTCCCATCTGTCCTGACTTTTGCGCTACTTTGTATGAACAAACGAATGAAGTACGAAAAACGCACTTTTCTATGTTGTACGAATAATTACAAAAAATGTATACATATAAAAAAAATTAAAAGCGTATAAGGTAAACTAACTTTATAAACGTGATACTAACATAACTCCTTCAAGAATAGAATTTTGTTTTGTCTTTATAACATCTCTAAAATATCAATACGAGATATGCGGGAAAATAATTTTTTTAAAATCTGAACACTCGTTTAACTTTTACCTTCGGACTATCTATCGGATCTATCTATCTTAACTTTTACCTTCGGACTATCTATTGGATCTATCTATCTTAACTTTTACCTTCGGACTATCTATTGGATCTATCTATCTTAACTTTTACCTTCGGACTAGCTATCGGATCTATCTTTCTTAACTTTTACCTTCGGACTATCTATCGGATCTATCTATCTTAACTTTTACCTTCGGACTATCTATCGGATCTATCTATCTTAACTTTTACCTTCGGACTTTGAATTCTTTAAAATAAAATAAAAAATTCTTTCTATAGAAAGCCAAAAATATGGGTGATGACGTTTCCCACTCGACGGCACATTTATATATTTTTGAAAATTTCGTGTATCTTCCCTTTTTCAGCGATTTTAACTCCCTCTCCCCTAAAAACAAAAAAAAATAAAAAAAGATGGGAAGAAAAAATAGCTTCTTTGAAAATTCTTTAAACCAAATTTCTTTTCAAAATTCAAGCCAAAGCTTTTTAGGACTAAAATATCAGAGTCTGTTTTCAGAGTAGCAATTTTCATATTACTTTATTGTTTGCAATATATATATATATAGAAGGTCGACAAAAGTAAAAAGACACCACAATGATTGTTCTCAAGAACAAATGGCAAAGCTCATCAATGGAATGCCACAACGTATGTCAATTTGGATAATGGAAAGGAGAAAGCAACACGATTCTAAATATGTTGTTTCAATAACTCTTTTATTAGTTATTGACTTTTATTATCAAGCCAAAAAGTATGGAATAAAAATTTTAAAAATGAAAGTGTATATTTACTTTGTCATCCCTCTGTATACTCTAAAATTTCTACAAGTTCGGCATTTGAGAAGAAAGAAGAAAAGTTTTTGGTTGTTTCTACAAAGCGTTGCTCCACTCGCACACCCATTCAAGGTACGAGCAGTTCAGAGCATCATTGCCAAGTATTCAGGGTACGAGCAGCTCGCAGCAGCAGTATTGCCAAGCAAGTGGGATAGGTTTCACAATTAAACACGTGAAATAAATAAATGCTGCACACCCACAAGAAAAAATGAAAAGCGATTCTGGTCTTTCATGTATTCAATAATACACCTCGTCGGGGAATGAATGGTAGAGGCAAGAAGCCAAAAATATATATCTCTGTTCAACGTAAACAAAATAGTTAGAAGAGATTAACAAAAAATTAACAAGTACTGATAAAAGACAAAAGGTATTTTAACAAGATGTGGTTCTTTTCAACTGTTATTGAAGTTATTTATAAAGTATATGAATTCACATGTAAAGGGTGTTCGGAAAGTCACTGTGCACTTATATTTATTTAATAGCATACAATAGTATAACATTGCATATATGATAGAGGTTATGGATGGGACCATCAGAACTTATAAAAGGTGTTGAAAACTAAAAAAAATAATAATAAAATAAAAAAAAATATAAAAAATATAAATATAAAAATATAAAAATATGAAAAAACATTAATTATATAAGTGCACAGTGACTTTCCGAACACCCTGTATAATATAAGTTTACTCCTGCCATTTTTACCATAGTAATCAATTTTGTAATCAGCTATTTAACATATGTTAATTTTATTAAGCACCTTTCCTTCTGTAATCTATTTTTTTATATTTTTTTACTAAGTATCATTTATTTTCTAGTAAATATACAATAAAGCATTTAATTTAAAATTATGTAACATTTCGTTAACTTTATATTGTATTTTTATTATTATTATTATTATTATTATTTATTATTATTATTATTGCTATTATTATTATCTTCTTGTTGTCACTATTAATATTACTTGCCACTTGCATTATTTTATGCCATTAGTTTTGACTAAAAAGCTTCCATGCTTTCAAGGGCCTATTCAGATGAGAGTAATGTGTAGTCATAACAAATATCTAAAAATTGTAAAACTCTCTCACTTCTTTTCTGGCTAAAATTTTGAATTTTGAATTCATTCACATTCCAGAATGTTCCTTTTGCTTAGTCTTTATTTTTAACAAAAATTTTAGAACTTTCCCAATAATATTATGATTATATCTTTACATATAGTTAAATAATGCATTAGATTTGTTTGCCGTTCTACAAGCATATTTATGCTATTTTAATCTGACGTCGAAAGTCTTGGGTCTTTCACGTATCCTCAAAGGAAACACTCGAGTGGCGACACATCCTGCGATCTTGGAGGACAAGCGATTGAGCCTGTTCGTCCAATCCGATGGTCACGGAAATTTCTCGTTCAAAACGTCAACGCACATTGCTGCTGAACGCGGTGGTGCTCCATCGTGTTAAAACATTATGTCCATTTCTTTAACTTGAGGGGTGATAAAGATTTAAGCATATCCAAATATGTTGTACCGATAACCGTTTCCACTGCAAAGAAGAAAAGACCAAGAACCCCGTTATGCATTAGCTCATACCACACATTCACTTTGGGGGTTCAATGCGATGTGGATGTTCTACGCTACAAACTCTCCGGTTGTGATGATTTGACAATATGGAAATGTTCTTGAAATGTTATAGAAAAATATTGTATTGATTTTTTTTTACGCAAAGTTCTAGGTTTAATATAGTTAGGTTGGGTTGGGTTAAGTTAGGTTAGGTTAGGTAGGGTTAGGTAAAGTTAGATTAAATTAAGTTAAATTGGATAAAAATTAGTTAGATTAGTTTAGATGGCGCTGTAGATCATTTTATGTTTCGGTGTCTCTGATTGGTGCAGATCTAGCTAGCCATTTTCGTCAACAAATTTTTCATTCGAGAATTTTCTTTCAAACAGTTCGAGAATTTGGTCCATGGGTCGAAAGTTTTTCTCTTTCAAAAGGTCCAAGTTCCGGCAATTTATCTTCCCACATGTGTGAAACGTTGCTTCTTCGGTGAAAAGAACGCCACTCAGACAATTCTGGTCTGCAGCTAATTTTACAACACGGAAGCTACAAACTTCACACGCCTCGACCGATCGTCAGTTTGGCCAGTTCGCGGCTGCATTGTGGAATTGTTTTTTGGTGGCTACACAAAAATGATTGTCTAAGGGTTCGAGATCATCATCTGATGCACGTAATCTCTGGGAAGACACTCCCGGTTTTTCTGAACTGTTTAGGCCACTTTGTGATTGTTTTATCAGCCGTTGAAGTTTTCTTCCCATACACTCGCTAAACGTTACGTTGAATAGTCATAAGTGACTTAAATTTAACTAACCACAACACGCATTGTGCTTTCTCCTGTACGATCGCCATGACACGTATCGTCGTGCGTTATGCGTTCTAGCGCACAACATAATCATCAGTGGTGGGCACCGTTAACCAAAAAGTTAACTTCGATAACGATAATCCGTTAACCCCAATTTTTAACTCCGATAACGATAATCCGATAATTTTACTACAAAGTTAACGGAAGTTAACGATAATCCGTTAACGATAACTATTTCTTTACTAACATTTAAAAAAATCAAGGAAAAAAGCTTTAAAACCCATAGAAAATGTTTATTATGCAAAATCCAACAATAAATAGGTATTTAACTGTATTTTTATCAAGTTTTGCAATTTTTTGCTTAATAACTTCTTTTTATTTTTAATAAAAAATGTACTGATTACATGTTTTGAAACCCGTTACCTTGTAACCACTAACCATTAACTAAATTTTAATTTACCAGAGAATTATTATGGCGGGAACTGAAAGGTAAAATTAAATTTTAGGCACATTTATTAAAGACTATGACACAATGTGCTGGTTGCCCTTCAGAAAGACCAACTTCTCAAAGTTAGACCCAACTGCCAGTCTTGACCTCTTGGGCCTCCTCAACCTCCCCTTGCGAGATCTGGAAGCAGACTGAAGTTATGGCGGTTTGAATTCATTCGCGGAGCGGTGATCTTCCGTGAATGACTCCTCGCAGTTAACGTGTTAACGGACTTTAACAGACTAAATATCGAGTTATCGGAAGTTAACTGGTCCGATAACGATAAATGGAAATTAACTTCCGTTAATAGTCCGTTAAAAAAGTTAACTTCGTTAATTAACTGTTATCGGATTAACGCTTTAGTGCGCAACACTGATAATCATGAAATATAGCTTGTTAAAATCACGGACAACATTTGCGGAAACGCTCTCTCTCTCTCTCTTCTCTCTCTCAGTATGTATATATATAAGGCACGCTTTAACCTATAACCTTGAAAACAGAGAATTTAAATCAATTTAAATCATTTCAATGTGCTATAACTCACAACTTAATGGCTCTATCGCGCAAAAACACTTCTCCTTTCATTATTATTTATTGTACCTGTTAAATATTATAATTTATGTCGATTTTAATGGCTTTTCGTGATTATATGATTATTATAATTTCTATTATGATCTTACAAATGGACAATATAAAAACAAAAGGATTATTTCACAGCCACACATAAATTTAAAGCAGTTTAATTAATAACAATAATTCTTCATGAGAAACTGGCACAGCGCTCAGGCCAACTATGTGGCTTTTTGCACTAACTCCTGTATTAGTATTAATATTGCTAGCACCATCGGGAATCAAACCCCCGACATCAGCGTCTTCATTTCGCTTATAGGGAAACGGTGTTACCCACTAAACTACGGGAGCTCGTCAAACGCAGGTAATGGTTGTGACCAGTCTTACGACATCTGATCGACTTGACATTCTATCGATAAGTTATCAGGTTATGTTAGGTTATATTATGTTATGTCAGGTTAAGATAGGTTAGATTACGCTAGGTTAGGTTAGGCTAAGTTAGATTAAGATGTTTTTGAGTGCTGATGTCTTGGTTTTGTCGACGAAACGGAAAGAGGTCCGTTGTGACAATGAATAAGGAAGGATCAACTAAACATACTGAAAGGCATTAGAATTAGCAAAACCTGTAGAGAAAGGTGGTGTGTGTGTGTGTGTGTGTGTGTGTGTGTGTGTGTATAAAGAGGGTTGAAGAGTTGACAAAAATAATTAGACACCTTCGGTTTTATCCATAGTTTTTATTTGATAATAAAAGTCACTAAATAATAACAGATTTATTGAATCAATATATTTAGAATCGTGTTGCTTTCCTTGACACATGTTCTGCCTTTCCATTGAAGATCTTTGCCATTTGTTCATGAGGACAATCGTTGTGGTGTCTTTTAATTTTGTCAATTTCTCTCTCTCTCTCTCTCTCTCTCTCTCTCTCTCTCTCTCTCTCTCTCTCTCTCCCCCTCCCTCTATATATATATATATATATATATATATAAAGGTAAAGAAAAAATAACACAAAGAGGAGGAACTTTCCGGTGTTGACGACGCACTTTTTAACTTTTCTATTTGTCTCTTTTTTTATTCTCTCTCTCTTCTCTCCTCTCTCTCTCTCTCTCTCTCTCTCCCTCTCTCTCTCTCTCTCTCTCTCTCTCTCTACAGTGTGTAGAGATGGAAAAGAAAGCCCAGAAACTATTGGGTTATATCAGGAGGCAATTTCAGTTTCGGAACAAGGAGATTGTGCTCTCACTGTACAATTCCCTTGTTCGGCCGTACCTGGAGTATGCTGTGCAGTTCTGGTCGCCCACCCTCAGGAAAGATATTGAGAGGCTGGAGCGAGTGCAGGCGAGGGCCACAAAGTAATCCCTTCCATTAGGCTATGGGCACAATCGACGGTTACGCGCCCTGAACTTGTTTTCGCTTGAAACTCGGAGGCTGCGCGGTCAATGATCGAGGTTTCAAGCTCTTACGAGGGTTCAAACGATGTCGATTTTAGAAGTATGTTTAGTTTAAATGGTAACCCAACTCGCAACAATGGTTGGAAGTTGGATTTGAAACGGTTTAGGACTAGTGTGTGTGGGAATTACGTTACGTATAAGATCTGTGACACATGGAACAGGTTACCTTCGGAAGTTGTGAACAGTTCCTCTGTGGATCAGTTCAAGAAAAGGTTAGACGAAATCTTGCACACTATTTGAGTGTGTAAAGACATTTAGGACATCAGTCTGCGGAAATTTCTTTTCCTATAAAATAGTTAATACTGGAACCAACTTCCCTCAGAGGTGTTTCCAGTCAAAGTGTAAATCTGTTTAAAAATAGGCTAGACAAAGTACTGAACACACTCATAGTTTAAGATTAAAACCTCAGAAAACTCTGCAGGAGTTCGCTTGCTCGGTGTCTCTGTGAGCAAGCTAAATATAGAGCTATTTATATATTCTCCACTTTCCTGTAAAATTTCCTTGGCTACTTTTCCAGGGTCAAGGATTTTCTTCAAACCTTTTTCCGTACCTGCCTCTGGCAGGGAGGGAGCGGAGGGTGGGGAGAGAGCCTTCTACTTTTCTATCCAGTTTTACTATGCTAGCATAGTTGAAAGACAAAATTTTCCCTGGCACCCGTTGCCATGGTACCTCCTCGGTATGGGCCGCAAGGCCTTTTGAGGTACTTCTTTTCCTTGTAACTCCTTGTAACTCTCTCCCTCTCTCTCTCTCTCTCTCTCTCTCTCTCTCTCTCTCTCTCTCTCTCTCTCTCTCTAGACTCTTGTATACCTTCCCTTGGAGGAGTTATAACAAATAGCTATTGTTTTTCTGTTGTCTTTTGTGGCATCCATCACTTATCTTTGTTTTCAATATGATTTACCCATTAGTGCCCAGAGGTCTTTCCCGAGACTGAACAAAACCGTCTGATGTTAGCCAGAACAAAATCAGTAAAGTGACGCTCGGCATTAATGGGCTAAAAGAGACAATTCCAGAGCTTATGAAGAAATTGCTTTGCATAATCATAAATGGAAATAAATTCGACATATGACTTAAATGTACCTAAAATAACAGTCGCTACACTTATTAACCAACACAAAAACAAAAAAACATTTAAACTACAGCTAAATGGAACAGTAAGGAGAAAAAGGAAGACGGCTGCAAAAAGTGACAACCAACTACTGAAAATATGTATAAAATATTCTAGAATACCTCATTTGACATATAGTGAGACTTTGAAAACAATGGTACTGATATATCCGCCACAACAATCAGAATAAGAAATCATCTCGACCATCCCTCGTCCACCCCCCCAGAATCAGTGAGGAGACTGTGCTAGCTGTGGACGTCGTCCAGGAAGCATTTCAGAGGAATCCACGGAAATCGTTGCGACGTGCGTCCAATGAATTAAACATCCCGCAATGAACAGTACGCAAAATTGTCAAAGTGAATTTGGTTCAGATGTTACTGAAAGATGACTACCATACAAGTTTAGGTTTCTGTGAACAGTTCCAATTGAAAATCAAGAATTCCCCTGGGTTTCTGAACAAGTTGACATTTTCTGATGAGGTAACATTCTACATTCGTACCAAAGTCATTCGTCACGATTGCCGCATTTGGAAGACAGAGGAACCTCACGAAGTCTGGCAACAAGTCTGGTGCGCTGTCAGAAAGTTACGCATCATTGGTTCTTTCTTTTTGAAGAACCAACAGTCAATGGTGAACGTTACTTTACAATGTTGCGGAATTTTTTTTATCCCTGAACTAAGACTTCTTTCAACAAGACGGAGCTCCCTGCCACTGTGCGACAGTTTAAAGTTGCACAACGATTGCCATCACCTTATATATATATATATATATATATATATATTATATATATATTATATATATATATATATATATAATATATATATATATATATATATATATATATATATATATATAGATATATATATTATATATATATATATACATACATATATATAGCGTCTCTGAAAAGTCACTCCCTATTTTTAAATTCTTATTGCTCCTAAACTAAAGGAGATATTACAACCGTTCTTTCACTGTTCATAAGTCTAACCTTTACCATTTATGTTACCATTTCTGCTACGAGACACCATGAACAGTGAGCGACACTTGGAGGTACTCCAAAATTTTGCGTGGCCTACCATTTTTGAGTGGGAAAATGCTGGAGAATTGCTCTTTATATACAAGATGGAGCTCCACCACAATTTGCATAAACTGTTCGTGCCTGGTTAGATAACCATTTCTCCGGACGGTGGTTAGGTCGTCGAGAGCCAACGGAATGGTCTGCTCGAAGTCCAGATTTAACGCCATGTGACTTCTTTCTGTAGGGCTGGGCTAAAGAAGAAGTGTACAACTCAAAACCAAGGACCATTGATGAATTTAAAAACAAAATTCGTGATGTTCTTGGTAATGTACCACGTGACTTCTTGAGAAAATCTGTTGAAAATGTACCGGTAAGGTTACAGAAGTGTGTGGACAATGCTGGAGCCTACGTTGAACTTCAGCTTTGTATTAAAGCTTTTCAATTTTGTAATAAAGTAAACGGTAATAAATAAGCCTCATTTCAGTTAAAGAAATGTTTTTGTATCCCTTTTCGTTTAGGTTCAATAAGAATTTAAAAATAGGGAGTCACTTTTCAGACACCCTGTATGTATGTATATGTATACAGTATATCCAAGGTGTTTATATAGATAATGCGAACTAAAGAAACACGAACGGAAAATCACGTACAAAAGGTAAGAGTAGGATTACTACACACAGAAACTTCGAAAGTGCGTTGACTCTCTATATACTTGGTAATGATGCTGGGAGCTGCTCAAATCCTGAATGGGTGTATAGATGAATAATATATATATATATATATATATATATATATATATATATATATATATATTATATATATACTGTAAAATTGACATAAAATTAACTGTTGCAATGTTGTTTCACTGATTTTCATAAACACCAATAAAATTAAGTTTGAAATACATGAATTGCAGAAGATCTGAAATTGAATTTGTTGTTTACGTGTTAACATTCTTCCATCATTTTAACAATCTTGTTATTTCAACAAGCTTATAACGATTAAAATTATTGCAATTTTCATAATACAGCTAGTCACCGCCATTTCAACAGTACTTCCTGTTAACCTCATTGATGTTCCGTGTGTTGGTCTCTCTTCACACGAAGGTCAAGCTGGTGGTCCCGCCTCTAGGTTTGGCTTGATGGAGGAGCGAGTTGTTTTCTTGCGCTCTCCACTGTACATAGCCAGGTACACCCGTCTCATCTGGTACCGTCCTGAGCCAGGCATTAATTATAAATATAATATTTTTCCAAAGAGTGATTGTAAACAAAAATTGTACAGTAACACTTGATTTGCCAGTTTTAAGTTGTTAAATTAAAAGTTAAACTGTAAATTTTTAAATCCTATATACACGCTGTTATTTTAACAGTAAAAATGTGGCTTCGAGAATGACTGTAACCAGTATATTTATAGTAACTTAACCCTTTAACGCCGGAATTGTTTGTAGGGTTAAGTTATGAATGCTTGTATTTGAAGCGTTATCAATATGTAGCGGTCGTCCTTTTAGGGTTAATTTACCAAATAATACTGTAATCTGCCAAAACAAACGGTAAATTATTATGTTTACAAATTTACTTGTTATTTTAACAGCAAAATAACAGTTCTTAAAACAATGTCTGTGTTTTGCGCATTTATAATAACACCTCAATCTACAATCATAATGTTAATTTGGAGAATATGTTGTATAAATAGATTACTAAAAAATAACCGTGCTAAATATTAATCGAAAAGCTTATGAACGTCACTTTGCGCACGTAATCCGTTGTAGAATTCATAATTGCAGCATGTCACGCTAAAACTATTTATATTATCACTTTCTGTCGACAAAGGTTTGTTAGTAAAACAAATTTCAAAAGTGGCAAACTTTGCAATTTGAATAAAACATCCTCCCATACCAAGATTGCAGGACTCCCGTTCCTAAACCCAATAAAAACTTAACACATCTCGAAATCTCATCATTTCATAGGATGTCACCTTGACGACTGTCAGACAGAGGATCAGTGTCACGCGTTCAGCATTATGTAATCTTTTATCTAAACTATACGTGTATTAACGGTGTATATATACAGTGGTGCGCTACTTTTAGGAATTTTACACGGATATACATTATGAGCAGGGGTGGAACACCGGTATAGGTCTAGGCTCTAGGGTATACAAATAAATTTTTGAACAAGGTATACAAGTACAGTACAGGTACAGAAATAAATTTCCAACAATTTCCAACAAGGTTTGGGGATTAGTGGACCATTAATAAGTAAACAATCAAGAAGTATTTTTCTTTGTAGAAATAACAAATAAAAAGAGACTAAAAACAGAATGTTCTCTACATGGTCTTCTAAAGGGTATCCCACAAGTCCCTTTACCCCCTTTACCTCACCTATCTAGTAGGAAAATGTTCAGGGTAAAGGACTTATGGACAACCTCTGCACTTTCCATTTTCTTTATCGAAAGGTCGTAGTTAGATAATGAAATGAGCCAACAACAAAATTTTGTTCATTATAATGCTTTACTGTTTTATTTTAAATTGTTGCATGATATTTATAGGTATGGACATTTCTAGTAGGAAAAGTATAAGATTTGATATTGTCTGATGGGGTTTTGAACCTCCTTCGTAGCGGCAATATGACGGATGACGGCGTGAAACTACGTACGGCCTAACATGAAATCTGAAACACTCACGGGTCGCTGCATAATCTGGACGCAGAAAGGACGGCCACCCATCCAACTATTTACCAGACCCACCGTCGCTTAATTTCACTAATCGAGAGCGGTATACGTGTAAAATAAATAGTTAAATCTAACTTACAATTAAATCATTTAAATAAAATAAAGTTTACTGTCAAAACGAAAATTTACAGCGGATATTTTAAAAAAAACTGTAAAGAATAATTTTTATTTCCAGTATGTAAGCGGGAGCATTCGACACTCACGTTTCCCCTCTTTTTCTATGCAACCATTAGCTAATTCAACTAATCTCAGAACAGTAATAGGTACAGTTTTAGAACCTGTCTCAATCGAATTTGGGATCAAACATTAGCTAAGAAAGAAAGATCTTGCAACCATTTTTTTTTCCAAATGTCAAACTCGATTATTTGCTTTTACAGTAGATGGGTAGCTTAACATACGTGTCGTGTGGGTTAAGTCGTGGACAATGTCGTAATATCGCTTTCCGATGATCAGCGAAGTTAAGTAACATTGGGTCTGATAAATTGTTGGGTAGGAGACCTTTCTCTGTGTCCAGTTTATGTAGCGACCCTCAGATAGTTCGGATTGCACGTAAAGGTCCGCTCCGTTATACGACCGTAGATATTGCGAAGGTAGTTAAACAACCCCATCAAACAAACAAACAATAGTAGCCTTCGAAATTACAGATATTACTATTAAATTTACGATGCCTTAATATTATATCGGAAAGAAATTAACTTGTTAAAATGACAGTATTTGCATATTGAACAGTAACAACAAAAATTAGTTTTGTGGTACATTTAAAATTACTCTAGAAAACCTTGCTATACTATGACGTACTTTATTGACAAAAACGATAGGTAGTAAAAAATACAGGTTCATTTGGCACTAGTGATAAATTTGCAGAATACTGTCACTGTTAAAGTTCTGTATTATGGAAAGGAATGTAAAATAAACAAATATTTTCACTGTATATTCAACAATAAAGTCTTTACAGCAAAACTACCAGTAAATACTACTTAAATAATTTATGTTTTTACAGTATATATAACATCTACTGTCACTAAAAGTTTACCGTATCAAACGGTAATGCTTAACACCAAGGAGTAACGCGTAACACCGACAACAGTTATCTACTGTAAAACCGTGACATATCTCACTTGTCATTCTCCTCTTCAAAAAAATAAAAACCTTTCTTTACTGTGGATAAAGAATTCCTCAAATATTGCAGTTACTTCGTAGTTTCAAATACATTTAAGATGAAGTGAACTTCACAGTGTCTATTTTGCATTTTCAAAACTTTAAGAAAAGTCAATCAGAAGTATAAAATTCATTCTCGTGACCTACAAGGGGTCTGTAAGTCAGCGAAATCCCCTAATTATACACGCATCGGTAATCGTAAAGCAGAGATTAATATGCACCAAGATGATACGCAGAACTATGGAATTTTTAAGGCAATATCCTGTCGTAAGAGGAATCTTGGCTAATAAAGCATTTCAGACATTTGTTTGCAACCACCAGTCAGTCTAACACAGTAGTTTTCTCTCTCTCTCTCTCTCTCTCTCTCTCTCTCTCTCTCTCTCTCTCTCTCTCTCTCTCTCTCTATATATCGAGATATTCTGTAAGGGGACGAGAGTAAATAAAATATGGTCCTCTGATGAATCCGACATTTTCAAAAGTTTTTCCCTCTCAAAAGTTATGTAAAATTTGTTCATTTAATTATTCACCTAATTCATTTACTTATTCATTCATTTGTTCATCTAATTATTCATTTATTTACACATTTCATCATTCATTTATTATCGACTTTTGCTTTTTATTTACTTCAAGGATGTTATACGGTCGATTTTTCCCATTTTATGATTCTAACATAGCACTTAATGAGTTTAGGTCACGTCCACAATTCCTTCTTTTACGATTATGTACGATAATTAAATGAACGTAACTGATATATAATATATATATATACAGTATATATATATATATATATATATATATTTCTTTCTTGTCCCTGAAGATGTGACTATATCACGAAAGCGCTCGGATTTCGTGTTTCTTTTTCCTTTTCCCCGTGGTTGTTTGCTTATTTTATATATATATATATATATATATATATATATATATATATATATAAGGCGTAGCAAAAGAAGGAGTGGGCCTTTGGGGACTTATATAATCCCCCCAAAATTATCTCTATTACATAATGCTTTTATGTTTTTATAAATGCGTAAATATTCATTATTTATAAGATAAATAACTTAAAGTAAAAAGAAAAGTATGGGTATCGCAACGGTATCACCTTGCTCAATGTGTTTCCTATTTCCTTCCCAGCTCCAAGAGTGGGAAGTCTTCAAGAGAGAATTTCAAACGAAGCAATTCTCAAATTGATCCATTTTTCCATTTTATGCCATTCTCATTCTCATCCACGGCTTTCCTACTTTGGTTCAGGTTAGGTTAAGTTAGGTTTGGTTAAGTTAAGTTTAGTTAGGTTAATATTAGGTTAGGTTAAGTTTAGTTAGGTTAATATTAGGTTAGGTTAAGTTTAGTTAGGTTAATATTAGGTTAGGTTAGGTTAAGTTTAGTTAGGTTAATATTAGGTTAGGTTAGGTTAAGTTTAGTTAGGTTAATATTAGGTTAGGTTAGGTTAAGTTAGGTTAGGAAATATTAGTCATTTTTATTTTCGCTTTTACCACCAAATGACATTCTTTTACAAATGGAAAAACTCTTTTTTTCCAAATATCGATTTCTCGCTTTTATACATTCTCACTTTCAGAGTGGGAATGGCAGTGGGAATGACAGTGGGAATGGCAGTGGGAATGACAGTAAATGGGAATGATATTGAGTGGGAAATAATATACATTTATATACAATATATAAACATATAAACATACAATATATTAACAAATTAAAAGTTAAACAAGTTACACCATAATATTAAGACAAATTAACTGAAAATTTTAACAGTTCAAATTGAATCAAGGCGAAAAACACTTTAAAATGAAATAACAAAATGTTGGTTAAGATAAACTTAACACGAGTCACAGGTCGAAGGAAATAAGACGCAGATTTATCTTCTGTTCTTCTCAGGCGGGAAAATTGGACAAGATTTATATATTAAAGTGGAAAATCACATCTGTTTCGCAAAGCAAAAAACCATACGAGTTTCTTAATGTCTGTTTTATATATATATACTGTGTATATATATATATGTGTGTGTGTGTGTGTGTGTGTGTGTGTATGTACACTGTGAGAATGAATCAAATATACAAATTCAGTTCTCAGAATAATAAAGTTTAGTCCAAAAATAAAGAGTTTTTGAGGTTGCAGAGAAATTCAGCTCGAAAGGTCTGGAAACGACTTTCCTTTTTGCTCTTTTTTTTTTAGAGAGAGATGGCGGAGGGGAGGGAGTCTTGAGGTGCTTAAATCTCGGAAGTTTCTTTAAGGGATCTCCTCCCACCCCCCTCCTTTTTCTCACAACCCACAGGCCTCCCCTCCCTTAACAAAAGATAAACTTAAAAAGAGTCGCAAAAAACTGGAAACCTGGGAAGAAAAATGTTGGCAAGGAGACAAACTGTTATATAGAAGGTTGCCAAATGGGAGGTACCATCAGGAATCAACATGAAGAAAAATGTGTAGGTGTAAGTATATATATATATATATATATATATATATATATATTATATAATAATATAACGTAAAGAACGACGCTTGTATAGAAGAACATCCCGCGCAAGATGAGGAGGGAGAACGAACAAATGAAAAAATGAGGTAACCACCCGGTTATCATATCTGACCGGCAATCGGAAGATCCCGGGTTCGATTCCGGGTGGTTACCTCATTTTTTCATTTGTTCGTTCTCCCTCCTCATCTTGCGCGGTATGTTCTTCTATACAAGCGTCGTTCTTTACGTTAATTATACTGTGTTGTTTGCAGTTGAAATGTGTATATATATATATATATGTGTGTGTGTGTGTGTGTATATATATATATATATATATATATTAGTATTATTCATCTATGCATTCATAGTTTAAGTGAAAGTATGAAAAGTTAAACATCTTTTCATATAGAGCTTCATGTGTATATATACATTTGGTAAACCTGGTAGAAGTTCCGTGTGTCAGTCTCTCTTCACAGGAAAGTCAAGCTGGTGGCTCCACCTCTAAGACTGGCCTGCTGGAGGAGTGAGTTGCTTTCTTGCGATCTCCATCGTAAATAGCCAGGCCCGGCTCATCTGAGTACCGTTCCGAGCCAGGAATCTAGTCTTCTTTTGAAGATTTTAGCTTTGACCTCTTTGACGTTCCTGAGGTCCTTTGGAAGCTGATTAAAAAGTCTTGACTCCCTGACAACCAAACTATTTTCCTTCAGTGCTGTGGTGCTGAGGGTATCCCTTGTCGGGCCTCTAGTTTGGAAACATTACACATTCTACTTTTCCTATTTTCCAGTTTGTTTGGCTGTTAAATGGGTTTAGTTTGGATTAGATACCAATTTTTCAATCATTTTCCAGATGTAAATTATGGTATATTTCTCTTTTCTTCTTTCCAGTGAATACAGATTTAATTTACGTAGTCTTTTCCAATAGTTGAGTTCTTTGCAGCCATCTTTCTTGGCTCTGAAATTCCTCTGGACTTTTTCTAGATTATTAATTTCTTTTTTGTATGGGGACGTCAAGACTAAGAAGTATTCAAGTTTTGGTATGATCAGTGTTTTGAACAGGGGAATCACTACCTTCTCGTCCCTTGTTTTGAAGGTTCTCAGTAGTTGTCTCGTAACTTTTTTTGCTTTGTTTATCGCTATCTGATTCTGTGTTTCAAATTTTGCATCATCGATCATTATTACCCCTAAGTCTTTTGCTTTCTTGCTTCTCTGAATTGCCCCTCTATCTGGGGCACAGTATGCTGCATGTTTAAGTTCATTTCTTCTATATCTCAAGAGCTGAAATTTCTCGGTTAAAATTGATGTTATTTTGTCTTCTGGCTATTTGCATATTCTGTTCGTGTCCCTCCGTAAGGCTTCCACCTCTTCTACATTGTCGATTTTTCTGTTGATCTTTGTATCGTCAGCAAAGGATGTTACTATATTGTTATCGGTTACTTCATTGTCTATGTCTATCAGCATGATAATGAATGAGAGTGGGGCTAATACTGTTCCTTGTGGAACTGAGCTGCGTACTTCCGATTGTGATGATGATTTACCTTGGATTTTTACGGCTTGCTGCCGTTCTCTGAGGAAGTTGTGGATCCATTCGCCCACTTTGTCGGTTATTCTCGCGTGTTTCATTTCATGTTATTATGTCATAATACCATTTATCGAATGGTTTAGCAACATCCTTGTATATTACATCGTAGTTATCATTGCTTTCAAGTGCGTCTATGATACTGTTATAGCGCTCTATTAGTTGTGATAAGCACGATCTTCCTGATCGAAATCTGTGCTGGTTCTCATTAAATCTTTCCTGTGTCTCTAAAAAAAGTCATATATTTTCTCGCTGACTATTCTTTCAAATATTTTGGTGAGATGTGATGTCAGTAACACCGGTCTGTAGTTCTTTGGGTGAGACCTATCCCCTACCTTAGCTAAAGGGACAATGTTCGCTCTTTTTAATATGATCGGCATTCCCGCTTGTCCGTATATTATATATATATATGAATAGAAACGACATAAGTATTAAGGAACGTTTCTGCACACGAGGAGGAGAGATAACGAAATAATGAAAATGAGGCGAACCGCCTGGGAATCGAACCCAGGGCCTTCCAATTGCCGGTCGGACGCTCTACCATTATGCTACGGACCTCACTCAATCACAAATCGAAATTCTCCCAAATAGGGCAGAAACCAATGCCCTCAGAGAGCACCCTCGCAAATCGTGAATATGCGCAAATAACTGCAATGACCGCGCAGTATATAAATGAATAGAAACGACATAAGTATTAAGGAACGTTTCTGCACACGAGGAGGAGAGATAACGAAATAATGAAAAATGAGGCGAACCGCCTGGGAATCGAACCCAGGGCCTTCCAATTGCCGGTCGGACGCTCTACCATTATGCTACGGACCTCACTCAATCACAAATCGAAATTCTCCCAAATAGGGCAGAATTTATAGTATTTATACTGCGCGGTCATTGCAGTTATTTGCGCATATTCACGATTTGCGAGGGTGCTCTCTGAGGGCATTGGTTTCTGCCCTATTTGGGAGAATTTCGATTTGTGATTGAGTGAGGTCCGTAGCATAATGGTAGAGCGTCCGACCGGCAATTGGAAGGCCCTGGTTCGATTCCCAGGCGGTTCGCCTCATTTTTCATTATTTCGTTATCTCTCCTCCTCGTGTGCAGAAACGTTCCTTAATACTTATGTCGTTTCTATTCATTTATATACTGCGCGGTCATTGCAGTTATTTGCGCATATTCACGATTTGCGAGGGTGCTCTCTGAGGGCATTGGTTTCTGCCCTATTTGGGAGAATTTCGATTTGTGATTGAGTGAGGTCCGTAGCATAATGGTAGAGCGTCCGACCGGCAATTGGAAGGCCCTGGGTTCGATTCCCAGGCGGTTCGCCTCATTTTTCATTATTTCGTTATCTCTCCTCCTCGTGTGCAGAAACGTTCCTTAATACTTATGTCGTTTCTATTCATTTATATACTGCGCGGTCATTGCAGTTATTTGCATATATATATATATATATATATATATAGAGAGAGAGAGAGAGAGAGAGAGAGAGAGAGCTCAACCCTTACCTTTTCTCTGGAGAGTTTTTATTTTATTATAATTTATTAAAATTTTAATTATAGGTCCTCAAGATGGAAACAATGCTTTCCGAAACGCTGTCAATAACGAAGACACTTCAACGAAGCATGACTTTTTGGGACACCTCAACTGCTGATTCAAAGGTTTGAAATCACAAATACGTGTTATAAGTTCCTCGATAATCTTTACCTCGATGTGTCCTTTTGATAAAAAAAAACAATATACTATATATATATATATATATATATATATACAAACTCAGAATGGTCCCCTGAGAAACTTATATGTTGAACACAGACCGTGCATGGAACAAGGAACTCTTCTGGGAAAATTAAATCCACTATAGTCCGAATAAGTAATGGTAAATGACAAATACCATAGTTTTTCTTTTTCATGATGCTAGCCCGACGTGGGCAACGGGTCTCTCGCAAAGAGGTCCCATAAATATAGCTTCCCTCACCAGCTATCTGCAAAGCAGACAGGATCCAGCTTTGGGACATGGATCTAGGGTTTAAAGCAAGCCTAGTCCCACTACATTCAGAACCTCTATATAAGTAAAAGGACTCGTTGCATTCACGTCGGATTGAATAAATCAAAGAAAAAGGGTTAACTATTGTATTTTAGCCAAAAAAAACAAAACTTAAACCTCAACCGGGAGACCCGTTGCCCACGTCGGGCTAGCATCATGAAAAAGAAAACCTATGGTATTTGTCATTTACCATTACTTATTTGGACTATAGTGGATTTAATTTTCCCAGAAGAGTTCCTTGTTCCATGCACGGTCTGTGTTTAACATATAAGTTTCTCAGGGACCATTCTGAGTTTGTGTATATTAAATGGACGTGTTACGTGCCTTGAAAAGTGGACGCTCAATGTCCCGGTTTGAGGTTTAAGTTTTGTTTTGTTTTTTTTGGCTAAAAATACAATAGTTACCCTTTTTCTTTGATTTATTCAATCCGACGTGAATGCAACGAGTCTTTACTTATATAGAGGTTCTGAATGTAGTGGGACTAGGTTTGCTTTAAACCCTAGATCCATGTCCCAAAGCTGGATCCTGTCTGCTTTGCAGATAGCTGGTGAGGGAAGCTATATTTATGGGACCTCTTTGCGAGAGACCCGTTGCCCACGTCGGGCTAGCATCATGAAAAGAAAAACTATGGTATTTGTCATTTACCATTACTTATTCGGATATAGTGGATTTAATTTTCCCAGAAGAGTTCCTTGTTCCATGCACGGTCTGTGTTAACATATAAGTTCTCAGGGGACCATTCTGAGTTTGTGTATATTAAATGGACGTGTTACGTGCCTTGAAAGTGGACGCTCAATGTCCCGGTTGAGGTTTAAGTTTTTTTTTTTTTTTTTTTGGCTAAAAATACAATAGTTACCCCTTTTTCTTTGATTTATTCAATCCGACGTGAATGCAACGAGTCTTTTACTTATATAGAGGTTCTGAATGTAGTGGGACTAGGTTTGCTTTAAACCCTAGATCCATGTCCCAAAGCTGGATCCTGTCTGCTTTGCAGATAGCTGGTGAGGGAAGCTATATTTATGGGACCTCTTTGCGAGAGACCCGTTGCCCACGTCGGGCTAGCATCATGAAAAAGAAAAACTATGGTATTTGTCATTTACCATTACTTATTCGGACTATAGTGGATTTAATTTTCCCAGAAGAGTTCCTTGTTCCATGCACGGTCTGTGTTTAACATATAAGTTTCTCAGGGGACCATTCTGAGTTTGTAGATATTAAATGGACGTGTTACGTGCCTTGAAAAGTGGACGCTCAATGTCCCGGTGAGGTTTAAGTTTTTTTTTTTTTTTGGCTAAAAATACAATAGTTACCCCTTTTTTTCTTTGATTTATTCAATCCGACGTGAATGCAACGAGTCTTTTACTTATATAGAGGTTCTGAATGTAGTGGACTAGGTTTGCTTTAAACCCTAGATCAATGTCCCAAAGCTGGATCCTGTCTGCTTTGCAGATAGCTGGTGAGGGAAGCTATATTTATGGGACCTCTTTGCGAGAGACCCGTTGCCCACGTTGGGCTAGCATCATGAAAAAGAAAACTATGGTATTTGTCATTTACCATTACTTATTCGGACTATAGTGGATTTAATTTTCCCAGAAGAGTTCCTTGTTCCATGCACGGTCTGTGTTAACATATAAGTTTCTCAGGGGACCATTCTGAGTTTGTGTATATTAAATGGACGTGTTACGTGCCTTGAAAAGTGGACGCTCAATGTCCCGGTTGAGGTTTAAGTTTTGTTTTTTTTTTTTTGGCTAAAAATACAATAGTTACCCCTTTTTCTTTGATTTATTCAATCCGACGTGAATGCAACGAGTTTTTTACTTATATAGAGGTTCTGAATTAGTGGGACTAGGTTTGCTTTAAACCCTAGATCCATGTCCCAAAGCTGGATCCTGTCTGCTTTGCAGATAGCTGGTGAGGGAAGCTATATTTATGGGACCTCTTTGCGAGAGACCCGTTGCCCACGTCGGGCTAGCATCATGAAAAAGAAAAACTATGGTATTTGTCATTTACCATTACTTATTCGGACTATAGTGGATTTAATTTTGACAGAAGAGTTCCTTGTTCCATGCACGGTCTGTGTTGTACAGTACATACATACATATATAAACAGGGTGTCCGAAAATGAACATACCAAAAATAAAGTTGAATAACTTTTTTGTTATTTGAGATAGCAACATAAATTGAATGTAAATACATGCAGCAGGCCTGTAAGAATTGGTTTATCTAATTTTGTTAAGGTATCATTTACATTGGTTTGATTAATTAATGAACTTCTAGATGTCGTCCATCATTCGCTATAATCAATCTAATTCTGCGTTCAAATTCTGAGAAAACATTTTTCCAACACAGCTGTAGAGATGGACAAGACAGCATCACAAATACGATGTTTCATTTCTTCACTGTCCCTTGGTTTGTTATGATAGACTTTAGTTTTCAAGAAACCCCAGAGGTAAAAATCTGAAGGTATTAAACCAGGCGAACGAGCGGGCCATTTCAAAAGTCCTCCCCGACCAATCCAACGCGCTGGAAAAGTTTGGTTTATAAACACCTTAATAATTCGAGCAAGGTGGGGTGGTGCTTCATCCTGTTGGAAAAAAGCTCTTTGTAACAAGCCGGGATTTTCTTGGAATTGTGGAATAAAAAACTCTCGTAGCATGTTGAGGTACGAATTACTGGTGACAGTTTGTTGCTTATGGTAGTCAATTTGTATGAATCGCTGCTGTGACTGATTCAAGAGATTGGTTACCATACAGCCCGTCCTAATAATACCTCCCTCCTAGTCAGATAAATTATTTATAGATATCATTTCGGGCTAATTACTGGATATAAATAATAAATAATAAGGGGGGGGGGGATACCCGAAACAAGCAATGAAAATCTTAACCCGCTTGAGTAAAAAGTTGAAACAAAGCAAAGCGCATTTATTTCTATCTTCAGAATCGCTTAACTTTGGTTATACATGGTGTCTACAGACAGATGGACAGAACTGCCTTTTTGTAGTATAGAATATATATCATCGGTTATAAGTCTGAGTCCATATACAATTATGAACGAAAAAGGAAGAAAGATTAGTGTCCATGAATGTTTACACCAACAAACTACAGAGTTACAATTTTTCTGACGTCACTATGTTGAAACACAACACGTAAACTTAAACGTATTCTACGTGGCAGTTCAGTGATTTAAGACATCTTTGAAAATTACCTTTTCGAGCTGATGGCTTGTAGGAATGTAGGTATCTGCTAAAGAAGATACTACTGACTGGAGTGGCCTGCCATTGGATGAGCAGTAGAACACCCTATAGGAATTCAGAGGGTCAAACCCCCTTACCGAATACTGTCCGTATTATTGCACTATATCAACCCGCCAGGGTATCCTCGGAGTAAAACACTGGGTTGTTAATCTGAAGGTCATGGGTGTTAGTCTCGGCCTGGACTTCTTCGGATTTCATCAGTTAAGTTCCCCCTCTGGGTCCCCGTTGGTGGGGGAGTGGGGTTCGAATCCGACGCAAAGCCGTAGGTCCCCTCTGTCATATGACCTTTGATAATAACAAGATTAAACAACCCCAGATATTATCAATGCAGGAAAAGTTCGCTGACGAAATAAAATTTATCCCAAGCCCGGATAAAGGGGGAGGGAGGGTTGGTGTCAGGAAGGGCATCCGGCCGTAAAAACCCACGCCACAACCAAATGAGATGAGTCAAGAACCAAGATGGAGGCGACTCACCTTAAACAGCGACCCCATATAAAAATGAGATTAATTATGCTGAGGAAGAAGAAGTTGAAATTTTAAAAATTCAGTAAAAATTTATAATTGGTAGAAGTAATCCGAAAAATGAAACGAAATTGGTACCGAATACCCTTTTATTCCAAATGATCAATTATATTTATTATTCTTTGAATGATCAGATTATATTCCCCCCACCCCCCACCCACACCTCAAACATAAATTCCTGCTGAAATTTAAATTGTTTACTATTTTTTTTTCATAAATTTTATTTTCTCGGAGAATTTTTTTCCACGTCATCACGAGCTTAAAAATACCAAACAAAAAAAAAATTCGAAACGGAATTTGGAAATATAAAGAGCAAACTTTGTCACTTACAGAATCACAGATTTACACAATCCCAAAATCCCGCAAAAAATCCTTAAATAATCTGAACAAATCCACAAAATCCATAAAAATCTGCATGAGGATAATGCAGATAAAATGGAGATTAAGACTATATATAATATATATATATATTATATATATATATATATATTATTACAAGTTAAATAATAATAATAATAATAATAATAATAATAATAATAATATCATTGAATAAGAGAATAAACCTTTTTTTCACCTTTTCTTTATCTTTTTCACCTTTTTATTTATTTAATTTTGTACAAAACTTCCGAAAAGTTGAAGTGGATTTTTTGTCAATGTTTAAAAACAATATGAAAATAATTTATTCTTTCACTTTCATATTTTAAATATTTTATTTGTATTTTATTTTCATTTTATTATTATTATTGTTATTACTATTATTATTATTATTATATTATTTTTTTTTATTATTATAATTATTATTACTATTATTATTACTATTATTATTATATTTTTTTATTACTATTATTTTTATTATTACAATTATTATTACTATTATTATTACTATTATTATTACTATTATTATTATTATTATTATAAAGGATTTCCATTTAATTTCCAATATTGTGAATAGTTTTTTATTTTCAGTATTGAGTTTCTTAATAATAATTCTAGATAAGAATTTGCAGTATGCTAACAATACTGGCTTCATTTTTCTTCTGCTGACGCGTTTCGTTCATATACTTTGAACATCTTCAGAGCTTTATACATAATTTTTAAGTAAAATGGGTTTTATATACATATATTTTTTTTTAATTTATATATATATATATATGTATATATATATATATGAGATATTCCGCGCAAGATTAGGAGAGACAACGAAACAAATGAAAAATGAGGTAACCACCCGGGAATCGAACCCGGGATCTTCCGATTCCCAGTCAGATGATAACCATTACACCATGGGCCTCACTCGATCAAATGCCGTAATTCTTCTACATACGCGCAGAAACCAATGCCCCAAGGGGGCACCTCCCGCATGCCGTACGGCATTGGTTTCTGCGCGTATGTAGAAGAATTACGGCATTTTGATCGAGTGAGGCCCATGGTGTAATGGTTATCATCTGACCGGCAATCGGAAGATCCCGGGTTCGATTCCAGGGTGGTTACCTCATTTTTTCATTTGTTTCGTTCTCTCTCCTAATCTTGCGCGGAATATTCTCCTATACAAGCGTCGTTCTTTACGTTAATTATACTGCGTGTTTTGCAGTTAAAATGTATATATAATTATATATATATATTATATATATATATATATAGTATTAGCTCCACTACTCTTCATAATCATGCTAACTGACATAGATGAGGACGTTACCAGAGACAGCACAGTAACATCCTTTGCGGATGACACAAAGATCAGTAGAAAAATAAGAAACCCAGAAGACATAGGATCTCTACAAACCGACAAAAACAAAATCTGCAAGTGGACGAAAGACAACAATATGAAGTTTACACCGAGAAATTTCAGCTATTATGGTACGGAAAAAAGAAGACCTAAAATCCATGGAATATTATACCCCAAATGGACAGGAAATTCAGAGAAATTCCAGAGCAAAAGATTTAGGGGTTGTAATGACAGATGATGCGAAATTTGAAACACAAAATAAGATAGCAGTAAACAGAGCAAAGAGAATAACGGGCAGATATTGAGAGAACCTTTAAACGAAGGGATAGGAATGTAATGATTCCTCTACTGAAACACTGATCATACCCAAATTGGAATACTGCTCGGTCCTAACATCCCCATATAAAAAAGAAGATATTAGATAGCTGGAGGGGATCCAAAGAAGCTTCACAGCCAAGATCAAGGAGTGCAAAGAACTAAATACTGGGAAAAGGTTACGAGAACTAGACCTATATTCACTGGAAAGGAGAAGAGAGAGATACACCATTATTTGCACTTGGAAAATAATGGAGAAACTAGTCCCTAATCTTACTCTGAATCCCATAACTCCCCAAACAACGGTGGAAAGTAGAAGTGGTAGACTGTGTCGTATTCCCAAATTGAAGGCGAGACAGGGAACATCCTTAACCCTGAAAGAAAATAGTTTTGTAGTGAGAGGACCAAAACTGTTTAATCAGTTGCCCAAAGACCTAAGAAACACGAAGGGAGTTGCAGTGGAAATCTTCAAAAGAAGACTAGACGCCTGGCTCAGAACAATCCCCGATGAGCTGGGCGTACCTGGCTATGTGAGGTGGAGAGCGCAAGAATCCAACTCACTACTTCACCTGCAGAGCTGGGCACTTGCGGCATATTGCGGTACTGCGGTACTACCGCACTACCAAACCGGTACCAAACCGGTACGCGGAAATTTGAATGCGGTAGCGGTACTGCGGTACTTTCAGCGATCCTTTGCGGTACTGCGTTATGCGGTTCCGGTTTGCGGTTTGCGGTAGTACAGCAGTACCGCAGTACCGCAAAATATGCCGCAAGTGCCCAGCTCTGCTTCACCAGGCCAACTCGAGAGGATTGGCGACAAGCTTGACCTTCGCGAAATGAGAAATCATCGCGCGGAACCTTTGTAAGGTTGTAAGTAAGGTAAGGTGTGTGTGTATATATATATATATATATATATATATATATATATATATAATAATATATAATTATATATATATATATATATATCTTGATTGTAAATTTGCTACAATTTCAAATTAATTTAAGAATATTCGAAAGTTTATTAAATTTTTATTAATTTTCGGTTTTTTCATTTAATGTAAAAGGCTTCGGCAATTTTTAGTTTTGTACGTTATGTGATGAGTAGAAGATTTGACAGTTTGGGAGATATTTTTTAAATTTTATATTTTATGATCTACTCTCTGGAATGTTCGTTAATTTTACTTGGACGATATTTATGTTGGTTCCTCTCTCTTTAATGTGGTTTGTGGTCGACTTACATTGGTTACACCACAAACCACATTAAAGAGAGAGCATACCAACATAAATATCACCCAAGTAAAATTAACGAACATTACAGAGTAGATCATAAAATATTAAATTTAAAAAATATCCCCCTAAACCTTTCAAATCTTCTACTCATCACATAACGTACAAAAACTAAAAATTGCCGAAGCCTTTTACATTAAAATGAAAAAAACGAAAATTAATATAAAATTTAATAAACTTTCGAATATTCTTAAATTAATTTGAAATTGTATCAAATTTACAATAAAAAAAATATATATATATATATAACCCATTTTACTTTAAAATTATGTATAAAGCTCTGAAGATGTTCAAAGTACAGTATATGAACGAAACGCGTCAGCAGAAGAAATAATGAAGCCAGTATTGTCATACTGCAAATTCTTATCTAGAATTATTATTAAGAAACTCAGCACTGAAAATCAAAAAACTATTCACAATATTGGAAATTAAATGGAAATCCTTTATAAACATAGACTGATATCGACTTTCTATTATTATTACTATTTTTATTATTATACTATTATTAATATTTTTATTATTATTATTATTATTATTATTATTATTATTATATTATTATTTGGCATAGAGAAACAAGTTTTTTGTCACTGTTTGTGCGTGACGTCGCGGAATCCGTTCTATTTAAAATCCATACAAAGTCATGCAAACTTCTTTTTTGTTTTCCTTTGAGTCCAAGCACTGAGAGAGAGAGAGTAATTTTTCTAAAGACAAAATAAATTTTTCAATTCAGACTTTCTGAAGCTTTCTTTCGTCGGAATAGAATTTTTACCAGTAACATTAATAGAATTCAAAAGAATAATTTATCATATTTGTTGTGTATAAACACCTGCTGTACACATTCACACACGCATATACACAAACCCAACAGTGTATATATATATATATATATATATATATATATATATATATATATATATATGTGTGTGTGTGTGTATATATATATAATATATATATATATATATATATATATATATATAATGTGTGTGTGTGTGTGTGTGTGTGTATACACCTTGCCATACCTTAATGTTTTCGAAAGACGGTTCAAGATCGACCTGTGGTCGACGCCTTTGCAGTATCCCACCTCATTTGCGGGATTTGGTGGAGGATGAAATTGGTTTCCCCTCTCATCCTGCCCTCGTAGTCAACCACGCATATTAATATATATATTATATATATATATATATATATATATATATACCAGTTGTTCCAAAAATATGCTCCTATTTCTAAATAATGTTTGAGCTAAAAACAAGGACTCTAAACACAAGGACAAACGCAATAAGTACGTAAAACATAGGAGTTTATTAACCTTAATTCAAAAACATGCTCAATGTAATCGCCAATTTTTTCTAACACAATATTCGGAGCAAGCGTAGTTTACGTCCCCCCTGGCGCAAAAGGGGACACAAACTATATGAGGTCAAAGTGTATTATTACTAGGATCTTTAGGAGACATTTTTTAAATGAATCCATCAAATAAAACGTTAAAAACTAAAGGAAATATTACGACTTAACCTAACCAATCGTCAATTTATATATTTATATATATATAAATTGACGATTGGTTAGGTTAAGTCGTAATATTTTCGTTAGTTTTAACGTTTTATTTGAGTAGGTATACGCGGACAGAGTTGGGGAACGTAAACTACACTAGGATAATAGAGGGGAACGTAAACTACACTAGGCACCACAGGGGAACGTAAACTACACTTCCTCCCAATATTCGACCTTACACAAATATTGGATCACCTGAAGCTCAGGGCCTCCCAGCCTTCTTTAGTTAGCCTTATAAGGCTAACTAACGAAAATATCACGACTTAACCTAACCAATCGTTTGGTCAACTGTACGCCCTTGACGATTGGTTAGGTTAGGTCGTGATATTTTCGTTAGTTAGCCTTATAAAGCTAACTACAAAAGGCTGGGGGCCCTGATCTTCAGGTGATACCAAATCTTTGACATAATTTTTGGAAATAGCTTAGCTCGGATGTTGTTGATTACCTCATAGACTTTGGTCTTTAGGTCTACAAGTGTCTTAGGCTTGGTAGAATAGATCCTGTCTTTTATGTAACACCACGTAAACTTTGAAACTTATCAAATTGAAGAACAAAATTTATGACTGTATATTCTTTAATTCAATTTCATCTTTGGTCGTGTATAAAAGTACTTGTGAAAAATCTGAAAAAGAAAGGATAATAAAAGCATAAATTTAACTATATTTTTTTGAGTTTAATATTTTCTCGGCATAAAATTAAGATTCTCTATTATACGGTACTTTCCTCTTATCCCGGACCCCAGACTTTTTGCCGAAAATATCACAACTTAACCCAACCAATTGTCAAGGACATACACCAAACAGGAAAGCACCGGTTTTTCTGTTATTATTAATAATCTTTTAAAGTCTCATTATGGACATACAAGAAATACGGTTGGGTCAACTGTATGCACTTGACAATTGGTAGGTTAAGTTGTGATATTTTCGACAAAAAGTCTGGGGTCCGGGGATAACAGGAAAGTACCTATTATCTTTAGCTCTGCTTAAACGTTTTGGCTGTCTTTTACACTTTTTTTTTTTTTTTTACCCTTTGATAATTGTAACCATGTAAAAAGTACAAAATCATGTAAACCATGTAAAACCATGTAAAAAGTACAAAATCATGTAAAATCATGTAGTAAAAAGTACAAAATCAATGCTCTATAATTCAACGAAAACTTAAGCGCTTTAGAAGTATTTTCTTATGAACTTGTTTCGAAATGACATTAAGTTGCCTAATAATAAAGATAAATTCAAGTCCGACTAGCTACTGCATATCTAAAGGTACAGTTTCCCATATATGTAATGTTCCTCGCCTCAGGCAACTCCGTACACGTACTTTACTGGGGTAAGGTGGGGTGGAGGGGAGACAACCGAGTCTAACAACCTGTAACATTGACATACAGGTAATTATAATGTAATATTTGTGTTCATAAAGATAAACAATTAATATGAGCGTGAACAGCGTTGAACTCCGTGTTTACTAGTCTTATACAGTAATAAGGTTCTATTATGATTACTGCAAGTCTATATGAACAGATAGTCAGATACCGCAATACAACTTTTTATATACTAGTGAATTTGAACCAAAAATAGACATTACACAACCAACCTCCACACTCCCTCATTCCCCTTCCCCCCCACCAGTTTCGTGTATATTAAATCATTATGTAACAATACATATAGTCTGACAGAGCCGGATTTATGCACAAGTGCATGAGGCGCTAGCTGGGGGCCTCGACCAAAAGGGGGCTTCATGGGCAGAATTTATCGCTAGATTCTAAACCTGGAAAAAAACATAAAACAATCCATTCTTAAAATACTGAAAGTGCGTCCCACATGTTACGAAACACACTGTATATATACTGTATATATTTTTTTACAAATATATAGCTACAGAGTTTATATACAGTAATCCCTTGTTTTACGCGGTTTTGTTAAACGCGGTTTTGCATATACGCGGGTAAGCCGCGCCATACCTAAAATGTATATATAGGCCCATGTAACTTGTAAACGGACGTACTGGGGTAAATTGAATGTAAATATATATCTCGTATAAGCGATCTCATTTCCAACTGTAGAAACCATTTTAAATATTTTGTTAACGATGCCTGTAACAAACGCGAGTGGTGAACGGTCCTTTTCAGTTCTCAAAAGAATTACGGTAAGTATTACTTAAGAAATAGTTTATTGCAAACAAAAATGTCGAATCTCTCCCTCTTGTTTACTGAATCAGATATAACAAAATCCATAAATTATGATGATGTTATTGATTCTTTCGCGAAATCAAAAACAAGAACAAAAACACTTTAGTTTTTGTTATATATATATATATATATATATATATATTTATATATATAATACTCGTTTTGGATAATTTTAAATGGTGTGAAGTAAATTATAAATTCGTTGCTTCTATTTTGTTTTGACAATTTTCTTTCATGGCTAAAGCCTAAGGGGCTCAGTCTGCCTTTTCCACCCGGGCCTCAAGTAGTCTAAATACGGCTCTGCATATAAACTTGCAGTAATCATAATCAATGGAACCTTATTACTGTATAAGACTAGTGAACTATATGGAGTTCAACGCTGTTCACGATCATATTAATTGTTATCTTTATGAACACAGACATTCATTATAGTTACCTGTATGTCAATGATTGTACATTCAATTGTCCTTTAAATATATATGTCTGTGTTATAACTTATATGTTGTTGGGCTCGGTTGTCCACCTCCACCCGACCTTACCCCAGTTGGGGTACCTTGACTACACTGCGGCGTTGCCACATGTACGGAGTCGCCTGTGAGGCGAGGAACATTACATATGCGGGCAACTGTACGTCCTCACTAAAAACTTTTGTCTCCATTTGCATCTGGAGATACGAGTCTGCAGACAGTTATTGAGTTTAAGATTTTGTCCACAGACATTTCATGCGTATTCATACATTATTTCAGATGAGAAAAATTGGATCGCTCGGCCAACCATTTGTTCGTACGTCGGCAAATGTGTTTTACTGCAGACTGCACCGAAATGGAAAGATATGTGCGAAATGGAATGGTCACAAGAGAAGGTTATGGCTTTAATTAAAGCTTTTCAGACTTACCCTATTTTATGGGACTTGCGGCCATAAAGATAGAAAATAAGAAAGACGGTGCATGACTCATAAATACATTTGCTGAATACATAATTCTTATATAGTTCTGTCTTTTTTACACCGTAAAAGAAATTCGATATTTTGTTTAGTGTTTTATTCTCCCAAATTTGTGGCGTTTCGTTCATCTTACATTTAAGATGTTCCATTTAGATTCTTGAATCATTTAAATTGTACAAAGTTTTTAGATGTTTGAAATTACTATCTCAAATATTTAAAAAAAAAACCATCTAATGAAGCATCTAATGAAATTCTTGGATAAATGCGCAAATCCAGGAATCGGTATAAAGAGGAAAATTAAACAATATTACGTAAAAATATCCTTTCCAAGATTACCTGTAGGACCAAATCGATTTAGTAGACTAGACCCACAAACAAAAGGCAATTACGCTACTCTGAAATTAAAATAGTAAAGCAGTCGTATTCTAGGCCAAACAGGCTCTATAGGAAGGGATAATTTAACTTAACCTTGGTGATACTCTACATGCTAATACGATAATATAATGCAAGCCTGTGACTCTCGTTAATTAGAACCATCCTATACTTATTTCTCACTAAACTGTCACAGATGAAAGGCATCCCAAACGTTTTATAATGCACTGCGAATGCATACACTGGAATAATCAAGTTGAAGTTAGATGTCCGATATACGTATTGAATTTCTCATGGCAATTCACTTGAGACGTTTAAGAAGTAGAAGTTAAATGAATAATTTATCAACTGACGGTTTCCAAATTGTCACTATTGTTTGAAATATCGAATAGTTATTTCATATTTCGAGTTACTATTTCAAAGATGTGACCAAACACCGAATTCCTTTTAAAGTGTTCGAACCTCTGATTTTTCTTACTAGCGAACGAATTCAAGTGACAGTAGCAGATGATGAGTTATTAAAACTTTATACTTATTTCAAGTCTAGGCCAAAACACAAACTTTATTTTAGTTTTTCAGGCAAAAAGTTAACAAACACGGGTTGTGCGCAAAACGAAATGGAGTCATCCTTGTGAAGTTTTTAATACTTACTTTATAAACCTTTTAATGCCTCTTGATTGTTTCGAACGAGAACAAGTCGATACATCGTAATATATCATTGCGAAGTGTCTAATATATAATATATGCATATTGCATATTTGTAGAATTCCTGTTCCAAATGGCGTATCTTTTCGAAATTCCGTTAAAAGTGTGAACGCTTTTGGGACACACATTCTTTGTTACTATCGTTTAGAGCAGTGGTTCTTAAACTTTTTGATCCCGTTACCCCTTTTCCTGATCTCAACTAATCTCATTACCCCACACAAACTTGCAGTGCCGAAGTTGTAAAGAAAGTGGAAAGATTAATTACTGAAAATAGCTGAAATTACCTTTAATGTGATGGGTGCAACTGTTTTTTAGCTACAAGTTGTATTTTTACCATATTAAGAATTGCTCCATTACCCCAGGAAATACCCAAATTACCCCCTTGGGGATAATTACCCCCAGTTTCAGAACCTCTGGTTTAGAGGAATTCCTCGTTCCATTTTCGACTGAAAGTATGAGGAACAAATCCCAAAACAGTTCCAAATAGCATATTGGTAAAAAGTAAGCAAGTTTCCATACCGGATGCGATGATTCAAAGCAAATGTAGCTTACTTTTACCAGTAAAAATAGAATTTTATTTACAAACAAAAGTTTGACAAAAAATAAGCAAATAATGACTTGAGGATTCCCTTAAAGCAGTGGTTCCCAACCTCACGTAGAGGAATTGAAAGCATCAAATATCAAATGAACAAGAAATTTCTCACATTTCAACAGATACTCTGTCGTGTGCATAGAGTTAATAAGCTGAAAGGGCATCACATAGAGCATGTTTTGCAGTAAGGGGACTATTTCCCCATGTGGAGAGAAGGTGCAATAAAAATTCCATGCTTTTATATCAGTTAATGAAAAATACAAACCTTTTAAACTGTCAGATGTTTAAAATATATATATGGAGAGAGAGAGAGAGAGAGAGAGAGAGAGAGAGAGAGAGAGAGAGAGAGAGAGAGAGCAGGTGTTCCCCCAAAATGTTCCTATTTCTAAACAAATTTCCTAAGCTAAAAAAAGCCATCTAGACACAAAGGCAAACGCAATAGACACATAAAATATAGGAGTTTATCAATCTTAATTAAAAAATCATGTTCAGTGCAATCGCCATTTTTTCTAGCACAATATTGAAACTTGCACAAATTTTTGACATAATTTTTGGAAAAAGCTCAGATAGGATGTTGTTGATTAGCTCATAGACTTTATTTTTTAAGTCTTCAAGTGTCTTAAGTTTGGTAGAATAGGTCCTGTCTTTTATGTAACCCCACAAAAAAGTCATGGGACGTGAGGTCAGGTGAGTATGGAGGGCCATTCCACTGGCTTATGAAGGGAGATTAGTCGCCCGGAAAAAGCTTCCTCAAGAAGTTGCGAATTTCACAAGCAGAGTGGGGAGCTACTCCATCTTGCTGAAACCACTGTGAATCTGGGGTAATACAGTTATTTCTTTTACGGAACAAACTAATTAATTGTGGCAAATAGAAATCTTGTAGCATCTGGCAATATGAATTTCGCATTACCATTACTACTTTTTTCAGTTTCATTCTCAAAGAAGTATTACACCATATGACATACCACCCAACAATCCAAATGTTGAGTTTAGTAACACTACTTGGAAGCTCTATTGGAGCGCCATCATACCTTCCCCAGTAACAAAGATTAATCTTCTTAGCGGCCCAGTGGTTCCCAACCTTTTTTTGTTGCGACCCTAAATTGGCCACCAACAGGACCTCCGGACCTTCAGGCTTATGATAAAATTTAAATATGTATATAAATATAAATTGAATTAAGAAATAGTGAATATAGTGACTCTTCGCGACCCTACTTGAGGGCTCCGGCAACCCTGATTTGGGTCGCAACCCGAGGTTGGGAACCACTGCATAGACAGATGTACATAACACTCGTCAGTGAAGAGGATGTATTCCAGAAACTTAGGATCCTCTTCTAGCTTTGATAACATCCATGTTGAAATTCCATTCGGTTTTGTTTTTGAACATTAGTCACTGAAGCTTGTGAATAAATTTTGTAGGGAAAAAGGTTTAATTCGGTACAAAGTGCACGATGCACAGATGTTTGTGAATTACCTACTTCTGCTGACAAACGTTGAATTGACTTCTGCGGACTGTGCACAATAATTTCATGAACCATATTTACGTGTTGCACAGTTCTTGTGGATCGTCGTATACCACTATGAGGCTTATGTTGATTGCTTACATTCCCTTTTGGTTGAAATTTTCTAACAATTCATGATATTGTATTTCTGTCGGGTGGATCTCTGCATTCATATTCTTTGTAAAACTGTACCTGCGTCATAGAATTTGTCATATAAAACCACTCAACGATCTTGATTTTCTGTTCCACCTGCAAACGCGACATCACTGTTTGAAGGTTCAGCCATTAGAAATGTATAGGTATATATGCCTATAGGTATATGAGGAATAAAAACCACAATGTGTTCCTTTTCTGAAGAAAGACTTCAATAATAAAATATACACCCATTTTAAAATAACGGGCAAATAAAAATAGGGTCATTTTTGGGGGATACCCAAATAAATAAATAAATAAATAAATATACCTTGTTAACCTTGTTTGGATTCTGTGCGTCGGTCTCTCTTCACACGAAGGTCAAGCTGGTGGCCTCGCCTCTAGTCCTGGCTTGGTGGAGGAGCGAGTTGCTCTCTTGCGCTCTCCATCGTACATAGCCAGATACACCCGGCTCATCTGGTACCGTCCTGAGCCAGGCATCTAGTCTTTTCTTGAAGACTTCAACTTTGACCCCTGTAATGTTTCTGAGGTCCTTTGGAAGCTGGTTGAAAATTCTTGGCCCCCTGACAACCAAACTATTTTCCTTCAGAGTTGAGGAGGTCCCTTGTCGGGCCTTTAATTTGGGAACACTACACATTCTGCCTTTCCTATTGTCCAGCGTTGTCTGGATGGTAATTGGGTTTTGTTTGAGGTTTGGTACCAGTTTTTCGATAATTTTCCATATGTAGATTATGGTATACCTCTCTTCTTCTTTCCAGGGAGTACAGATTTAGTTTGCGTAGTCTTTCCCAGTAGTTGAGTTCTTTGCAGCCATTAATCTTGGCTGTGAAATGTCTCTGCGTTTCTTCTAGTTTATTAACTTCTCCCTTTTTATATGGGGCGGTCAAAACTGAGCAGTATTCAAGTTTTGGTATGATCAGTGTTCTCAGCAGTGGAATCATTACTGTCTTGTCCCTCCTTTTGAACGTTCTTAGTACTTGTCCCGCGACTCTTTTTGCTTTGCTTATTGCTATCTGATTTTGTGTCTCGAATTTGGCATCATCGGTCATTATTACCCAAGTCAGCCGCTTTCGTACTTCTCTGAATTTCTTGCCTATATGCAGTCTTTTTAAGTTCCTCATTTCTACCATATCTCAAGAGCTGAAATTTCTCGGTGTTAAATGTCTTATTGTTGTCTTCTGACCATTTGTATATTTTGTTTGTGTCTCTCTGCAAGGCCTCTACTTCGTTTGCATCGCTGATTTTTCTGCTGATCTTTGTACCGTCCGCAAATGATGTTACTATACTGTTGCTGTTTACTCCACTGTCTAGGGAGGAGGTGAAGGTGGCGTTGAAAGGAATGAAGAAGGGGAAGGCATTGGGACCGGATGGGATACCAGTGGAGGCGTGGAATTGTTTGGGAGATGAGGGCATAGATCTATTGTGGGATCTGATGCAGAAGATATATGAACAAGAGGAAATGCTGGAGGAGTGGGGGGACAGTACACTCGTACCTATCTACAAAGAGAAGGGGGACATTCAGGATTGTGGAAATTATAGGGGAATAAAGCTTATGTCACACACGATGAAGGTTTGGGAAAGGATTATAGAGAAAAGGTTAAGAGAAGAGAGAACCGTGGGGGAAGAGCAGTTGGGTTTTATGCCAGGTAGGGGAACAACTGATGCGATTTTTGCACTGAGGCAGTTGATGGAGAAACACCGGGAGCGACAAAAGGGACTGCACATGGTTTTCATCGACCTAGAGAAAGCATATGATAGAGTGCCACGCCAGGAGGTTTGGAGGTGTATGAGAGAGAAAGGTGTGCCGGAGAAGTACGTTAGGTTGGTGCAAAGTATGTATGAAGGAGCAAGGACCCAGGTTAGGAGTAGTGTAGGTGTAACGGAATGGTTCCCCGTGAGGGTTGGTCTACATCAGGGATCTTCTTTGAGCCCGTACCTTTTTGTTTTGATTATGGATGTGTTGGCCCAGGGGATAAAAGATCATCCCCTTGGTGTATGCTCTTTGCAGACGATATTGTTCTGTGCAGCAACAGGAGAGAAGTAGTAGAAAGAAAATTGGAGGAATGGAGGAGGGCTTTTGAAGACAGAGGGTTGAAAATCAGCAGAAAGAAAACGGAGTACCTGAGGTTCTACGAAAATCAAGACTCAGAAATTAGTTTAGAGGGAGCGAGGTTAAAGAGAGTAAGTAAGTTTACGTACTTGGGATCGACAGTGGCTGAGGACGGTGAGCTGGACACAGAAATAACACACAGAGTGCAATCTGGTTGGAAAAATTGGAAGAAAGTTTCAGGGGTGTTGTGTGACCGAAGAATAGGCGCAAGGGTTAAGGGAAAGGTGTATAAGACTGTGGTAAGACGGCTATGATGTACGGGGCTGAGTCTTGGGCTATAAAGAAAGATCATGAGAAAAGACTAGATGTAACGGAGATGAGAATGCTGAGATGGATGTGCGGAGTGACAAGGTTGGATAGAGTAAGGAATGAAAGGATAAGGGGCACAACAAAGGTTGGAGAAATCTCGAGGAAGATACAAGAAAGTAGACTGAAATGGTATGGACATGTGATGAGAGGGGACGAAGATTATGTAGGTAAGAGAACGATGAATATGGAGGTGCATGGCAGGAGAAAGAGAGGCAGACCGAAGCGAAGGTGGATGGAGAAGGTGAGGGACGATTTGAGGGAGAAGGGTTTGTCGGAGGAAGAAGCCCAGGACCGGGCTGTGTGGAGGAGGTTGGTCAGAAACGCCGACCCCGCATAGAGGCGGGAACGGGCGAAGAGAAAGAAGAAGTGGGGCCAGCACTGTACCTTGTGGTACCGAGCTGCGTACTTCTGATTCTGATGATGATACACCTTGAATTTTGACCACCTGTAGTCGATTTCTGATGAAGCTGTAGATCCATTTTCCCACTTTCCCTGTTATTCCCATATGTTTCATTTTAAGTGATATTATACCATGCTCGCATTTGTCGAAAGCTCTAGCAAAATCCGTGTATATGACATAGTTTTCATTGCCTTCAAGTGCATCTAGGATATTATTATAATGCTCTATAAGTTGTGATAGGCATGATCTTGCTGATCGGAATCCGTGTTGATTTTCGTTGAATCTTTCCAATGTCTCCAAGAAGTCATAGATTTTCTCTCTGACTATTCTTTCAAAAATTTTGGTGAGGCGAGAAGGTCAAGGACACTGGTCTATAGTTCTTTGCTTGAGATCTATCTCCTCCTTTATATATAGGGACGATGTTTGCTCTTTTCAAGATGCTCGGTATTTCCCCAGTATCTAGGGATCTTCTTCATATCCAATATAAGGGTGTAGCTGTTTCATTTTTACAGTTTTTAATTAATAGTTCGTTCCATTTGTCCGGACCTGCAGCTGAGTGTGATTTCATTTGTCCTATAGCTGTCGCTACATCTTCTGGGGTAAAATAAAAGTCTGTTATACATTCTCCTTGCAATTTCTCTTTGGAGAATGCATCTGTGTCAGGTATCGCTTTGTCACTTTTTGGAGTACTGACTACTGAATACCGATTCATACTGAGCTCTCAATGTTTCAGATATTTCTTTTAGATCGTCTGTTAGTTCATTATTTCTTTTCCTTAAGGACCCGATAGTAGTATATATATATAATATATATATATATATATATATATATATATATATATATATTATATATATATATAGTGTGTGTGTATATATTTAGGGTATCACTTATTTTTCACCTTTTAAGTTTCCGTGCTCTGACCCCATCAAAGTTTGTCTTAAGATGTGAAATCACTGGGTACAAAGTTTTATTAAGATATTTTAATATTTAGAGGTCGCTCAACGGCTTCGAAGTATTGGATACGAGATTCTCAGAAAGTGTGAATATAAACAATTTCCAAATGTATTTAAACAATTTATTATGTTCCTACATTAGCAGGAAGTGCACAAGACATTATCATAATATTAAGATGAAGTACATTAACATCAGACAGTAGCGTAATTATTATGATTAATCATTATTTCCACTCAAGGTATGCTTTTGTCCCCATGTCCAATGCTCGCGATGGTCTTCAACAACCTGGAGAAGAAACTGGTGTTGTTCTTCATCTTTGGTTAGGTATCCAGAAAAATCCTGGATGAGAGCAACTCCACGTTCAGCGAAGTCATTTGTTACAGTTAGAGTTTTTACAGTCACTTTCGCAGTCTGGTAATGGGTATCCTCTTCCCATTGCTCAGCAGTTTTCTCCAAGAATTCATCTGGGAGGTTGAGCTTCGTGAACAATGATTTTGTGTTTTTTGTTACAAGTTTTCCAAGCTTTTTTCTTTCACAGTATCCAGGTCAACAACCACACGCTTTGGAGAGTTGAGTTCTCTTGTCCATCAACACTAGTCATAGATATGACCATGCGATTTTTTATATCAGGGAGGACTAAAAGACTAAAATAACACACACTAATGCAAACACTCCTACCATTAAGGCTACTGAAATGATACCGGGTGAGGCATAGAAAGAAAGCGCATTTCATTTAGGACAAGTAACGACGCGTCATCAAACTTTTAATGGCCTTGAGCGACCTCTAAATATTAATATTTTCTCATGAAACTTCATAATCAGCATTTTAACATGCAATGTCACATTTCTAGAGGGTCAGACCGAAACTTCTTGATGGTTTAATTCTTACCATACAAATAAGTGACACCCTAATATATATATATATATATATATATATATATATATATATATATACTGTGTGTGTGTGTGTGTGTGTGTGTGTGTATCGTTTTACTTATAGCAAAGACAGCTACTCGAATTTTTGAAATAAACTGTGAAATAAATGTACAAGTATAATTCTATTAACTGGTTCTAACAAGACATTTTTATGAAAAACTTACGGGATTCTAATTAGCTTTAAATTGATCATATGAATCGAGCCAATAACATTTATGTCTTATTAGCCTTATGCTTTTATGAATAATATGAATAATTATGGCATTCATATGAATTCAGAATACAATAAACGCTCGCGCACACACACACACACACACAAACAATGTACGTATCTCCGCTTAAAGGAGATACCGACTTTTTAAATCTATATATCTAAAAAAACTAATTAGCCCAATTTAATTTAACCTAACCTAACCTTAATGCCATCGAACTGAGAAGGGCGTATAAGTGTTTAAGATGCAGTTGAGGGCTCAAAGCGTGGTTTCTGTTAAGTCATTAAATACTAAGGTACTCGCTAATCTAGCCTAAATTAACCTAATCATATCCTCAGCTTCATAATAAAGAGAACCCCAGAGGGGAGAGGATTAGTAGTGGAACCTTCTTACCTTTAAACTAAACAATTAAGTCGCCTATCCGTAACCACTGCGTAGGTTGTGGTTCTCGTTGCAAAATAGACAGCTTTAAGACCTTACGCAAACAACAATACGAGTCTTGTTTGAGAATCACGAAATCGTTGAACATTTTTAAAAATAGGCCTGAGCTTAGGGGTTATGAATCTTCGGCTTCACTAAACATTTTCAGGTAATATTATTGGTCGTATACCGTACTTTTATTTAATTTTATGTACAACGTAAACCTCTAACTTTTAATATTGTTTTACGTGGTGATGACCACATTTTGTACCGTATTTCGTTTTATGTCAAGTGTAAACATCGCTATTTTACCAGCGCAGCTTTGTTGTTCTTGTTGTTAATCTTATTTTGAAAATACTGAAATTCTTTTCCGATTTGCTTTAGAGTTGCTTCCACTGAAGAGGGTAGGTGAACGCCTCGCTCGAAATGTCTGAATAATAAAATGTTAGTTCAGTAGCTGGTCTTCCTGTTCGTGATATATCTTGGTTACCTTGGTTTTGCTTCCGCCTGAATTGTTCACTCTGACGAAGGTCAAGCTTGTCACTCCACTTTAGACCTACAGTTTAACGTTGAATCCGAACCACGCTCCACCACGGGCAGTCAAAAATTACAAAGTCCTCGTCCAGACTCGATTTTACGACTTCCCGATCAGCAGCCCAACGTCTTAATCACTCGGCTACCCAGGGTACCCATTTATTTATCTACCAACCAATTTCTACTGTGTGAAAGGATGAATAGTTGTTTTTTCCTGCGCGCTGCCTGTCGTCACCGGGTCTCGATCCCGGGGCCGATGGATTCGTAGTCAGCGGTGCTAACCACTACACCACCGAGGCCCACACCAATCAAAACCAATATATATATATATATATATATATATATATATACACGCAGCTTCATGAACACCAGAGGACTTTTTTTTTAAATTTGCAGAAATCAAGGTTTGGTTCCTAATTTTTCAAAGTTTTAAAGTTTGAATAAAATTTCACTTTCACGTAAAAGTTTGAGTCATTAGCTTTCAATCAGAATTAAAGATGTGTGGATAAAAGTTAGCATTTAATTAAAATTACCATTTACGTGATTAAATTCATTATATTGCACCCATAGAAAGTTTTCTTTTCGGTCTTAATTTCGGCATCACCTATTCATTACCTGTTTTAGGTAATTTTTGTACGTTTCACTTGAAAAGGAATGCAAACGACACCAAACAGCAACAGACCGGCTGGTCCCCCTACGAGGCTGTCTGTTTAAGAAGCAAGGAAGAAGGGAGAAGGAAGAAGAAAGAAGGAAGAAGGAAGAAAATTTAAAGAAATGCGAGCTCGTAAATGCAAATTACTAAAAGTTATGAAGGAGTGAATAATAATAATCAATCAAAGGGGAGCCAAAACTGGCCCAGGACTCGGGCCAATTAGTGCGGCCCATTACGCTAACTCCTGTAATATTGTTATTGTTATTACCAGCATTATCGGGATTCTAACCCTCGACTTTAGGGTTTGTACTGATAGGGAAATGGTTTTACCTACTGAGCTTCAGACGCTGGCATGAAGAAGTCAAACACCTTTGTCGTTTTTTAACATCAAGGTAATAAAAACCGACTTTTATCCAATTTGAAACTTCTTTTTTCCACAAAACCCATACGTTTAATGGTCTCACCACTAATTTCATCATCTTTTGTTGTTCATTCCGCGCGTTGAACTGTGGAGAAAGTGGTAATTGTGAAGGGAGTGTGTGGAAAATTCTGTAAGGATGTAGGAATACTATATGCGTGTCTCAAAATTTTTAAAGCAATGCCTATTATTTTATTTCTCATTAAATATTTCTACGTAAATTACAAGACACGAAGATCCAACCTTTCATAAGCTGTCATGTTTCGCGTTCCTTTAAGGGCATGTCGACAGAAAGACACGTTTTTGTATACTCTCCAGGATTTTTCTTATATATATATATGTATATATATATATATATATAATATATATATATATATATATATATATATATATATATATATCGGGTGGGCAAAAAAGGGAGACCTCGAACTTTGGCCGTAAAATCCAAAGTTATGGTCAGATTTCAATATTTTTTCACATCCCACAACAAAGTAAATTTCCTATACGGTGAACGGATTTCAAAGAAAACTAATGAAAATTACGGATTTATTGAACATTTCTTTATGCCACTGGAAATTCTTCACTTACACTACTACTACATTGTATGTGCAGATAAAAGGTTACAAAGTATTCACATATGGTGCTACCTTGATGTTAAAAAAACTGCTCGGTATGTTTACCACGAGCTTCTACAACCTTTTTCAGTCTAGGACAGAACTCATCTATGACTTTATTGATTTGTTCTTGTGGTAGCTCATCCCATTTTTCCAGAAGAAGCTGTCGTAAATGAGCGACATTTCTTACTTTGACCCGATAAATTCTCTGTGACAAATTTTCCCAAAGGCCGTAATCGAAGGATTAAATCAGGACTGTTTGGTGGTCAAATTTAATATCGCTACCTGGTATTCTTTTGATATCTCCTGTTTTATCGACTTTCTTGAGAAGCTTGTCCAAACCTCCTGCAGTTGGCTTACGTTAATTAAAATCGCTTTAATTATCAACTTGAACCTATGATTAGCAAGATTTTTCTGGGATATTCGCCATAAATCCAATTTCTCAGCTATGATAAAATGCTAAAAGATGGCATACAAACCATAAAATTACCTAGTACTAGCATACTAAATTTCATGGTTCTATGTACCATATTTGCCGAGATATGAAGGAAAAGGTCTCCCTTTTTTTCGCCGACCCGACAATGTAGTAGTAGTGTAAATGGAGAATTTCCAGTGGCATAAAGAAATGTTCGATAAATCTGTAATTTTCATTGGTTTCTTTGAAATCCGTTCACCGTATAGGAAAATATTGAAATCTGACTATAACTTTGGATTTTACAGCCAAAGTTCGAGGTCTCCCCTTTTTTTGCCCACCCGATACATATTACCGTAATAGATAAGCTCATTTATCACCCTTCAACAACTACTTAAAGATACACATTTAGAATAATAATAATATATAATAATAATAATAATAAGTATATTGTGCACCAGTTAATTTTTTAATTATGAATTTTAACTGATGCGCAGTATTTATATTTTTTAGTTACCCTGAATACACAGACATAATTGTATTGTGATTTCTTCATTCTGAACAGGAAGACTTCATTCATTGCGCAGTAGTGAGGTAATTTAAAAAGAACCGTTTTCAGTAACGTAAAAACCCAGAAACCCCTGAAAAATGGCTTTTAAGCGACTTATTCAATGCTATCTTAAGCTTTAGGAAAACCTTGCTTGAAGATCGTTTATTAAATCCTATGGAAAAGCACTTCTTTCTGAAGCTGTTAAAATGCTTTTCTTTGAGAACCGTTATTTAAGATTGCTTAAAACCATAAACATTGTGTTTTTAGGCCGTGATTTATAGAATTTACTTGAACCTCGGCTTTGAAGTACAAACGAACTTTCTCTGGTTTGGTTTCCCAACTGAGGCAGGATGCTGCAAAAGGGTTGACCGCAGGTCGACCCTGAACCGTTGTTCGAAGCCAATAGTGTGTGTGTGTGTGTGTGTATACAGGCCCACCGAGAGGGTGGGGATACCATGAAAAAATCCCCTGGGCCCGGGCCTCTAGGGTGCCAGGAAAAAGGGGATAAAATCTAAAAATATTAATAAAGCAATTGATTAAATAACAGAGAGGAAATATAATTAATGAACATACATTTTATAGAGATTATCATAGTCAAACTGAAACAGATAAAATAGTATCTGCGGTCCACCAATGCCCAAGACCGACTGACAGATCTGGGAACCATTGTAATTGAAAGCCAGTTAGCCCGTACTTTAAATTTCATCAGAATCATTTATCACTTTGCTAGAGGTAAATTGTATGGTGATAGAATTAATATAATTGATTCGAAAAATAAAATGGTCATTTTCTTCTGAGTTGTTCATTCATACTGTATGTTTTGAATAGTGACTTGGACATATAATCAGTTTGCTTGTTATGTACACAAAAAACATTCATAATAAAATACTGAGTAAACAGGGGGGGGGGGCCCATATACCAATCCTTCTCCAGGGCCCGGGGCAGCTCTCGGCGGCCCTGATATATATATATATATATATATATATATATATATATATATATATGATGAATAAAACCACGAAGGAAAGGAAACACAAAAAGGTGCTCAAGCGCTTTCGTCTAATGACATCCTCAGGAACACTGAAGTACATAAAGGTTACGGCCTATATATAGGTTACAGAAAGAAAAAAATAAATAAATAAGTAACATACATACACACAAACATACATATATATATATATATATATATATACACACATACATATATATATATATATATATATGCAATAAACGGAGAAGTAAAAATAAAAATTAAAAATTAAAGATTAGAGGATTAACAAAGAGGCATACAGATTTGTAAGGAAAAATATCGATTTTTAGCACAAGATCAAATGAATTATAAAAATACAAATTTATACTGGAAATCTGCCCGGGTTTTAACACTTTGCCTTTTAGAGTCAAGTTTCGATATATATAAAAATAAAATGAAGATTAAAAGTTAATAAAGTAGCGTACAAGTTTACCAAAGATTTAGCGTCCTACCCTTTTTATCTAAATTTGTTTTGAAGGAATTCAAAACAACAGGATCGAGTTGAAAAAGACCTTTGCTTATGTTGAAGTTATTTGAAAGTTGGATAATGGCAGACTCAAGAATATTTCTATTGACAATGTTGCTAGAATGAAATAAAACTGAAGCATTATTCCAATCAATACAGTGGGATAACTCTGACAAATGGACAAAAAGAACACTGGACAACTGTCCTGTTCTAACGGAATATTGATGCTGTTTTATACGTGTGTGCAAATCCTTTCCCTGACCTATGTAAAAGGAATCACATTGTTTACACCCAATTTTATAGATAATGCCTGAATTATTGGTAGGGCTATTTTTTACTATGATATTTTTCACAATAGTGTTATATGAAAATACTACATTAATATCCAAAGTTTAAGTACATTAGCAATGCCTAAAAAGCCCGGGAAAAATGGAAGTACTAAAATATTTTTTGACAAAGTACGATGTTATTATTGACACGATAGAAAGTTCGTTTTGCCTTGTTGAGACAAGATTCCATAAACGCAGATGGGTAACACAGATCACTTCCAATACCGTTGATTTTTTCCAATTCGGCATCGATGTATTCCGGACTGGCGATCCTAAGGGCGCGGAGAAACATTGATGAAAAAATGGCCTTCTTAATGGGGTGTCATGTCCCGAGTAAAAGTGTACGTAGGACAAATTGTTTGTTGTTTTCCGATAGATACTAAACTTAAAACCTGGGCTTTCCCTATGTACCCGCACATCCAAAAATGAGATTGAATTGTCTTGTTCCACTTCTAAAGTAAACTTAATGGAGGGGACTTGATCATTTAACTGAAGGAGGAAGTTATCCAGGTCACGATTCATGGGCCAGATACACAAAATATCGTCGACGTACCGCAACCAAGGGATGCCAACCCCCAGGATTCTCGGAATGTAAGTAATTTCGAAAAACTCCATATAAATATTGGAGAGGGGGCGATAAGGGTTGCCCATGGCCATCCCAAACACTTGTTTTAAGTGTTTTAAGTTTTAAGTTTAGTATCTATCGGAAAACAACAAACAATTTGTCCTACGTACACTTTTACTCGGGACATGACACCCCCACTAAGAGGCCATTTTTTCATCAATGTTTCTCCGCGCCTTAGGACCGCCAGTCCGGAATACATCGATGCCGAATTGGAAAAAATCAACGGTATTGGAAGTGATCTGTGTTACCCATCTGCGTTTATGGAATCTTGTCTCAACAAGGCAAAACGAACTTTCTATCGTGTCAATAATAACACTCGTACTTTGTCAAAAAATATTTTAGTACTTCCATTTTTCCCGGGCTTTTTAGGCATTGCTAATGTACTTAAACTTTTGGATATTAATGTAGTATTTTCATATAACAATATTGTGAAAAATATCATAGTAAAAAATAGCCTTACCAATAATTCAGGCATTATCTATAAAATTGGGTGTAAACAATGTGATTCCTTTTACATAGGTCAGACGGGAAAGGATTTGCACACACGTATAAAACAGCATCAATATTCCGTTAGAACAGGACAGTTGTCCAGTGCTCTTTTTGTCCATTTGTCAGAGTTATCCCACTGTATTGATTGGAATAATGCTTCAGTTTTATTTCATCCTAGCAACATTGTCAATAGAAATATTCTTGAGTCTGCCATTATCCAACTTTCAAATAACTTCAACATAAGCAAAGGTCTTTTTCAACTCGATCCTGTTGTTTTGAATTCCTTCAAAACAAATTTAGATAAAAAGGGTAGGACGCTAAATCTTTGGTAAACTTGTACGCTACTTTATTAACTTTTAATCTTCATTTTATTTTATATATATCGAAACTTAACTCTAAAAGGCAGTGTTAAAACCCGGGCAGATTTCCAGTATAAATTTGTATTTTTATAATTCATTTGATCTTGTGCTAAAAATCGATATTTTTCCTTACAAATCTGTATGCCTCTTTGTTAATCCTCTAATCTTTAATTTTTAATTTTTATTTTTACTTCTCCGTTTATTGCATATATATATATATATATATATATATATATATATATATTATATATATATATATATATATATATTATTATATATAATATGTATGTGTATATATATGTATATATATATATATATATATATATATATATATTTGTGTGTATGTATGTTATTTATTTTTTTTTTTTTTGTAACCTATATATAGGCCGTAACCTTTTATGTACTTCAGTGTTCCTGAGGATGTCATTAGACGAAAGCGCTTGAGCACCTTTTTGTGTTTCCTTTGCTTCGTGGTTTTATTCATCATAAATATTTTTTACGTGTTACTTTCGTGAAATAATTTTAATATATATATATATATATATATATATATATATATATATATATATATATATATGTGAACAGGAACACCAGAGAAAAATAAACATTATTCAGACTTTAATTGACACCGACGTTTCGGAATGTACTCATTCCATCTTCGGGTCTAAAACAATAAAAGACTAATTTTAAATACAAAACAAGTTTGATTAATAATAATAATAATAATAATAATAATAATAATAATAATAATCTTTATTCAGAAAGAACACATTACATAAGATATACATTACATCCATACCGGTTTACCCAATGTTGGGATTGACGTTTAATTTTTGTATTCTTATCTGAATATGCCGTTGGGAAGCATGACAGCTTTTCAGGCAAAAGCCTTTGAGATTCATTTCTCTTTTTACATAGGAAAATGTCAAAATGTCAGTTTAAAATAACAAAATTAAAATTACAAAAAAGTATCTAAAAAGAAGTGAAATGTCAAAGCATAAAAAGAAAAAGAAAAAGTAAAACAGGTGAATAAATACCTTAATTGAAACATAACAGAACTATCGATGATTCATCGGAATTAAGGTCTGGTTTTAATTTATAAATAAATAAATTATAAACAAATAACAATGTCATAATTTTAAGCTTGAGGTCAGAGTTCCCAACAGTAAATACGATGAAATTAGACTGTGAAATTGGGTGGTTATGCATGGGTGCGTATGTAAGAGTGAGGTGGTTTGTCAAAAGGTAAATTTGTACGGACAGATTTACCGAGGTGTTCGTAAATATGGGATTTTAGGTGTCTTTTGGTTTTGCCAATATATGACCCCATACAGTGGTTACACTCGTACTGATAAACTATGGAAGACTTAAGAAATGTAGGAACAACATCTTTGCATTTTAATAAATGATAAAAACCGATTTAGACGGGGTGAACATGATTTTAATACATAATTACAAGTAAAATTCCCTGAGCAATTTTGAAAGTTTGTTTCTAATATTAAAACTCGAGGTTTCCATATAAGGTAAAGTGAAATAAAAGATATCTTTGGGAACAGTAATAAGAACTTTGTTATAATTTATCCAAATTCCTGGTCCCCATATTACCACCTATAACTTGTAATTTATAAATTATATGGAGCAGGAGATTCATTTTCTTTCGTTAGAAAAATTACCACGTTAAACAATAATTCGTATACAAATGGCGAGCTTTGATGTGAAGTCTTTATTTACCAATGTACAGTACCTGTTGCAGAAACTATTGATATATGTACTGATGATAACCTTTTTAGTAATACTGATGCAGTTCAGGGTTTTAATAGAGATCAACTGAAAGAAGTGCTAAAATTTTCTGTGGAAGACCTTATATTTATATTTAATGATGAATATCTCAAACAGACTGAAGGCGTTCGAATGGGTCTGCCCTTTCGCCACTTGACTTTACATCAAAGTTAGCCATTGGGTACGAATTATTGTTTAACATGGTAAATGGCAAACCTAACTCTTACATACGCGCCCATGCACATAATAATAACCACCCAATTACACAGTCTAACTTCATCGTATTTACTTTTGGGAACTCCGACCTTAAGCTTAAAATCATGGAATCACCATTTATTTATTTGACACTTATTCCTTTTCCCCCGGCAATTTCTTTTTCCCCGGTTAGGTCAACTGTACGCCTTGACAATTGGTTAGAATAAGTCATGATATTTTCGTTAAAATATTCTACTTATTCCTTTCCCCCGCCCTCCACATTTCTGCATATAATATTTCAAAAGACAACCAAGTTGTTATGCATAAACGAAAATATCATGACTTAACCTAATCAATTGTCAAGGGTGTACAGTTGACCTAACCGGGAAAAAAGAAATTGCCAGGGAAAAGGTTAAAGGAATATATGCCATTTATTTATTTATAAATTAAAACCAGACCTTAATTCTGACGAATCATCAGTAGATCTGTTGTTTCAAGTAAGGTTTCCATACATACATACATTCCATTCCACACATACATACATACATTCAATACATTCACCTATTTTACCTTTTCTTTTTGTTTTTATGCTTTTACAGTTCAATTTTTCTTAGACACTTTCTTGTATTTTTTATTTTATTTTAAATTCATCATAAATCGAACTTATTTTGTATTTAAAATTAGTATTTTAGTTTTCTAGACCCGAAGATGGAATGAGTACGTTCCGAAACGTCGATATCAGTTAAAGCTTGGAGAATGTTTATTTTTTTCTCTGGGTTCCTGTTCATTATTAAACTGCGTTTTCCATGCCATTAATCAATAGCCGATATATATATATATATATGTTACAGGCAAAGTATGAAATTCAGATATTCTATACAATACCTAGGCATTCTATACATTGCCGAATGGTTTTTAGGCAAAGTATGAAATGAATATTGTATTACAGTTAGGTTAGATTAATTGAATGCCAGGTTAGATCAACTGTATGCCCTTGATGATTGGTTAGGTTAAGTTGTGATATTTTCGTTAGTTTTGACAGTAAACGAAAATATCATGACTTAACCTAACCAATCGTCAAGGACGTACAGTTGACCTAACCGGGCATTCAATTAACCTTCATTAACATTCATTCATTAACCTTCATTAACATTCATTTCATACTTCGCCTAAAAAACCATTCGACAATGTATAGAATGCCTAGGTGTTGTATAGAATACCTGAATTTCATACTTTGCCTGTAACATATACATACATACATATATATATATGAACCGATTATATATATATATATATATATAAGATACTAATTATGCTAAAACAATTCTATTTCCTTCGAAACAACGACTGTTTTAGTACAGCTTTTATTAACTTAATACATAATTTTTACTTACGAAGGCAATTTCTTTCATTTAATTTTCTCTTTGAAAAAATTAGGATAAAATTTTTTATTTTTTTTTAATTTAAAAATAGATTTTGCAAGTAAGCCTCTACAGTTGGAACGAGACGGATATTGGCCTAAATCCTCGATAAAATGGAGGTCAAGATATGAAACTGGTTTATTAACGAGAGAGAGAGAGAGAGAGAGAGAGAGAGAGAGAGAGAGAGAGTTACAGAATTACAGGCTAACAAAGACCCTAAAATCTTTACTCGAAGCTAGCCCAAGAAGGAAGTAGAAAAGGTAGAAATATTAATGAAAAAAGAATACTGAAAATTTATACCATGCTTACACTTATAGACGTGTAAAGTTTTCACACAGTAATTGTAGTAATAGTAAACTATAGAATAGACAAAGCTCTCTTCCTCCTCCGCCAGTCACTCCTGACAGAAAATAGTGGCGAAAGAAGATTCATAGGAAAGTAGGAAAAAGTATAATGAAAAGAATAGCTTCAGAGTTCATTCGCACCATATGTACGTGTGTCCGTGTACCCAGTTACGCATTAAATGATAGCGGAAAATAAAGGATATCATGAATACTAAACTACTAATCTAATCTACGCCATGCATTTTTTAATGGATTTTTTATCATTTATTACGTACAAGAAGTCATCATTTCGTCGTTGTATCATTTTTCCGCAGCCTGCCAAAGCCACCACCGAAGATTTATCATATATGCGTCCGATTACCCAGATAGCCTAATACTATGCATTTCCATAAAACACTTACTGAATTTTTTAACTGAATAACCTTTATTGATAAAACAAATACACCACTTTCACAATTTACAACGACATAAATAATTGTGAAATCGGACCATCCGTTCCGCCCAACCGGCCCACCGAGCTTTATGCTTTACTGATAGGCGAGTGTCTGAGCGTGTTTTCTGTAATTGGGTGTATGTCATGTGTATGTGTCTGCCAACTCTTTGAATGTCACAATATTCAACTTGGGTCTCCCGCTGTGAAAGGTGTTTATGCGGTAAGTGATATATTGAGTTGTTCATACTTGGCGGTGTTGTGCCATCACGAGAGCAAAAAAATTCTCTTTCCAGCGAGGAATGTCAGTGGAGGGTCCCTGTATCTATCCCCGTGTACCTGTCCCTTATGGAGTATGAAAGTGTTTCGTGGGTGATCACCCATTGCTGTCACTACGCGAATTCAAGAGTCTCCCACTTAGAGGTGCTTATGAAGCAAGTGATAAAAAAAATTAGTTGCTTGATGGTTCATCATGCCATGTACGGCACAAAACAATCAGAATATCTCTAAAGTTGGGGGAGAACTAAGCGTAGGAGATTTTTAAACAAACATAAAGGAGCACTGGTCCAGGAGGTACCTCCAACTGGCCAGACCTACAATTTAAGAATTCCCCGTGCATAATGGGAATTAATAATGCATAATATGTATAATTTCCATTTGCGAAGTTTACTTATTTTTAATGCGAAGTTTGATGTACAGTAATTAAAACTAGAGTTTCACTGTAATAAAGTAGCTTTCCTGGAAATGAGTATGACTATTCGGACTCCCATGAGATCTCATTAAACTTTCCATCATCCGACAACTCCTTGTGCTCTGAAGCCAGACCCGGCCAGCACCTCCTACTAAATTTATTGCGAGAGGCAACATCGCTACTACTATGTAAAACTATAAAACTTTTCCTAGCCAGCCATGTTAGATATTTCGCGATTTACCTAAAAAGTACTAACATTCCTGCATTATAAGCCCAAGTGGTGTCCTTAAAATTGAGAACATCTATTCGGAGGTTTTGGCTCCCGAGAGATCCCATCAAGCTTCCCTTCTTTACCAATGGAATATCATCTGAGAATTCCCAGTGCTCCGAAACCAGACCCCGACCAGCGCCTCCTACTACATTTATTACAAAGGAACAATACTACTTCTGCTCTATCTTAACTAGCCCTCCCTCAAGCAACACCCTTTTAATAATGGAAAAAAAGGGAGCAAAAAAAGAAAGAAGGGAGAGAGGAGTGGCTTCCCAAAATAATTTAATTGGCTATTCAGAGATTTTCACTCCCGAAAATGTCCATCTATTAGAAACACAAATAAAAGAGAGAGAGAGAGAGAGAGAGAGAGAGAGAGAGTTTAACATATCAACTGCACAGTTACAAAATTGAATATACAGGGTGGGCCGTAAGTTTCCATACGTAGGAAAATTTAAATTATGGTCTTCACGTGCGTCGGTATTTGGATCAGCAGTTTCCGGATGCTTGGATTGGTCGGCGTGTTCCTGTGGAGTGGCCTCCCAGATCCTCAGATCTCACCCCCCTTGATTTCTATCTTTGGGGGCACTTGAAGGCCATGGTGTATCAGGAAAAGATACGAGACATAAATCATCTAAAGGAACGTATCACCAACGCCATTACAAGCATAACGTCAACTGTGCTAATGCGTGTTCATCAACAGTGGGGAACACGTATTGAAATGTGTTTTCAAAACATGGCAACCATGTAGAGCATATTATATAAATAAAAATGGTTGTCCATAAAAAAATGTTTATTTTTCCTATGTATGGAAACTTACGGCCCACCCTGTATATAAACGTCTTTCATTTCCGCTTGCATTTTTTCAGAACATTAAAATTTATAAAAGCAAAATAAAACATTTAAGAATATAAATTTATTTCATGAGAATTTGATTAAGATATCACAAGCGAAAGTTATATTATAAACGTTCCAAATAGTCTTTAAAATATGAAGAAGTTGTTCAAGAATAAAATGTTAGGTATGAGCAGGTGCTATCTGTCCTCTGATAGAGAAATCTGGAGCTATGACCCGTATTCGCATTAATTTTAGGCCTACACTCCTAAAAAAATTTTAGGATCACCTGAAGATCAGGACCCCCAGCCTTCTTTAGTTAGCCTTATAAGGCTAACTAACGGAAATATCACGACCTAACCTAACCAATCGTTAAGTCAACTGTACGCCCTTGACGATTGGTTAGGTTAGGTCGTGATATTTTCGTTAGTTAGCCTTATAAAGCTAACTAAAGAAGGCTGGGACCCTGATCTTCTGGTGATCCCAGTTGTTTTACACCACAAACTTTATTCAGTATTATATAAAATAATTTATTAGAGTCGACCAGACAACATACATTATAAATTTCAGTCTTAATTGATACACAAAAGCATGTTTGGAGTTCCACTTAAATTTGGAAATGTGTGATGTGCTTAAATTAAGGCAATGTAAGTTTTCTACCATATTTTTAAGCGTTTCTTCATAAAATATATTTTCTGTTCCATAATTAAAGTTCTGAATTATAATTTTTGTTTTTCATTTAACTTCAGTCACATACAGACCATAATTCAACATTACATCTAACTTGTGAAATCTTTGAGACTGTTAAAAAGTATAAATTGCAGGCAAAACACATGTAACATGAAGGTGTTTAAAATAGGATATACTGTACTGTGTGTACATGTCTTTAAATGTTTAACGCTATATATATATATATATATATATATATATATATATATTATTAAGGTTGTTTAACCTCCTTCGCAACATCTAAGGTCATATGACGAAGGGGACCTACAACTTTACGTGGGATCTGAACCACGGGTCGCTACATATTCTGGGCGCGGAGGACGGGTCTCCCATCCAATTACTACCCAGACCCAATGTCGCTTAACTTCGCTGATCATATATATATATATATATATATATATATATGATCAGCGTGTAATTATTAAATTTCTATTTACCGTTTTGTGTGTTTCAGTTTTCCTTTGAAAATAGTTTAAGTGCATGTTTGTTACAAGAAACTTACACATGTAAAGTTACAAGAAAGTTACGCATGTAAAGGTTACAAGAAAGTTACACATGTAAAGTTACAAGAAAGTTACACATGTAAAGTTACATGAAAGTTACACATGTAAAAGTTACATGAAAGGGATCTTTTCGGTTTGACGGCCGGCTGAAAAAAAAAACAACCATCTAATCTTTTTTATTTAGTTAATGTTTATTATATTTCAGAATAATACCATACATTTTAGTTTAGAGAATATCATATACGCTTTAAGATTCCAAAATCCCTGAATGTTTTAATATGGTTAATTGAATGCCCGGTTAGGTCAACTGTACGCCCTTGACGATTGGTTAGGTTAAGTCAGGCTATTTTCGTTAGTTTACTGTCAAAACTAACGAAACTATCACGACTTAACATAACATAATTTTCCCGTAGGTTGCCCCCTGTTGATTGTTTAAGCGTGGTATTTTTACCACAGGCTTCTTCTGCTCGCAATGTCTTATTTTTTATCTTATTTTTTCTACTTTCAAATTTTTTTTTTCTTTTCTTGATACTATTTTTTTATTTCTCAAAACTAAAATGTATTATTCTGAAATGTAATGAACATTAACTAAATAAAGCTGGAGGGGGGGGGTCTGCCGGCTGTCAAACCGAAAAGATCCCATCAAAGTTACACATGTAAAGGTTACGTGAAAGTTACTGACAAAAAATTACAGCTACGTTACGTGGTAAAGTTACGTTAAGTAAAATTGCACGGAAGTTACGCTAGAGTTACTGACAAAAATGATGAATATGTTGTACAGAAGTTACGCGTAACAGTAATTAGAGTGTAATTGTAGCATCTGTAATAATATGAACTTTGTTTTACATTTTAACGGAAAAGGTGTTGGTTGTGGCCTCCATTTTGGCTAATCACAGCCTGGATACGTTCTTCCCATTGAAGAACAGCGGCCTCGATATGTTCCTCCAAGATTTGCTGTCAACATTCTTCCATGTTTTGTTGAAGAGCCTGTAATATGTCTAACGGCCTGCATAAACTTTTTCTTCTAGTGGCTTCCACATAAAATAGTCAAGAGGCAGGGCCGGCTCAAGGTACCGGCAACTCGGGCAGTTGCCCGGGGCGCCACGTGCTAAGGGGCGCCACGTCATGTGTTTGGGATCTTCCAAATACAAAGCGAAAAATCTAAAAATAAATAAATAAAATAAAATGAAATAAAAGTCAAATGTGAAAATTTCCTGATGTGGAGTAAAGTTTTCAGGGATTATAACATTATATTAGCCAATGGCTTAAATTCTTTAGCAATTCTGTCAATAGAAAAATGACTTTGTCAGAAATATAAATACGAAAAAATCTGCAAATCTAAAGTCGAGGAAAAAATATTTTAGTTAGGATAATGTACGAATTTGAATGTCTGTTGTTGCGTTTGATTTTTTTTCATTTATCTGTAATAAATTCTTTATTCTTATATTTGTAATTTTTTTAGCATTATGAAAAAATTATTAAAATGGTAAAAAGTTTTAAGGGTGCTGAAATTCAATTTGCCCGGGGTGCTGACAAACCTCGAGCCGGCCCTGTCAAGAGGACTGAGGTATGGTGAATGTGGAGGACGTTCATTATCTCTGATAAATTGCATGAGGAACATTTTCAGAGAGATACCGCTGAGTTACGATTGAAAGGTGTAAAAGGACGCTGTCCTGTACGAAAATGAAAATCATTCAATTCGGCAGCAGTAGTTCACAGTAGTATAGCCGCAAAAGGGGAGAGTGCAAGAATGTTGCAGGTTATTATGTAATGTTGCAAATGGGGGTGGGGGTTGTTGCAAAGGGGTGGGGTTGTTGCAACGGGGGTGGGGGTTGTTGCAAAGGGGGTGGGGGTGTTGCAAAAAAAAATAAAAATAAAAGAAAAAATTACCCCAAAGGGCCCTTTGTTGCCAACCGGGGTTGCAAGAGGCATGCAGCTTGGAGGTGGAGTTCTCCCCCAAGCTATTCCCCCCAAAGGGCCAGAGAGAAAGGAGGAGAGGTGTTCACCTGGCAGGAGCCAAGTGCATATTAAGACTTCAGCCGAGTAGGCGTTGTTTTATAGGCTCCTAATCAGCCAGTTGGCTGAGCCAGGGGGGGGAGGGGTACACCTGAAGGAGAGAGAGACACCTGAAGGAGAGAGAGAGAGAGAGAGAGTAGTTGCCTTTGATTGCAAGGCATGCAACTTGGAGGCGGAGTTCTCCCCCAAGATATTTTCGTTTACCTAACCTAAGAAGCCTCAAAGGGTTTTTCCCAAAGGGCCTGAAAGAGAAGGACCAGAGGTCCTTGCTCGGCTGGGAGCCGAGCTTGAATGACCCAACAGTCGTCTCTCGGCCTTTTATAAACCTCTATTCTGGCTGAGTTGCCAGATAGCGCCATGTATTCAGTTGCCAGATAGCGCCATCTTTTTAAAATATAATTAGGATATATATATATATATATATATATATATATATATATATATATATAGAGAGAGAGAGAGAGAGAGAGAGAGAGAGAGAGAGAGAGAGAGAGGGGGGGGAGAAGGTTAACTATAATCACAATTATAATAATAATAATCGAAAATGGCAGAGTTTGTTTCTAGTGAGAAAGGAAAGCCAATGCTCTTAGTGAATGGGTTTTTATATGTAAGAGATGCTTTTTTAAAAATATAATTAGAATATATTTCTTTATATCCTCGACCCTCCTCCTCCCTCATTTTACACACTTAATTGATATATAGATGTATATAGTGTTTTACAATAGATGTATACAGTGTTTAACGACAAGAAACAAATATAACATTAACTTGAACTTCATTAAACTTGACGTTTTCGAAACAAATAACATAGTTTGCCACACATAATTCATTCCATAGAAACTTAATAATAGAAAATAATTAATTTATGGATAACTATTTTATCTCGACACTATAATTATATATATACAGTCTTTTAGACATCCAATGAAACACATTCTCAATGCGCTTACGAAGAAACATATATTAATCAAAATACCACAATATATTTATATAGTTAATCAATTGGAAGATTCAATCATATAAAATACCACAATATATTTATATAGTTAATCAATTGGAAGATTCATTTAAACACACGTTCCAATAAATCATTTAATTCCTATTTAAATACCGAAAAACGAAAGAAGAAACGAAGAAAATTGCAAAAACGAATTCTAAAGAAATTAAACAGTTGAAACAATTCAAAACAGACGATCGTCATTCCCCAAACCCGTATATATATATATATATATATATATATATATATATATATATATATATAAACTAATAAACAACACACACACACACACACACATACACGCACACACGCACACAAGGAAAAGGCGACTCTGTCATTCCGAATCGTCCCCTAGAGACCTTTTCGGCCGAGGGTTAATCCTTCGTTCCAAGATATTCGAGCAAAAGCACCCGTCACACCAATTCTTATTATCATCATTATTATTACTTCTACAATGAAAATATTTACGCGTAATTTGTATGGTGTCATATTCTTATAACTACATCTTAACTGCTTAATCAATCACCTTTCACATCAATTCTTATCATCATTATTATTATTATTATTTCTACAATGAAAATAATTTATATTTACGCGTAACTTAGACCCACAGTTTAACGTGGAAACTGAATGCTTTTTTAAAAATATAATTAGGATATATTTCTTTATATCCTCGACCCTCCTCCCTCATTCCCCCCACCCCACCCCCCACCCCACCCATCTGTACTTGTATATATAATAAACTCATTCCCTGATAAGCCTCCCTTCTCTCTCCTCTCTCTCTCTCTCTCTCTCTCGTCCCTTCACTCCAAATCTTAACTTTCACACACACGCCTGTATATATATTATGAAAATCAGGAAAAATACCAAACGTATATTAATTTAAATGAAACTAAACGTACATTAATTTAAAACAAATGAATTTTCTCCTTTTAAGAAATTAATCAATATACCCTCAATTTAGTAATAATAACAACTATCTCTCATACACTATATATATATATATATATATAAATGGACTTTCACCGAATTAAAACAAATCACTAAGCAGTTAAAAGATTTCGCTCTATTATCATATTCACAAATCTACACACACACACACACACACACCTCTGTATATATTACGAAAATCAGGAAAATTTCCAAACGTGTATTAATTTAAATGAAACTAAACGCATATTAATTTAAAACAAATGAATTTTGTCCTTTTAAGAGAATCATTTATTATAAGAAATTAACTACTCTATATAAGAAATTAAACATTAAACGCGAGCGAAACATACGTGTTTGTCGAGACCTTTTGAAAGGGGCTAGCGGTCGCGAAGGAAGATATGGGGGAAACAAATCAAAACACACGTTCGCCCCCCTCATTTCTCCCATATATATATATATATATAACTCAAAACACACGTACCTGCGCTGAAACCTTTGAAAGGTGTGGGCGTTCATAGAGGAATTTTTGCTGGAACTCCCACTCTCTCTCTCTCTCTCCTGCACAGGCCGCTCCTGATAAATCTCTCTACATTCGTCAAAAAATTAGCTCAGACGAAATACATACAATTCTTTCACCTTACCATATATATATATATATATATTATATAATATATATATATATAGAAAGAGCCATATTAGCTGTTCTAGCTTTCCGTTCATTTGACTTTTAAATCTATTAAACCATTCTTAAAATTAAATGCTTTACTCCATTTATAATGAAAAGGTACGACTTGGGATGTCATTCGGCTACTGAGAGTTATTAGCAATCAAGTTCAGTAAAGATTACCGCGGCTAATATGTATCATATTTCTGAGAGTCGAAAACCATACCCATATTATGTTATATCAGTCAGGGTGAGTCTTCTGCCACGTCAGGCGTACGCTATACATTCGTCAAAAAAAAATTAGCGCAGATGAAATACATACAATTCTTTCACCTTACCATATATATATATATAATAATATATAGATAGAAAACCGTTTTTGGAAATCATACAATGTTTTGCATTGTATAAAAAACATTGCAACTGCTTGTATGCACTTATTTTTTATTTAATACACATGTAGATTTCATTAATATCGTCAATGAACGTTATACGCGTCACTATTAAATATCATTTATATTTTTTTTACTTTCGATTTGTAATTTAAATTTTTATTTTTTTACTTTCGATTTGGATTATGTGTTTCAGCTTTGTAATTTTAATTTTTATTATTGAACAGTTTTAATTTGTACTTTAGATTTAGTTTTAACTCTCCACGTTTATATATTTTTGTCATTTATACATTTTTTAGCTTTTATTTATGCGATAGAGTCCCCCGAAACAGCGGATGCTGCCAAATATAATAACTTTTCTGCGCGATGTCATCGTCTTTATCCTAAATATAAAGTTTAATACAGTTCTCAGTACCTCTGTCATTCAATTATTAATCTTATATGTTATAATGTTTCAGAACATCCGTATGATCCCTTTCCAGATAAAAGTCTATGCCAAACGTATTTGGTTTTAGAATTTATAAATCTAAAAAGATTTTGGGAAACACAAACGAGAAAATGAATTCCTAACTGAGGCATTTACATGCCCAAATATACGTAATAATAATAATAATAATAATAATAATAATAATAATATCGCTAACAATAGACATATATACTATTCAAGTACTATGGGTCACAGGTGCCAGGTACTCTGAGAAACTGTCATCAAATAACTTGTCCAGACAGCCTACTAACGGGGCCTACCTACCAAATGGCAAACTTTTTTCCTGAAACTGTACTGTGCATGTTTCAAACTAACATTTATTTCAAAAGTTTTGCGCAATGATTCCTCATTTCATGAAAGTAATATAAGTTACTCATTACTAAAACACTTGGTTTTGAATAATAATAAATATTACACCTTTTGGTTTAAAGAGAAAATATTTGTGAGCAAAAGTTTAAGTTTAAACGTTATTGTAACCCCTCCTGGAATTCTCTTCAGAGATAATTATGTGACTCTTACATGGTAAATTGGTGCCAGTTGTCACTCCAATGAATTTTTTTTTAACTTCTATTATGATAATAGACTTAAATTCAGTTAATCCAAATATATATATATATAATATAAATAAATTTATGAAACTGAAAACTTTTAGTATTTCTTATATAATTTAAATTGCTGACAATTAGAAAAAAGAAAGAAATCAATAGTTTAACCATAAAATAAACATTTAACTTGCATATAACTAAACAAATATTAAAAATAAAAACCTTCAATGTACAGTACAGCACTGAATAGAAAAATAAGCGAACCTACAAAATATGATCTTCATACAACATTAAATTTGTTTAATATTCATCTTTTAACCCTCTCACGCGCGGCTAAATCAGTACGATATATTGAATTGCCATTAAAAACTGACTAAGAAAATATATATTTTATGTTGTGCAAATTTGTTGAAATGTACTTTTTTTAATAAAATATATTTCCTGTTTTGGCTATAATGTACTTTTTCATAAAATATTTTTCCTGGTTGGGCTATTTTTCACTACTCTGCGATTTAATTAGCTGGTGGGGTTTTGTTCTGGCTATTTTTCAAATTGGATTCAGTTTAGTGGTGTTTGTGATAGAATTATGACACTTTTTGCCTGAAACTGTACTGTGCATGTTTCAAACTAACATTTATTTCAAAAGTTTTGCGCAATGATTCCTCATTTCATGAAAGTAATATAAGTTACTCATTACTAAAACACTTGGTTTTGAATAATAATAAATATTACACCTTTTGGTTTAAAGAGAAAATATTTGTGAGCAAAAGTTTAAGTTTAAACGTTATTGTAACCCCTCCTGGAATTCTCTTCAGAGATAATTATGTGACTCTTACATGGTAAATTGGTGCCAGTTGTCACTCCAATGAATTTTTTTTTAACTTCTATTATGATAATAGACTTAACAATTCAGTTAATCCAAATATATATATATATATATATATATATATATATATATATATATATAAATTTATGAAACTGAAAACTTTTAGTATTTCTTATATAATTTAAATTGCTGACAATTAGAAAAAAGAAAGAAATCAATAGTTTAACCATAAAAAAACATTTAACTTGCATATAACTAAACAAATATTGAAAATAAAAACCCTTCAATGTACAGTACAGCACTGAATAGAAAAATAAGCGAACCTACAAAATATGATCTTCATACAACATTAAATTTGTTTAATATTCATCTTTTAACCTCTACGCGTGGCTAAATCAGTATAATATATTGAATTGCCATTGAAAACTGACTAAGAAAATATATATATCTTATGTTGTGCAAATTTGTTGAAATGTACTTTTTTTTTTTAATAAAATATATTTCCTGTTTTGGCTATAATGTACTTTTTTCATACAAATGATTGTTTAGCTAAAATTGAGGAGTATTTAAAAAAAGCCTAAGTAAATTCAATCAAGAGTTAAAGTTACATTTGCAGTTTTAAAACAGGTTTGTAGGGTTGTAAATTTATGAGTGAAATAAAAAATAACCAAAAAAGGATTTATTTTTATTTTAAAAATTTCCAAAAGTTGATATTTTCACAAAATTTGCAAAATTAACATCAACTTTGAGGCTTAATATAAAGGTGTCCAAAATTAGTCAGGAAGTTGATACTTCTAGTAAAGAAAGATACATATGTATACAAAAACATATATTTTGAAATGTTTAAATTTCTTTTTACAACATTGAATTGTAATTTTACTTCCACTTATGTTGTGCAAATTTGTTGAAAATGTACTTTTTTTTTTAATAAAATATATTTCCTGTTTTGGCTATAATGTACTTTTTCATAAAATATTTTTCCTGTCGAGGAGCTACATGTTTTCCAAATGTAATGTAATGTAAGAGTAAAGTACATATACATATTGAGAGAATTGTCTCCTACCTATAATAACCTTGGATTTAAAAAATAAAAAAGGTGGGACAACTCCTATAAGATGTCTAATAGATTCTTGTTCCCAACAAACATTTGTAGATCAATCATTAGTTAATCAATTAGGCCTACAAACTCATAAAAATGAACAAGAATTGTGTATAACATCATTTATCAAAGAAAATGAACAGAAAGATGAAACTTTGGATGAGGCAATTCAAACTTTATGGTTGCTAGAATCTGTGTGTATACATGACACAAATCAAACTTCAGAAGATCAGTTAATGGTAGAAAGATTTGAAGACACCATTCAGTGCAAAGACAATAGTTATTTTGTTGAGTTACCTTGGAAAATAAATTGTCCAACTTTAAGAGATAATCTCAAAGTAGCAAAAGGACATTTATATAAAGTAATGAAAAAACTCAAACAAGATGATAATATTCAAATGTACATTGATGCCTTCAAAGAACAGCTACAGAAAGGCTTCATTGAAGAAGTAACAAATAACCCTTTTAAAAAAGATGGTTGTCATTATTTAACTCACAGGGGGGTTTATCGACAAGATGCCCCAACAACAAAACTCAGAGTAGTATATAACTGTAGCCTCAAAGACAGTGATAAACACAGTTTGAATGATTGTCTGATTGAGGGTCCTAATCTCATTTCTGACCTTGTGAAGATCTTACTGAGGTTCAGGTTAGATAAATATGCTGTACAAAGTGACATTTCAAAGGCATTTTTGAGAATAAATCTTTAAAATGAATATGATAAGAATCAACTTAGGTTCTTTGGTTCAGGGATCCATTTGATTTGAATAAAGGGTTCATAACCTATAGATTTAATGCTGTGTTGTTTGGAGCCAATTGCTCACCTAGCCTATTAGCATTGACAATTAGACATAATTTGAACCAGTTTAATAACTCTTTAACATTGAACTTCCTCAAGGAACATTTTTACGTAGACAATCTAATATGCTCAACAACAACAAAATCTGAATTATCTGAAGTCTATGAACACTCTCAAAACATTATGCAACAAGGTAACTTTGAACTAAGAGAGTGGATTTCAAATGATGAGATTTAAACAAAAAGATTTTAAAGGATAATAATGGTCTTACTAAGCCATCAGACAGAGTTAAAACTTTAGGTATGAGCTGGTATTTGGATGCAACTTCTAACAGTCATGATTCAATTTGTACTAAAGGGTTTAAACTTGATGAGGAAGCAAACACTAAAAGACAAATATTATCAGAGGCTTCTAAAATTTTTGACCCCATGGGTCTATTCCTGCCTTCAACAATAAAATCAAAGATTCTCCTCCAAGAAGTTTGGAGGACAAATGTTGGGTGGGATGATCCAATAACAACTGAAGATCAAAAATCTTGGAAGAAGTTAGCTGCTGATTTAACAAAAGTGCAGAACATTAAAATTCAAAGGTGCTGTGGAAGGCACAGAGAGCTAACTAACACGAATCTACCCTCTATTTCCAATCTTGTAATGAGTTAAAGTGAAAGTTTCGCCTGCCTTTATACAATGTCGTTTTGGCGTCGTTATCAAGCTCCACGCAGGAAATTTCCAGGTAGTATCATAATTGAATGACAGAGGTACTGAGAACTGTATCATAATTGAATGACAGAGGTACTGAGAACTGTATTAAACTTTATATTTAGGATAAAGACGATGACATAGCGCAGAAAAGTTATTATATTTGGCAGCATCCGCTGTTTCGGGGGACTCTATCGCATAAATAAAAGCTAAAAAATGTATAAATGACAAAAATATATAAACGTGGAGAGTTAAAACTAAATCTAAAGTACAAATTAAAACTGTTCAATAATAAAAATTAAAATTACAAAGCTGAAACACAATCCAAATCGAAAGTAAAAAATAAAAATTTAAATTACAAATCGAAAGTAAAAAAAAAAATATAAATGATATTTAATAGTGACGCGTATAACGTTCATTGACGATATTAATTAAATCTACATGTGTATTAAATAAAAAATAAGTGCATACAAGCAGTTGCAATGTTTTTTTATACAATGCAAAACATTGTATGATTTCCAAAAACGGTTTTCTATATATATATATATATATATGGTAAGGTGAAAGAATTGTATGTTTTTCATCTGAGCTAATTTTTTTTGACGAATGTATAGCGTACGCCTGACGTGGCAGAAGACTCACCCTGACTGATATAACATAATATGGGTATGGTTTTCGACTTTCTCAGAAATATGATACATATTAGCCGCGGTAATCTTTACTGGACTTGATTGCTAATAACTCTCAGTAGCCGAATGACATCCCAAGTCGTACCTTTTCATTATAAATGGAGTAAAGCATTTAATTTTAAGAATGGTTTAATAGATTTAAAAGTCAAATGAACGGAAAGCTAGAAGAGCTAATATGGCTCTTTCTATATATATATATATATATATATATATATATATATATATGGTAAGGTGAAAGAATTGTATGTATTTCGTCTGAGCTAATTTTTTGACGAATGTAGAGAGATTTATCAGGAGCGGCCTGTGCAGGAGAGAGAGAGAGGGAGTTCCAGCAAAAATTCCTCTGTGAACGCCCACACCTTTCAAAGGTTTCAGCGCAGGTACGTGTGTTTTGAGTTATATATATTATATATATGGGAGAAATGAGGGAGGGCGAACGTGTGTTTTGATTTGTTTCCCCCATATCTTCCTTCGCGACCGCTAGCCCCTTTCAAAAGGTCTCGACAAACACGTATGTTTCGCTCGCGTTTAATGTTTAATTTCTTACATAGAGTAGTTAATTTCTTATAATAAATGATTCTCTTAGAAGGACAAAATTCATTTGTTTTAAATTAATATGCGTTTAGTTTCATTTAAATTAATACACGTTGGCAATTTCCTGATTTTCGTAATATATACAGAGGTGTGTGTGTGTGTGTGTGTAGATTTGTGAATATGATAATAGAGCGAAATCTTTTAACTGCTTAGTGATTTGTTTTAATTCGGTGAAAGTCCATTTATATATATATATATATAGTGTATGAGAGATAGTTGTTATTATTACTAAATTGAGGGTATATTGATTAATTTCTTAAAAGGAGAAAATTAATTTGTTTTAAATTAATGTACGTTTAGTTTCATTTAAATTAATATACGTTTGGTATTTTTCCTGATGTTCATAATATATACAGGCGTGTGTGTGAAAGTTAAGATTTGGAGTGAAGGGGACGAGAGAGAGGAGAGAGAAGGGAGGCTTATCAGGGAATGAGTTTATTATATATACAAGTACAGATGAGTGGGGGGGGGGGGTTTGGGGGAATGAGGGAGGAGGGTCGAGGATATAAAGAAATATATCCTAATTATATTTTAAAAAAGCATTCAGTTTGCACGTTAAACTGTGGGTCTAAGTTACGCGTAAATATAAATTATTTTCATTGTAGAAATAATAATAATAATAATGATGATAAGAATTGATGTGAAAGGTGATTGATTAAGCAGTTAAGATGTAGTTATAAGAATATGACACCATACAAATTACGCGTAAATATTTCATTGTAGAAGTAATAATAATGATGATAATAAGAATTGGTGTGACGGGTGCTTTTGCTCGAATATCTTGGAACGAAGGATTAACCCTCGGCCGAAAAGGTCTCTAGGGGGACGATTCGGAATGACAGAGTCGCCTTTTCCTTGTGTGCGTGTGTGCGTGTGTGTGTGTGTGTGTGTGTGTGTGTGTTGTGTGTGTTTTTATTAGTTTATTATATATATATATATATATATATATATATATATATATATATATATATACGGGTTTGGGGAATGACGATCGTCTGTTTTGAATTGTTTCAATTGTTTAATTTCTTTAGAATTCGTTTTTTGCAATTTTCTTCGTTTCTTCTTTCGTTTTTCGGTATTTAAATAGGAATTAAATGATTTATTGGAACGTGTGTTTAAATGAATCTTCCAATTGATTAACTATATAAATATATTGTGGTATTTTATATGATTGAATCTTCCAATTGATTAACTATATAAATATATTGTGGTATTTTGATTAATATATGTTTCTTCGTAAGCGCATTGAGAATGTGTTTCATTGGATGTCTAAAAGACTGTATATATATAATTATAGTGTCGAGATAAAATAGTTATCCATAAATTAATTATTTTCTATTATTAAGTTTTCTATGGAATGAATTATGTGTGGCAAACTATGTTATTTGTTTCGAAAACGTCAAGTTTAATGAAGTTCAAGTTAATGTTATATTTGTTTCTTGTTGTTAAACACTATATACATCTATTGTAAAACACTATATACATCTATATATCAATTAAGTGTGTAAATGAGGGAGGAGGAGGGTCGATGATATAAAGAAATATATCCTAATTATATTTTTAAAAAAGCATCTCTTACATATAAAAACCCATTCACTAAGAGCATTGGCTTTCCTTTCTCACTAGAAACAAACTCTGCCATTTTCGATTATTATAATTGTGATTATAGTTAACCCTCTCCCCCCTCTCTCCTCTCTCTCTATATATATATATATATATATATATACATATCCTAATTATATTTTAAAAAGATGGCGCTATCTGGCAACTGAATACATGGCGCTATCTGGCAACTCAGCCAGAATAGAGGTTTATAAAAGGCCGAGAGACGACTGTCGGGTCATTCAAGCTCGGCTCCCAGCCGAGCAAGGACCTCTGGTCCTTCTCTTTCAGGCCCTTTGGGAAAAAACCCTTAGAGGCCTCTTAGGTTAGGTAAACGAAAATAACTTGGGAAGAACTCCGCCTCCAAGTTGCATGGCTTGCAATCAAAGGCAACTACTCTCTCTATCTCTCCTTCAGGTGTCTCTCTCTCTCCTTCAGGTGTACCCCTCCCCCCTTGGCTCAGCCAACTGGCTGATTCTGGCTGATTAGGAGCCTATAAAACAACGCCTACTCGGCTGAAGTCTTGATGTGCACTTGGCTCCTGCCAGGTGAACATCTCTCCTCCTTTCTCTCTGGCCCTTTGGGGGGAATAGCTTGGGGGAGGCCTCCAAGCTGCATGCCTCTTGCAACCCCGGTTGGCAACAAAGGGCCCTTTGGGGTAATTTTTTTTTGCAACACCCCCACCCCCCTTTGCAACAACCCCTCCCCTTTGCAACATTACATAATAACCTGCAACATTCTTGCACTCTCCCCTTTTGCGGCTATACTATTGTTCACATTCCGTGTGATGATTTAAATGTTGTAGTGTCCGAAGTTATCTGTAAATCTTGAGAGTTCATGAAAAATAACCTGTTTTTTTCCTTCCCAAGAAATACAACCATAATTTTGGGGGAATTTTATGAACTTTCGTGATAAAGGCGTGGATTTAACACTATTTTTCGGATGTGTGGAATAAACTAGATTGATTAATGATTTGTCGGAACTTGTAAGATCTTCTTCGTCTTGGAAGCCCTTGTTTTTTCTTGGTCATCGTGAGAAATCTCCGGTACGATGCCACCATCTTGTCAGATGTCTCAGTTTCCTGGGCTGGGGTAATGCTAGGTGTCTGTAAGCGACGATTTTTTTTCAATCCAGTTGTCCTTATCATTCTCTGAACTGAGAGTATGATGACCCTAACCCTTTAATTACCTGTTATGGTTTTCTGGAACAAATAAGTGCCTATTTCATTTTCATGTGAGAACACTAGTTCTCAACTTGCTCTTAATTTTACTGTATTCGAGCTGTCTGTGGTCGGCCACTATTCCTTTTATTTGTCGCAATAGAAACATAGATCCTGCGGTTTCGCCACGCTGAATCGCATGATTAACAAACCTTACATCCCAGTGTTTACCTGGAAACTCATTTACCGCGCCAACCCTTTTCTTGAAACGTCTTGATAACAGTGAGATCACTTTTAGCATTTTCACAAAGCTTTAAAACTTTTTTTTGACGAGAAACTAAACCCTGAACAAAAACAAAATAACACACAAACGATACCGATTTAATTCGCGACACCAGCCGTTACAACGTAGGCCTAATTCTGATATGTATGCGCGTCGTAGTTCCAAATTCCTCTATCATATCAGAGGACAGACAGCACCCGCTCATCATATTTTACTTTTCATACTTGAAAAGAAATATTTTTCTTTTAAACGTTAATTGGAACTTTTATAACGTAATTTATAATGTCATTTTTATAATAAACTTAGATACGTTTGTTGTTACTTTTATAAATTTCAACGACCTGAAATAAATACAAACCTTTAAAATTAATGACGGCGTTTCAAATGGAAGACGTTTATTTTGCGCCACCCGGTGCACATATTTCATTTATAGTTTGTTTGCAAAACTTTAACTGCGCTTAATTACTTCCTAAAACCCTTTACATTTAAAAGCAAATATGGAATCCTATTACCAGTGAAGAACCTCCACACTAATTCAATAAACCCTTTCTAACCCCTTCAGACAAAATCCTAATTTGTAAACAGCCTATTTGAGAATGCTCCGAGAGGAACTTCGCAATGATTTTTTGATCTATGAAGTGGAGATAATTGAGCAGCATATTTAGTGGATGTATGAGTTGTTTGCGTGTATATAATGAAAAAAAGGATGGATGATAAAAAAATTATTTTACTTATATATATATATATAATATATATAATATATATATATATATATATTATAGGCCTATATATGAAATATCATGCAGAAACGGGCATAATTTTGCATAATGCAAAATTATCCCATCAGAATTCGACCCAACTGTCTCTTTGAGTAAAAAGTGTTCAGTCGTCCTCCTACTAAAGAGGTGTGGATTCGAATCCTGGGGGAGATAATTTTGCATGTACAGTGTGTGCATATATATATATATATACTACACTGTGCAGTACAGTGGTGTGTGTGTGTGTGTGTGTGTGTGTTTCATTACACGGTAAAAAGAAGTGTGACACTTTAAACTATATTTTTTGTATTAAATTTAAGCAGTTACCAGCTATAATCGCTTGCACTGGAATTATCTTTATATTAAATTATATGTAGTATGTCAAACCAATAAAAACAACATAAACAACACACACGAGTGTGTGTGTGTGTGTGTGTGTGTATATATATATATATTATATATATATATATAATATATATATACAGAGCTGGGCAGTATTTAAATACATTTGTATTTAAATACGTATTTAAATACATTTGTGTATTTAGAACTGTATTTATAAATACATTGTTTTTCATGTATTTAAATATAGTATTTAAATACTTTAATGAGTATTTAAATACTCAAAATATAAAAATGTAAATACTTTTACTGGTTTAATACACGTTCTGTACTAGCCCAGTACGACGCGTCGACAGTGTAGTACAGCATGGTTCATGTTTCAACGTGTCAGTTCAATCAGTTGTGTGCCACTCTTAGTCGAAAGCGGTTGATTTCTTTATCGTGTGCGTGTCATGGCTTCAACAAGCAAATCCGGTGAATCAAACAGTGATATATCTGCAGATAACAATTTAGTGCACCCTCTGTTTGATGGAAAATACTTTAAAATTAAATCTAAAGACGGTAATAATTTAAAGTGCACCTGCTTGCTGTGTAAACACGAAGTCTCTGCTGCAAGCAATGCTACAACGAATCTGTACACTCATCTGAAGGTAAGTGTTTTTTTAGACATCAAAAAATATCTTGAAGTTGACCGAATAATCGTACAAACGGCTCTGCCTTAAGTGGGCCTGTGTAACTAACTCGTTGCAATCAATCCAATTTGCGATGGAAAATTCATTGATGAAAAAGCTTTTAAAATCGTCTGATCTATCGAGTGGTGTATTTATTTCGAATTCACCGTGTCCCCTAAAGTAGAAATTATCAAAACATGAATTAGTGAATGCATATGTTAAAATTTGTATGTATTTAAAATGTATTACAAATGTATTTAAATACAATTGATGTATTTTGTATTTAGTATCTAAATACATTCGTAAAATCTATTTAGTATTTAGTATTTAAATACATTTCTCCCATGTATTTAGTATTTAGTATTTAAATACATTCAATGTATTTATTGCCCAGCTCTGTATATATAGAGGCGGGGCCACCAGCTTGACCTCCGTGTGAAGAGAGACCAACGCACGAAACAACATAAGGTTCATAAGGTGTATATATACACACACACACACACAACACACACATATATATATATATATATATATATATATATATATAGAGAGAGAGAGAGAGAGAGAGAGAGAGAGAGAGAGAGAGAGAGAGAGAGAGAGAGAGAGTACTTAGATTAAACATACGAAATGAATAAATCAACAAAAACAAATATATAATTTGCATTTCTGTACCTACAAATTAATTAGTTAATTTATATTAATTAATTCATTAATTAATCATTTCAAATGCATTTAACGCGTCTAAACATGTCTAAACAACACGCAACGTCCATAAACTAAAGGCAGCATGGGAACTCGATCTGTATCTGAGGGGAAAATGGATTTGTCATTAGAGAACCAAGATCCTTTAACTTCATATTGATGGGATTCAGCCATAAACCTTAAAGGAACCTAACCAAAGCAACTCTCTTCTACATCAACCCAACTCCATGCAGAGGAATGGTAGCACTCATCTTCCATGGGAACCTGGAACTTTGTATGACCCAAGGAAAAGTTATATATATATATATATATATATATATATATATATATATATATATATAAATATATATATGTGGTCCATTTTACACTTTCCTAAATGTTATTGAAATTCTTTATAAAGCATATGAATGCACATTCCATAATGTTCCTTTCACTTTTGTCTTTATTTTTAACAGGAATTTTAGAACTCTCCAGTTAATACTATGATTATATCCATACATATGGTTAAATAATGCATTATAATTATTTGCCGTGCTACACGCATATTTATGCTGTTTTAATCTGATGTCTAAAATTTCCTGAGCAGTGTCCTGTTGAAAATTAGCGTCAGATTTCATCAATTTTTGGAAATAATTTGCGATGAAGTACTTCAAGGTCTTTCGAAGCACCATCTGTATGGATTGAAGGGTTCGTTCGGCGGCCTTCGCACTAAAATTTTTTTCAGTGCCTCATAAGAAAATGCATCCACAGACCATAATGCTACTTTGTCCAAATTTGAATGTCGGGACAATACAATTATTATATTGGGCCCCTCCTTCCTACTCTCCTTCTTACGAGAGTTGAGCCTGAGGCTCCCAAAACCAGCAAATAAGTGAAAATATCGGACACAACACGAAAGTAAGCTATGAAACACCGAAACATTATTGGTAAAAAGGGTACTCATTAGGCTGTTTTAAGTACCTCAAAGTTACTTTCATCAAACTAAAACACTAACCTAACCTAACCTAGCTACTTGAGTTCTTTCATCTTCGGGTAATTCCCTTTTTGTCATTTTGTACACTAATTAACAATCCTCACCTCTATTTAAATCACGGGATTGAAGCGGAACACTCAGTAAATACCAAAAGTGGATCCAAAAAATCTTTTCCAAATGCTACGCGACAATAATATGGTCATCTTGAAAGCATGTTACGGGTATAAACTATCATTAGGCAAAACTTAGGAACGCTTTGGAGTTAGTTATACAAATCCACCATAAAGCATAAAAGCTATTAAAATTTTATCTGCGTTACCACCTTAATTTAAGCACATATGAAGGGATTTTGTTCAAAAGAAGGGATATATATATTTTTTGGTTTTACATAAAGGAAGATTGCAGACATTTTATGTGAAGGGTGTTGCAAAAGTCGTGGTATTTATTTTTTAATGAAAATATCACGACTTAACCCAACTAACGAAAATATCACGACAACCTAACCAATCATCAAGGGCGTACAGTTCCTAACCGGGCATTCAATTAACCGAACCGGGCATTCAATAATTCATTTGCACAAGAAATGACTGTCAGATTGAATTAAACACGCCAAAATACACCAGGAAAACCTATTCTCATATCAAAATCGACCCGCAGGGGTAAACGAATAATTACCACCATACTATTTCAATCGATTTTAATCGATCCAAAATTGCTTATATCTCCGTTAATATCAATTTGCGCAAGAAATACCATTGAAGAAAACTGATTCAGATTTAAATTCTACATAAGAAAAACCGGATCTTGTGGTTTGTCTGTTGTATTATATATAAAAAAATGAAGTAAATGATGAGTTATACAAGATCCTTATTTTTTTCAGGATTTTTTTATCACATTTTTAAGCAGTTATATACAGGGTGTCCCAGAATTAACTATCTATTTCAATGAAATCAGACAAATTTTTTAAAAACACACTTATATTTATGTTTATCATGTTTAATATGTATTAAAAATGTATAAATTTCTAAATTTTTTTCATAATTTTATTTTCATAATTTTTTCATTATCTGGTCCAATGAAAGACCGTCTGAAGTCATAGAATGGCAAAGAGACTCTCCAAAAGTTAACGTGTTGCTTGGAATGACCAAATCCAAAATTTATGGCCCATTCTTCTTTGCGGAAGCAACTGTAACAGGTACCGTCTACCTTCAGCAGTTTCTCGAACCACAGCTTCTTGATGATGGCATTCTTGATAATGTTGTGTTTTAACAAGAAGCATTGATCTTTTGGCGATAAACCTTTGTTTTTATGAAACCCATGCAAAGAAATCCAGGGGTGTCAAATCCGGAGAACGCGGAGGCCAAGGTCGAGGTCCTCCACGTCCAATCCACCGATTCGGAAGGCGTCTGTTGAGGTATTCTCGAACAATTAGAGCCTAATGACATGGTGCTCCATCTTGTTGAAACACAACATTATCAAGAATGCCATCATCAAGAAGCTGTGGTTCGAGAAACTGCTGAAGCATATCAAGGTAGACGGTACCTGTTACAGTTGCTTCCGCAAAGAAGAATGGGCCATAAATTTTGGATTTGGTCATTCCAAGCCACACGTTAACTTTTGGAGAGTCTTTGCCATTCTATGACTTCAAACGGTCTTTCATTGGACCAGATAATGAAAAAATTACGAAAATAAAATTATGAAAAAAATTTAGAAATTTATACATTTTTAACACATATTAAACATGATAACATAAATAAAAGTGTGTTTTTTAAAAATTTGTCGATTTCATTGAAATAGATAGTTAATTCTGGGACACCCTGTATATATTTTTTTTTAAATGTAAATTTAGCATGGTTTATCTGAAAAGGGAACCGGAATATCCGCGGTTTGTTAGTTGCGACATCGTATTCGTATTTTTAGCATTACGTATAATATCATTGCCTCGAGAGTTTTCATGGCGTCCAAGGAAATCAAATCTCGTATCGCAATCGCTGTATTCGGTGTGCCGTCGCGTTTGATTGCTAATGTCATTCGCAACATCAAACGTTAGCTCAATAATTCTAAAATCGATGTCGACGGTCCGTACAATCCTATTAACCTGAAGTGGATAAGCAAAACTTAGCAAATATCTGCGAATACTGCTCAAAAGTGGTCTGCGAAAAAACCCTGAAACCCTTAACATGCATTTAGATTTAAAAGAAAGAATTTCCACTGTTAATTTCCAATGTGTAATTGTGTAAAAATAACCTCAAATAAAAAAAACATCACAGGTTACTGTGGTTTGTAGTTATTTTTTATTCACCATTACAGTGGTAACAGACTTATGAATCACCCGATATTTATGGTTCGTCTATTTATGGTTCGTCTATTTGCAATAAGCGTAAAATCACCAAACTTTATTTAACAATATTTGATGTATTTTCATAAAACAAAAATAATCCGTGATTTAGTGAAGTTAAAAAAAATATATAAATTGTATGTTTTCTTTTTCAAATTATATAATTAAGTAAATGGTAATTTCGCAGCCACAGTTTATTATGTGAAATGAAGGAGGGTCTCATTTTTGTTATACGAATTTCACTATGTCTTCTATGAAATCATACTGTATACTACATACCCAAAGTTCCTTCACTTAAAAGTGCTTACTAAATTTGTTATTATTTACTGTCTTTTGTTATCAAATCAAAAGATTTTGGAAAATTACTTTTGTCAGCCTTCTGTCAGTATTTTTTTTATGTAGGAACGAGGGACCAAGGGCGAATGCCCCAAAAGCGTCCCTCCCTCCTATAGAAGAAGAAGAGAGCCAAAATCAAGGTCCGGGGTTTACGAAATGCCTAGACACTCTGCGTTCGAAAGATGGGAGGTCATAGACAGGAGGAAAAATGGATTAAGGAAGATCGTTCCAGAGTTGACCGGTTTAAATAACATATTTATTCGGCTGACTGCAACTTTTGTTATTTTACAGTACAAATATGCGTGCATTTCATGAAAACAGAACCATAAACATTATTTTACAGTTGTGCTGTAATATATTGACATCAGATTATTTGTAATTTAACCTTAAAATTTGTCACAGTGGATATAAACGGATGACTTGAAATTGTGGATATTTCTAGTTCTTGGTGCAGTTTATGTACAGGAAGAAGCATGCGTGATATGAATGTGTTTGTGATTGAAATGAGGACATTTTTATTGTTTAATGAAGTACAAACTTGAGGAGTATCTTGCTCTTTAAGAACGCACCCTAACCTATAGGACCAGCCAAGGATGTTGGGTGTCTGCAGTAAAACTAATTAGAAAACGTTATGAATGGGACTACTCATTTGAAGTTGATAACTGAAGACACTCAAAGCGGTGTTGCTTCCAGTGATGATGGACTACGTACGGAAGCTTCGCTGATGCATTGACCCTCTAAATACTTGGCATTGATGCTACGAGCTGTTCATAACCTGAATGGATGTACTTGTATAGTAAAGGCTTTACTGTCAATCTAAGACTTAATCTATGAAAGTCTGTCTTAAGTGTTAATTAACACACACACACACACACACACACACATATATATATATATATATATATTAGCGTCGCTGACTACGAATCCATCGGCCCCAGGTTCGAGACCGGTGACGGCAGCCGGCGCACAGCAAAACCCAACTGTTCATCCTTCCACACACACACACACACAAAAAGAAAGTGGTTGGTAGATAAATGGGTACCCTAGGTGGCCTAGTGGTTAAGACGCTGGGCTGTTTGTGGGGCGTGGTTCGGATTCCACGTTAAACTGTAGGTCTAAGGTGGAGCGAAAAGCTTGACCTTCATTAGAATGAACAATTCGGGCAGAAGCTAACTAAAGGTTAGCCAAAGGTTATATATATATATATATATATATATAAGATTATATATATATATATATAATATATATATATATATATATATCAGTATATGCACAGTATATATCAAGTTCTTTAATTTTTTTTAATTGAATAAAGTTAAACTTTGTAAATAAACAACTTTAAATTGCGAAGTTCACAACAACGAAAAATCAATATTCGGCAAAACGTGTCATAATTAATTTAAAAATCCACTGAAAAGAGTTTGCGAGAGACACGTTTTGTTTAGCCATAATTAAGTTTCCCAGCGTTCGACCGAGGGATCAAAGAGCCTCTGGCACTATCCTTCTGACGTCGTACTGCAAGTGGCACTAAGCCCTAATTTCCTCTTGTGATCTGAGTACCAGCGGCGATGGCTCGTCTCCTGGGTGAGTATTTATTCGAAGCTCCTTGATCCCTCTTTCGATTGAAGTTTTAATAGGAAAATTCCCTTTAGACAAGTACGGGGTGATACCAAAATTTTGGAATCTATACCTAAACACATTTATTATTATTATTATTATTATTATTATTATTATTATTAATAATTGTCATCATCGACAATTTAATTTTATTATTATTAACATTTTAAACTTTGTTACCAATGTTATTATTATGGACAATAACCTCATGTAATTATTTCATTAGTTTTATCATATTATTATCATTGTTGTCAGTGTTACGATCGTTACAACTGTTGTTATAATTTACTTCTTGCAAATATTACCGAAAATAGTATTCCCAAACTCCAACTTCAGTGAGAGTATAGAATACTTAATGAAGGGGTTATGCAAAGCGCATGCATTCCAAGGAAGACTTTAAGTCCTTTAAGACTTAAGCGACTTCTCTAAAAATGAAAACGTATGCAGCATGCAGAGCCCACAGCGTACTGACAGCTCTATGGTAAACTAAATTCTTCTTCTTCTTCTTCTTTTTCTTCTTTTTCTTTTCTTCTTCTTCTTCGTCTTCTTCTTCGATCATCATTATCTAGTCATCACTGATGTTGTTATTCTGCTGTTGTTGTTGTTTTTAAATAAATGCAGGAAGTAAGTTTAGTGTTCGACACCGTCCTGGGAAAGTTTGTTTTTACTGCAAGGAGGAAGAACGTCTTCCTTTATGCCGGTCTTAAAATCCTTAAGAGAAGGAAACTGAAACGAGGAGAACAGTTAATCGCTGTTTAGATAGTCTTAATTCCAAAGACATTAAATCAACGAGAGACGTTCAAGATTACAAAGTTTGGAAAAATCCCTGAACTAAAGCCATAAATCCGCATAAAAAAATACATAATTCTCGTGAATTAATGTATTGAGTGTTTCACTCAAAGGCATTATGAACTTCCGTATATAAAGGGTTTTTTTTTTTTTTTTGTTTTTTGCAGGACTTAGACCAAGTTCTTAAAATGTCTTCTATTAAATTGCGGAACAAAAACTTTTTCCTGTCCATTAAAATTGGATTTCCGAAAGAGAAGGAAGTCAGTTGATATGACTGCAAATCTATCAAAAGAAAATTATTCCAGATCTGTTATTATCTACTTCCAGGAGAGAGAGAGAGAGAGAGAGAGAGAGAGAGAGAGAGAGAGAGAGAGGAGAGAGAGAGAGAAGCCCTTCTAATAAGGATCCCAAATGAATAATCAAGGTGAAATGTCAACATCATCTTTTCTCGTTAAAATTTGAAAATGGCGTCGATGAAACAACTTCTTATATAGAAACTAAAGATGAACTTATAAGTTAATTTTAACATAATTATATTTAACATATAACAGTTAAAAACCGTTCAAATTGAAAACTAAAATGTTTAACGAAATGGCTGTAAAAGAAAGAGAAAAAAACATTTGAAATTATTTTCCAGGGACGAAATGACATTTCTTGTCAAAAAATCGGACGTTTCATATCAATTTCTCTCTTTACCGAATGAAATATCAGTTGACTGATATATATATATATATATAGGCGAGTCAGAAGTTCTATCTCAGGGTAATATAAATTATCTAAGTGAGGTTTTGAATTTAAAATTAATATTTGTTATCTATATTGAATTTATTTCTCACCCCTTTCTAGGAATGGCGGAATCAGGGCACGAAGCGTCGTAGAGTGTCGACTCCTCATGAAAAGGTGGAATTAGTTCTTTGGCGCATTTTGAACGTCTTTTATTGGTATTAATTGAGAACTGTACGTAAAATGTTTGTAAGGAAATACAAAATAAAATATATTTAATATATATTTTCCTCTGAGGCAGAACTTTGACTCACCTTATATTATTATATATATATATATATAATATATATACAGTCAAGTGTGTAACCAGCCATTTCGTGTAATGGCTGAAACTTTTAGTCATTTCGCGAAATGGCTGTTTCACTTGGTCACTTCGCGAAATGACTAAATCTTCAGCCATTACGCGAAATGGCTGAAATTCCACCTTCGTCATTTCGCGAAATGGCTAAAATGACTTTTGTCATGAATTCATAGAAATAAACAAACATCACAATAAAATTGGAAACCTTTATTTAACTAACTAAATCCGCTAAATCTGTTCAAATAAGTGAGAAACACTCTTCAAATACACATTTGAACACATTTGAAACATATTTGAATTTGAATTTTCAATATAGAGGTTTTCAAATACTAACCGGGCCTTCAATGTTATTCCGATTTCCGCCATTAAAGGCCCGGTTAGGTCAACTGCATGCCCTGACAATTGGTTAGGTTAAGTCGTGTTATTTTCGTTAAAACTAACGAAAATAACACAACGTAACCTAACCAATTGTCAGGGGCATACAGTTGACCTAACCGGGTAAATGATCTTGTACAAATGACCAACGTGGAATTTCAACCATTTCGTATGTAGTAATGCTAGTAAGAATATTAATTTCTGTTTAATTAATTATTAAAATGTTTAATGTAAATCATTACGAAAAATTGTGAAATTGTTGAAATTGTTTAAAATGGGAAGAGTGGCAATCCTGAACAGAGGCCCAAAGAGCGGGCTACCCCCCAAGGGAGGTAGTCTCTTGGGTGGCGCGATACGCGTAAGGTTGGAGCCATGTGATCTTAAAATCAAATTGTTTTGTGCCCCTCTCTGACGTAAATATATTTAGGTAAAATTTCATACTCGCATTCCCCTAAATTAACTAAACCATTTTCGGAATCAAAAAAACGTTCACAAGTGTTAAAATAGAGTATTAATAAAACCCCCTTCCCCCTTCGTTTTGTAACGGACTTCATAGTTTTGGCTCGGCGTCGCTACCATGAAATAATCGTAAAGTATTGTGGAAATGAGTAAAGAGCGTGTAAAGATAAAGAAATAGCGATAGAAAGAAGCGTAAAAAAGAAGAAAGTAATTAAATAAAGGCGTTCACTACATCTGGTAGCAGCGGATCACTACATCTGGTGGCTAGCGGCGGTCCTCGTACATCATATTGTATGAGGCTTACCCACGTGACTAGTATTTCGATTAAAATTCTCCGACCCGGTATAATAGCCAATAGCGTTAATGAATATTTATTTCGATTATTAAAATATCTAAATTGCAAAGTTTACCCGTTTGCAGGCAAAATTTCGATTTTCATTCCTTAAAATTCATTATAAATGTAATTTCAAAATGGCGTCCATTGTTTTCCAAATTATTCTGAGTCACGTCGCTTCAAAATTCTGCGCGTCAAAATTTGTTGTTTGAGATCGAGTCTAGACTCAAAACTTATTTTAGTCGTTACAGAGTCGGTAGAAAAACTTGTCCGACTCAATATTGCGAGTCATTATTACGTTAAATTTCGTTCATTAGGTCGGAGAGGACATAGTTTTGAAAATTATCGTGCTGCCTGAGGACTCAATTTTTCTTTTTTTTCGTCTCTTCCACTGTTATGCCTGTTTCAGCTTACCTTTTTACTTTTTGTTTAAAACTTTTGGAATTAGTAGTAATTGTGATAATATAATAATAACGATTAATATAGAAAAAATTTGTACGTAAGTAAATTGTTAGTTTAAATACAGTATGATACACATTTTATGCGGTCCTTCAAAATGTTTAGCGAAAATTTGTACCGATTGTAAAACATTTCATGAACATGAAAAATTTTCTGGGTTTCATTAGCAGATTTTTGATTATATTTCGATTGGTTGTACATAAATTATAATGATAGGCTTATTTTAAATAATTGTTTATATAGATTTACGGGCTTTTTGCTTCGCTCGCTTCGCGCTAAAATAGGATTACGTTACATTTTAAGGGACAAATCGAAAAATAAATCTTAAACATATTAAATTTGTCAGATTTGGCCGTATAGGATTGTGTTAAATTTCAAAATAAGCAGAATTCGTTTAACTGAAATAGAGAAATTGTGTTGTGAAATTTTCTGTTTTTTTTTTTTTTTATATACTCATTAATTATATACTCATTAATTATATACTTACTTATTAACTTATACGTATATATTAGTTATATATATAATATATATTTATATACTCATAAAATTTGGTAGGTAGGCTGATTATCTATTTTTTTTCCTCTCTGTTCCTTTCGTTCATTTCACGACAATTCCGACATATTTGTAAAATGGCTATTGTATTGTACTGAAGGATTTCTTGTAGGCCTATCGTTAAATATTGTTCGGAGATTAACCGTTACTACGGTATATGTCTATTGAGTAGTAAATTCTTAGTTATTTAACAAAATTTTAATTGGTTTAACATAAATAATCATAGGATTTTTTTTATAAGCACAAATGTTATGCATTACGAAATTTGGATATTATTCTAATTTTTTAAGAATTACAAAAATTTGTGCAGAAAATTCTTTTCATAGCCTATATTTACGTTTTATAAATGCATTCAATGTTATTTTATAGGTAGGCCGATTTTTCTTTTTCTTTCCAGTTCAATGAAAATGGCAAAATTTTTAATTGGGAATTTAGAGTGTATTCTAAAAAGGATGTTTTGATTTGATATTTTAATTTGGGTATTAGAAATGAAAAATTTCCTTTTTTTTAGTTCGAGCGTTTGCATAGAAAAAAATTACAAAATTGTCAGGATATAATGCAGTTTCATTCGGTTAGGGATATAGAGGTTCGCTTACAAACAAAGCGACCGCTCTTAATTATGCAATGTTTTGTTTGTTTACAGTAGGTTACGTGTCTTTTTGAGTGCATATTATCTATTCTTACTTAGTATAACTATGTAAATTTTTAGTTTCACTTGGAAGCGATAAATTGCTGGGATTTTTGTGATTTGCAAACCATACTGGGGTTTCTGTTGAAGGAGAGAGTTGTATCTCAGATGTAATTTGCGAATTGCGAGTTCAATTCATATGAAATTTGACGTTTCAAGTTGGAATTACTGTATTAAAATAATTTTTGGTAGTAATATTTAAATTTTTTTTACTTTTTAATAACTGTTTTGGAAAATTAGTATTGTTTAAACCTTCAGTCGGAGTTAACTAATGCATTTGAAACATTGGCTCAAGTGTACACTCGGAAATGGAGCCTTCTAGATAGCCAGTAACGTTTTTGTGGCGTCTTTGTGTGCTCCTCCTCAAAGCAAGAGGGTTCATGATTGTCAGAGAATGGATGACATGAAGTTTCTGGGGTTCATTTTGTCTTTTGTATTTAAGTATTGATGTGATTTCTGACGATAGTTTGAACAATAATATTTCTTAAATTATACTAACAGTTACTATGTATGGGCGCTTTTATATTTATACTGTACAATTTTGTTTCGTACGTTTTATGACTTTTTTATCTTCTCCGCTGTAACTGCCATAAGTGACCTTATTGGTAGCTAGATTTGATTAAATTTTTGCGAAATTTTGAGATGTGTAATTTTTTTTTTCCGTGAATTTGGCCAGAGCAAATGTGTAGTTAGTATTTCGAAGTGAACTGTCGAGAAAATTCGATAAATTAAATATGAAATGATAAGCAGTGCAGAAACACGTTTCGAATAAACTTTTTTTTCAAAATTTCAAAGGCTCGGTTTGGAGCAACCAAGTTGAATCCGAGTTCCATCAGTGAGTTTAGTCGACCGGATAGGTGATCGATCACCAATGAGAGAGAGAGAGAGAAGAGGAAACCCAGACTGCGCAGGGACTTGGCGCAGGATGGTTTCGGAAGAGAAGAGAGAGAAGAGAGGAACCGAATGCGCATGCAGTTGGCGCAGGACAGTTTCGGAAGAGAAGAGAAATTTACGTGTGCAGGGTCTTGGCACACGAAAGTTTCGATCGAAGATGGTCTACTGGTATTTTTCGGGCAGTAGCTGGTCACGCTGCTCGAATGCTTCGCTAAATATGTGTCGTAGCACGCGGTAGACAAGCCACGTGAGCTTGAACGTGTGTCTACGACTGTACTGTCCATACAGACATACAGTAGGTTCGTTGGGAAACGGCCTACGGCGGAGTGATCGGTTGATTGTTGCCAGTAGAAGAGTCTTTCAGCTGGACGTAGGAAGAGCAGCGTTCACCGACAAAAGTGGAGATGAGACAAGGCGAGTTTCTTCATCGACTTCTAGAATTGCAAATTCCGTCCAATTCCAGCGCGTGGTCCCGCTTTCAGATATCTCCCCCCCTGATCCTTTTAGAATTGGACGTCTTGTTTTTTTTTTTCGCCATTGGAGAGAGAGCGGAACCATTATAGCGTGCTGCCCTGTTGCATGTTGATTGATGCAATCCCTTGCATTCTAGCGAAGTGAGCAGGAGAGCTGCGATTGAAAATTGAAGTCCGTTGTCAGCGTGCGGAGTGTCATCTAAACAACGTCCAGCAAAGTAATGTACTGATTATTAGGTAATGAAATTATAAGTGAAAGGGTGCGATTATTGGCCATAATTGTTGTGTTTTTCGTGAAATAGTATGTGCGCTCTTGGTCAGTATTTTATGTAAACTTTTTCTTATTTTTTCTATGTGCCCTGATAGTAACTGTATAACTATACAAATAACTGTTTCAAATGTAAAGCGATCGTTGATGAGGAATCGCGGGAATAGATTGTGAACTTGAGATTTGTGTAGCCACTGTAAGAAAATTTTCCGTTATTTTTTTTGGCATGTATAGATTAGTTACAGGTTGTAATTTAATTATTAGTGTGAAATGTTATTTTATGCAAATGTGAAAATTATAAAGTTTTCGGTTTTTATAAATGATACAAAATATATGTGTGGAATTTGTCATTCTAATTATTTCTTGTCTATCTCAACTCTGAATTGTTAAAGAAAAAAAAAAAAAAAAAATTGCAAAATATATAAATTTGTTGAATAAATTTATTAACATTGTTAAACGATATTAATAAGTTTTACTAATGGAAAAACTTATTTTCAAGGGGGTGATGCGAGTGTAGTAATGCTTAGTTAAGAATATTAATTTCTGTTTAATTAATTATTAAAATGTTTAATGTAAATCATTTACTAAAAATTGTGAAATTGTTTGAAATTGTTTAAAATGGGAAGAGTTGGCAATCCTGGACAGAGGCCGAAGAGAGGGCTACCCCAAGGGAGTCAGTCTCTTGGGTGGCGCGATAAGCGTAAGGTTGGAGCCATGTGATCTTAAAATCAAATTGTTTTGTGCCCCTCTCCGACGTAAATATATTTAGTAAAATTTCATACTCGCATCCCCTAAATTAACTAAACCATTTTCGGAATCAATAAAACGTTCACAAGTGTTAAAATAGAGTATTAATAAAACCCCCCTTCCCCCTTGTTTGTAACGGACTTTCATAGTCGTCTCGGCGTGGCTACCGAATCTTTATACGGTACGGCGAAAAAGAGAGTAGAGAAAGTAAGTGATAAATGAAATAAAGAGCGAGTAGAGAAAAAGCGTAAATAATGAAGAAAGTAAATAAATAAAAGGCGTACACTACATCTGGTAGCAGCGGATCACTACAGTAATGGCTGAAGATTTTAGTCATTTCGCGAAATGACCAAGTGAAACAGCCATTTCGCGAAATGACTAAAAGTTTCAGCCATTACGCGAAATGGCTGGTTACACACTTTGACTGTAACATATATATGGGATAAATTTCATACTTAAACACGTGAAATAGATGAATGATGCCACCCACAAGGAAAAAAAAATTATTCCAAGGCCTTTCGTATGTTCAGCAGTACACCTCGTCGAGGTGTACGAGGTATATTGCTGAATACACGAAAGGTCTTGGAATAATTTTTTATTTTTCCTTGTGGTTTTGCATCATATATATATCATATATATAAATATATATATATATATATATATATATATATATATATATATATATATATATATATATATATATATATATATATATATTATAATCAATGTTGTCGAAGCTAAAATAAAGATTTATACATCGGCATTGCATATTTCTCTCAAAATGTCGAGAAGATTTTGTAAGTTGGCACTGGCATTCTGGCGTTCAATCATTGTTTTATTATCTTTTTATTATAATTCATAATGTAATATATTAAAATATTAATATGGTGCCTGAAATAATATAAAGTATTATTTTACAACATTAATTGCATTAAAATAGAATATCAGCAATAATATTACGTTAAAAATTCGTTATTTTCGGGTACGTTAATTAACTTTGTTGTGTTAATTATAAAGAAAGAACGAGGGAGAGGTCTGCACATAATAAATTCATGATCTATATTTGTGATCCATCTTTTATAGAGCCGGTTTGATAATGCATAAATTAAAAATATAGAAAGTAAAGTCGAATACATTTAAATGACTTCATTGTATAGGAAAATTGAAAGGAAAGCGTATTATTTCGCTCCTGATGAATCATGCACTCACACTTTTGAACTGAAGTTCAAAGGTCGCAAGATGTATGTTATACATATAATTGAAACATACTATATAGTGACTATGGTTAAAACTGTCTCTTTGAATACATAAGATAAATGTAGTAGTATTTCTTCCAATGATAATGAGCTACGTACTACGGAAATCTCATTGGTAACCTGACCTGCTTTGACCTCTTATTTACTTGCAAGGGAAAAAAAAACTTTGCATACACTATAGGAATACCACAAAAATGTAAAACGCTCTTAAAGTTTTAGTACCATACTTAACTTAAGTCGATGTCTAGAAACACCTACAGCAGCGGCCGAAAAGATGGGACAGTATCTGTTCTTTGTTTTGTGTGTTCTTCAGGTCTGGAAAACAGGTAAACTTACAGAGTTGAAAACAGAGCAATGGCAAGAGAATTAGTTTTAGTACTTTGTATGACCTCTTTTTTTCTTGCATAATTGAAACAGCACTTCAAAACACGGATTCAGTCACAGACCTCTAGATATTCGTAATTTCGAGATCTCGAAACCAGTAGCGGTGCAGAAGGCGTCCCACAACTTCATCCTTCGCTGAAGTATCTTCCGATTTTTTATGATAGTCTATAGATTCTTTATAGCAATGTTCCCCAACTGGGTTGCAGCGAAATTTCCTGAAGGTGATAAGAAGAAATCATTGAAAATTGGAAACTAACAGAAGATATGGAAATGTCAAATGAAACAAATTATTCGCGATTTATGACATCCATAGGGAAATTGTATAGGCTCAGTCTGAAGTTACGTGGTGTTGGACGGAATGGAAAAAAAATATATATATATATACATACACCAGGATAATTGTCCTCAAGAATAAATGGCAAAGCTCATTAATGGAATGCCAGAACGTATCAGTAAATCTATTATTATTTATCGATTTTGTTACTTTTGCGAAACCTCTGTGTGTGTGTGTGTGTGTGTATATATATATATATATATATATATAAGCAAAATCTCCAAGTACACCTATGGTTTTGGTCTCTTTACCTGACCTTCCAAAAATTCCTTGATCAAGAATTATTTTTCTTTATTTTTGTTAAAATTAAAATTAACTGTTAATAGTTTCATTTTTATATAATTATGTGTGTGAGACAGTTGGGATTGTTGTATGACCACATGATCGCATCAAGAGGGAATCGAGGGAGCAATTAAGGGCAACTGTTCCTCCGCCCAAAGTATTATTGCGCCCATGTATTAGGGTATATGAGGGTCCCTTCCGCAGTTCGTATACGTTCATTCTTTTTATTTTATAAATAGAAATTAAAATTTATAATATATATATATATTTATATATATATAATTATAATATATATATATATATATATATATATATATATATATACCGTGTGTGTGGGTGTGTGTATATATATATAGCTGAAATGTTGACACTCTAATAATAGTAATAATGATAATAATAATAATAATTGGGTTGATTTTATCATTGATTGCTTGATAATGATTAGGCTGGAGTCACCAGGTCTTTTGCAGACCAAATAATGTTATTACTTAAAGGAAATTAATAGCACTTGATTAATGACTTCAATATTAATAACGCGCAAAGTAATGATATTCTTTATATAAAGTTAGCTGAAATGGGCCTGCTGAAGATTTTTTACATGATGGAATCTCTCGTGTTACTGGCTTCTCGAGGTGCGATTGTGGCGTCCTACCCGAAAAGTCCTTATAACGAGGTTGAGGTGTGATGTTCAAAGCAAAAGGAATGCTTGAGGGAATTGTCGCGATGTGACGTCATCTTGGTCGTGGCCGTGTAGAAATAGCGAAGGCATCTGATCACTACATATACGAGTACATAAGAATAAAAAGAATGATCAACGCACACGTCAACATTATGAAGATTGATATTAAATCTTCATAATGTTGACGTGGGCGTTGATCATCCTTTTTATTCTTAAATGCCGGTTCCCTAAGAACACCTCTTTCTCTACAATTATATATCTCTAACCTTGTTTAATCTTGGTTTAGCTTCCGCTCGAATTGTTTACTCTGACGAAGGTCAACCTTGTCACTCCACTTTAGACCTACAGTTTAACGTGGAATCCGAACCATGCCCGACCAGCAGCCCATTAGACTCCAGGCTACCCATTCATCTACCAACTAATTTTTATTGTGTGGAAGGATGAACAGCTGGGTTTTGCTGCGCGCCGCCTGCCGTCACCGGGGCTCAATCCCAGGGCTGATGGATTCGTAGTCACCGACGCTAACCACTACACCACCGAGTGTAACAAAAGTCCGTTCTCATAGAGAAATAAGATATAACAAATGAACGAGAAAATAGTGTTAACTATACGAGTACGTTACACACAATACAATCAACTTTCCAATTAATTCAGTACATGTTCAAATTGCATTCCATGTAGCCGTTGACACATTTCTACTCGTCTCCGTAAGCTGTCGGTTACATTTTGAAGTGTTTCCTCACTAATTCTGTTACACTGATCTGTAATTTTTTTCTTTTAACTGCTGGATCGTTTGAGGTCTTGACTCGTAAACAACGGACTTTAAGTAGTCCCACAAGAAGAAATCAAGTGGGGTCAAGTGCTACGTAATACATAGGTATCATCACACGGAACTTCTCCATGGCTCCACTATATACGTACAGAGTGTAACAAAAGTCCGTTCTCATAGGGAAATAAGATATAACAGAATTGATCGTGATGAGTTTGTCACCACAGAGAAGTAAGGCTCGTGACCCCACCTCTTGAATTGGCTTGGTGGAGATGGACTCTCCATCTCACATACCCGCTCATCTGGTTTTGTGTTGAATCAGGTGTCTAGTCTTCTTTTGAGAACTTCCACTTTGACATCGGTAGTGTTCCTAATTTCTATAGTTCACTGGTTAAATAGTCTTGCCCCCTCACGACAAAACTATTTTCCTTCAGAGTTGAAGATGGAAGCGGCGTTCTGCGGACCTCCGACGCGGACATCGCTAATGTGCTTAATGAGTACTTTGCGGGAGTGTTCACCAGGGAGGATACCCGCTTCATCCCCGAGCCAGGCGTGAGGCACGAAGGTGCTGGCCTGGATAGTGTTAGATGTACCGCGACAGTCGTTGCCGATAGAATAGACAAACTGAGCGCGTTTAAGGCTCCTGGGCCAGACCAGTTTCTCCCCAGAGTGTTGCGAGAAGTGCGCGACCAGGTGGCTCCCCACCTGGCTACAGTCTTCAACAAATCGTTGGAGATAGGCCAGGTGCCTGGTGACTGGAGGGAAGCCAACGTGACCCCTATCTTTAAGAAAGGGGATCACGAAAGTCCGGGGAACTATCGTCCCATTAGTCTCACTTCAGTTGTAGGTAAATTATTAGAAGGGATAATAGCTGATAGGATCGTTGACCATTTGGATTCGTACAAGCTGCTTGGGGACCCAACATGGGTTTAGACGGCATAGGTCGTGTCTCACCAACTTGCTCGAGTTTTTCCACGTTATGTTGAGTGAGTACGATAAGAGTAGGGTGATTGATATCCTTTATCTCGACTTTCAGAAAGCCTTTGATAAGGTACCTCACCGCCGGCTAATGGCGAAAGTGCGCGCGCTGGGTATCGGTGGGGAAATAGGTAGGTGGATTGAAAACTGGCTGAGGAATAGGCGGCAGAGGGTGGTAATTAAAGGGGCTAGTTCGGGTTGGGCCTCGGTCACTAGTGGGGTTCCTCAGGGTTCCGTTTTGGGGCCACTGTTGTTTATCATTTACATAAATGATATCGACGGTGGCATCGTCAGTCGGATCGCCAAATTCGCTGATGACACCAAGCTTGGGGCCAATGTTGGGACGCCCGAAGCGATCGAGGAACTGCGTGCGGACCTAGGTAGGATGGGAGAGTGGTCCGAAAAATGGCAAATGCCGTTTAACTTGGGTAAATGCAAAGTGATGCACATTGGCTACGCCAATCCCAAGTCGGACTACTCGATGCTGGGTAGTGATATCGAGGTGACTGATTTAGAAAAGGACTTGGGTGTGCTAATTAGCAGCGACCTTAAGTTACGAAACAGTGTGTAGAGGTGGAAAAGAAAGCCCAGAAACTATTGGGTTATATCAGGAGGCAATTTCAGTTTCGGAACAAGGAGATTGTGCTCTCACTGTACAATTCCCTTGTTCGGCCGCACCTGGAGTATGCTGTGCAGTTCTGGTCGCCCCCCTCAGGAAAGATATTGAGAGGCTGGAGCGAGTGCAGGCGAGGGCCACAAAGTTAATCCCTTCCGTTAGGCATATGGGCTACAATCGACGGTTACGCGCCCTGAACTTGTTTTCGCTTGAAACTCGGAGGCTGCGCGGTCAACTGATCGAGGTTTTCAAGCTCTTACGCGGGTTCAACGATGTCGATTTTAGAAGTATGTTTAGTTTAAATGATAACCCAACTCACAACAATGGTTGGAAGTTGGATTTGAAACGGTTTAGGACTAGTGTGTGTGGGAATTACTTTACGTATAAGATCTGTGACACATGGAACAGGTTACCTTCGGAAGTTGTGAACAGTTCCTCTGTGGATCAGTTCAAGAAAAGGGTAGACGAAATCTTGCACACTATTTGAGTGTGTAAAGACATTTAGGACCTCAGTCTGCGGAAATTTCTTTTCCTATAAAATAGTTAATATCTGGAACCAACTTCCCTCAAAGGTTGTTTCCAGTCAAAGTGTAAATGTGTTTAAAAAATAGGCTAGACAAAGTACTGAATACTCTCATAGTTTAAGACTAAAACATAAGAAAACTCTGCAGGAGTTCGCTTGCACGGTGTCTCTGTGAGCAAGCTAAAAATAGAGCTATTTATATATTCTCCACTTTCCTGTAAAATTTCCTTGGCTACTTTTCCAGGGTCAAGGTATTTTCTTCAACCTTTTTCCGTACCTGCCTCTGGCAGGGAGGGAGCGGAGGGTGGGGAGAGAGCCTTCTACTTTTCTATCCAGTTCTCTACTACTGCTAGGATAGTTGAAAGAAAAATAAACTTTTACAAAATTTTCCCTGGCACCCGTTGCCATTGGTACCTCCTCGGTATGGGCCGCAAGGCCTTTTGAGGTACTTCTTTTCCTTGTAACTCCTTGTAACTCTCTCTCTCTCTCTCTCTCTCTCTCTCTCCATCGTTTTTTGTTCTTTATATATATTTTTTATTATTTGAATTAATAATCACGTTAAACTGCATTAATGATCACATAAATTTCATTTATTACACTTGGTAAGATTTTCACCTGTCGATTCCTTACATAAGAGACCAGGCTCGTTGCTCTGCCTCTATAATTGGTTTGGTGAAGGAGAAAGTTTACTTCTTGAGCTCTCCATCTCACGTTATGGGCGTCGATTGCGGGGGAGGGGACGCAGGGGACATGTCCTCCACACTTTCGTGGCTGAATTGCTATAAATGCTAACTATTAATGACACCTAATAAGACGTTATATGTCGTATTATATGCATATGCAAATGTAATAGCAATATTATAAATTATTGTCACGAACACCAGTGTATATTTATCATGGAATTTAGCAGTCAATTTGCATTTTAATAATTGCACGTAGTATTTGTCTGTTCTTGGTCATAACGTACGCGAAATGGAAATATGTTAAATAAACGGTTTTGTTACGTATCATTTTCAATATCAAAGTATGATCAAAGTGCAGTTTATTTGTTTTATATTTCACGAACATGTTTTGTTGTCAGTTTATGTACATTGACCTCTGTTGTCTAGAGGTAATAAAAGAGTTATTTCGGTTAAACATATGTGTGATATTATGTTACATAAAAGGTTAAATATTATAAATAGTTTGTACTGAGTTCCTTATTTCTGCAAAAAAATGTTTAAATAAAGGAAGACATAAAATGATTAAATACAATTGAGTTTTTTCAACATGCTGAGAAAAATACAAAAAAATGGGTAAATGGTAAATTGATTCGCTGTTTGAAGGCGAAGTGTCCCCGCCCCCCCTACTATTTTAGAGCAATCGACGGCCCTGTCTCACGTACACGCGGCTCATCAGGAAGTGTCCTGGGTCAGGCGTCTAGTCTTCGTTTGAAGACTTCCGCATTGATATCGGTGGTGTTCCTAATTTCATAGAATAACCTTTTTTATATACAGAAAAGAGGAGCCAAGGGCGGACGTCCGCAAAGATGGTCCCCCTCCCCCCTTATAAGAAAGAGAGCCAAAATCAAGGTCTCCGAGGCTCACGTTGTTATTGTTTTTTTTTAATTTTGGAAAGATTGTGTAATGTGTAAAATGCATGCACGTGTAGTGAAGAATAGAGGGAGAAGTGGGTGTTTGAGAGCGTGCTGGACTACTTACAAAGTAGATGAGACACGGAAAAAGATCAGCTAAGGAGAACAGTGACAGGAGAAACGGGAGTTCCAGCACTCCCTGTCTCCTGCCTAACATTTCCCCCCCCCCCCCCCCCCCCCGAGTACCTCCCTTGTCGATTGGTGTTTACAATCTCCTCTTATAACTATCAACCAATTAAATAGTTTTGGCCCTCTCACAAGAAAGCTAGTCTCCTTCGGAGTGAGGGTCTCTTGTCTAGCCGTTAGTTTGGGAACACTACACATTCTGCCTTTCCTATTTTCGAATGTTGTTTGGATGGTTATCGGGGTGAGTTTGAGAATAGGAACTACAGGGTGTCGCAGAAGTCTTGGGGGGGGGGGGGTATTTGGCTATAACTTTTCATTTTTGATTAATTTATTTATTTTTATTTTTCAATTAAAGTACCCTTGCTGCGATTAATGAAAATGGAATCCTGGACAGTGCAACAAAGAGTGGCTATTGTGGAACTTTATTTGACAAACAACTCGATTCGATTAAAATTCAACACACGTTCTGCTCCTTGTGATTGAGCATTCGACGGTACGTCGCTAAATTTCGTATGGGAAAGGTCAGGGAGACGAACCACGGACTGGGTGTCCTCGGACAAGCCGAAGTCCAACTCGGGTTGAAATGGTTCGTGAAAGCGTTGAGGAAAATCCACATCAGTCCGACGACGCAGCAGGAATTAAATATTTCAAGAAGTTCCTTACATCGAATTTTAAGGGAGGATACCAATCTTTACCTGTACAAAATTCAAATTGCTCAAGAAATTAAACCATAAGATCATCAGAGTCGGATAACGTACGCTAATGCGATTTTAGATTTACGCATTGAAAATGAAGATTTTCACCAGATATTAAATTTGTAATTAAAATCGCAATAAATATATTTTCAAGTGTTACAAACCTTTTTATTTGATCACCAAACAAAAAAGTTATAGCCAAATGAAACCCCTCCAAGACTTCTGGTACACCCTTTCGTTTCTATTATTTTCTATGTACGAGTACAAATTATAGTATACCTCTCTCTCTCTTCTTCTTTCCAGCGAATATAGATTTGATTTATGTAATCTTGCCTAGTAGTTTAGCTCTTTGCATCCATTAGTTTTGGCTAAGAGGTTTCTATAAACTATGCAATGTTTTAGTTTTGGCATGATCAGTGTTTAGAGAAAAGGGATCATCACATTCTTGTTCCTTCTTTTGGAGGTTCCTCATAATTATCCAGTTATTCTTTTTGCTGTTTATTGTTATCTTATTTTGTATCTCAAATTTTTGCATCATCGGTCATTATAACTCATTTACTTTTGAGTTTCTCTGAATTTTATCTCACTGATGTTGTTACAATGTTCGGAGCTATTGAAGAATAGGGACCCAGCCTTCTTTAGTTAGCTTTATAAGGCTAACTAACGAAAATATCATGACCTAACTAACCAATCGTCAAGGGCGTACAGTTAACCTAACGATTGGTTACGTTAGGTCGTGATATTTTCGTTAGTCAGCCTTATAAGCCTAACTAAAGAAAGCTGGGTCCCTATTCTTCAATAGCTCCCAAATTTCCATCATCGGTCATTATAACTCATTTACTTTTGAGTTTCTCTGAATTTATATCACTGATGTGTTACAATGTTCTATTAGTTGTGATATCCACAATCTTCCTCATCGGAATCCATGTTGGTTATCATTTCATCTTTCCTATGCCTCCAAAAACTCAGATTTTTTTCTCAAATTGTTCTTCAAAAATGTTTTGAGATAAGATGTCACTGACACTGGGTCTACAGTTCTTTGCTAGAGATATATCCCCTTCTTTATGTATAGGAACAATGTTCGCTCTCTTCAGGAGGTCCGCTACATCTCCTGTGTTCAGAGTTCCTCCTCCATAGCCACTACAGAGGCTTAACTATTTCATTCTTACAGTTTTTAATCAGTGTCGTTCCATTTATTCGAACCAGCTGCTGAATGCAATTTCAGATAACTATATTCTATCGTCTGGTGCAAAAGTAAATTGTGTGTACTCTCTCTTGTAATTCTTCTTCAAAGAAAGAATTTCTGTCATTATATTTTTTATCTTTTACTGAGCTCATTATTTTATATCCTTTTATATAACTATACTATATATTCCTTGTAAAATAATAATAAATAATAATAATAATAATAATAATAATAATAATAATAATAATGTTACGGAATTCTATCCTGCCAATAAAAACTTATCATTATTATCAATAATAATAATAATAATAATAAGTTCCCCCTTCAATAAAATTATAGTAAAGAGAAAAATGACCTTTTTGGTAAACTATTATATATGTATATATTGGTAATTTAAATAGCTACAGCCAGGTGTAGTAACTGTATGAAAATTTTTATATTATCACTCTAGAAACGTAATTTTGAAGTTAAGCTAACATGTTGGGTTAATTACGAATGTAAAATCACTCTATAAAAAAATAAATAACATCTTATTTCAGAAAATTTTAATAATATAAAAATTCTCGGCCAACAATTAGGAAGTAACATTTCTAAATTGTGTCACCAAAATGAGTTAATAATTTAAGAAAATTATTATTACGTTCTGTTTTAAATGCTTTTGAATTACGTTCAATCATAACATCTTATTGTTGCCGTTGTACTGTTTCTAAAAAAGTGTAGTGGAATGCAAACAAGGCCCGTTTAGGGAGGAATTTGTGCATCACTGCGATATATCTTTTAGGCTGGAGGTATGGTATTACCCACTGATTATACAGATATGGTATTACCACGACTATAGGCCGTACATGGTACAAATGATTCTCATATCTCATAGCAGCATTGCTTATAGCAGCAAGTTAAACCAAAAGTTAAACCAAACCAAACCAAACCAAAAGTTGAGCCTAGTAAAGCCTAAAGCTTAAGGGCCAAATTAAATTAAATAAATAGTCGAGCATCACAATTATTCATGTCATTGTAAATTGGAAAGAATGCATTTATTTTATTATTAATAAAGGTTATTCAATTCAATTCAAAATGCTAGATCCTGTATACGCTATATATAAGGCTTGTGCCTTTAATAAAATTTGGATGATATTAGTAATCAATGTAATGCTTCGACATAAGTTTATGCTTTATATTAAACATGATACATGAACTCCAGACATAGTACACTATTACTTTATGTGTTACTTTATGCAAGTTTGAACGACGGTTCAGGATCGACTTGCGGTCGACCCCTCTGCAGCATCTCGCCTCATTTGTGGAATTTGTATTCACACAACTTGTATGAATTTGTATGAATACAATTTATAAATTTGAAGGAGAAATTATTTATAAATTTATTAAAAAATTGAAGATTTAGTAATAAACACTTCCCAAAGTTATGTACACAATTTACACAACGAAAATACTGTACATAACCATCCCCGGAAAATGTTCAAGAAATGAAAGAATCATTAAAGCGAAAATTGTCCCAATTTGAACACGAGCGAGCGCGAAAAATCGGTCAAAATAACATGAGTCCCCGGTTTGTTGTTGTTATGTTACGCGTATAACTGCACAGTTAGATGAAAAAAGGCCAACAAAATATAATTCTTTTTTAAATATTATACTGTATATATACTGGAAAATTAATTTTATTCCTCTTTATTTATCTATTTGCGCAGTTATGTACACAACACGACTGCAATTCATTTTCTTTTTCTGATGCAACTTTAAGGATTATATATATATATATATATATATATGATACACACAGACCGTGCATGGAACAAGGAACTCTTCTAGGAAAATTAAATCCACTATAGTCCGAATAAGTAATGGTAAATGACAAATACTATAGTTTTTTCTTTTTCATGATGCTAGCCCGACGTGGGCAACGGGTCACTCGCAAAGAGGTCCCAAAAATATAGCTTCCCTCACCAGCTATCTGCAAAGCAAATAGGATCCTGCTTTGGGACAGGATCTAGGGTTTAAAGCAGCCAGCCCAGCTACATTTAGAACCTCAGTATAAGCAAAAGACTCGCTGCCTTCACGTCTAGGCTGCTTTAAACCCTAGATCCTGTCCCAAAGCTGGATCCTATCTGCTTTGCAGATAGCTGGTGAGGGAAGCTATATTTTTGGGGTCTCTTTGCGAGTGACCCGTTGCCCACGTCGGGCTAGCATCATGAAAAAGAAAAAACTATAGTATTTGTCATTTACCATTACTGATTCGGACTATAGTGGATTTAATTTTCCTAGAAGAGTTCCTTGTTCCATGCACGGTCTGTTTGTATCATAAAAAACCTCAGGGAACCATTCTGAGTTCATTCCCATATATATATATATATTATATATATATATATATATATATATATATATATATATTATATATATATATATTAAATGGCAGCCTGTACGGTGGATGATAAATTTGTCTATTTTGTATAGGACCTAAAGTGAGTTAAGCCTATTAAATGAATGAAGCTTTGTTACTGTTATCATCGGCCTTAGCCTTCGCCGATTGTTACGTTAGGTACGGTAAGGTAGAGTTAGGGTTAGGCCTAACGAGCTTAGCCTAGCCTCTGTTTGTGTTAGTGTAAATTTTAGAGGGGTTGTGTCCCCTCAAAAATTTATTAATTTGTGTATATCTCTATTTATTATTTGCGAGTGGAATAATATTAAACATTGTAAAGCGTAAAAATAAGTTAGCAAAAGAGGAAATTTGATTATAACACTACTGTATACTGTAGGCCGAAACTGTAGATGCAAATAAGCCAAAATGAAAATGATAATAAGAATTAAAAACAACGAATTTTATGCTAATCTTACTGACTGCTTTTTTTGTGACGGTACGCGCCGGTACGGCGTACCGGTACATTTTTTTCAAAGCGACGTTGACACACGTCCGCTCAAATAAATTAACGTTCCCATCTCGACAAAGAGACTTTGGAACGAAGTCGGGACATTTTGTTTCGGGCGAAAATTTGAAAATTTGGAATTTTCTATGAAACTCAAATTTTGGTATGTTGTCATTTTTTTAATTCTTTAAAACTCAAAGTAATAAACGAAGTCTATAAATGTTAAAAATTTTTATTTTTATTATGTATTTTTGATATTATCAACTTTTTTAATAAAAGTTCATCACAAATTCAACAGAGAAGGGAGAGGGGGCGCAGGAACAGGGGAGGGGTGGGAGAAGGAATTTTACAATTTATCAAGATACGAGTACCGGCACCTCTTTTTTTACAAAAAAATCACTGGACTCTTACGTACTTTGGACAACTTTAAATCAGTGAAGTATCTGAGTTAATAATTTAAAATACAAATGCAAAAAACTTCACTTTTCTACGTGAAGGCCAAAATATCCACCCGAAAAGGATGCCAGTGGACATCGAAACTGTTGTGGAAATAAACTCTGTCTATTAGAGTGGGTTTTTATTATCATATTTTAAATACAGATGTGTACATCTGAACACGTTTACACTCAGGTAGCACATACAGAAAATAAATAGTTTTATATTTGAACAACAATGTCCTACAATCTAATTCATCTAATATACTGTGTGTGTGTGTGTGTGTGTGTGTGTATATATATATATATATATATATAATATATATTAGGGTTTCTTTACCGGGATCCCGGTAGATTTTTAGCTAATTTAAATTTCCCGGGAAATTCTCCCTGTCCCGGGAAATCCCGGTATATTGCAATCACTCTTTCTGAAGAAATTCAAACTGAAGATGACGAACATAATGACAACATAGATGAAGATGGAGAAGATTTCAATCATAGTATTGATTTTGAAAGTGTTTTGTGTGAGCGCTTTGATGAGGATCCGTTCGAGATAGATATTTCATTTGGATCGCACGACACTGTAGGTAAAGAAATCAACGTGTCTCAAATCATCAATAAAGTCAGAAAAATAGCAAAAAAAATTCGCAAATCACCTTTAAAGAATAACATCTTACAAGGATATGTTCAACAGGAACAAGGAAAAAGTTTGCATCTATTGCTGGATTCCAAAACCAGATGAAATAGTCTTTTAGCCATGCTGGAGCGATTTATCAAAATAAGGTCATCCGTATCGAAAGCTCTCATCGACTGCAATAAAGATATGGACAATTTTGACCTTGACAAACAAGAAGTTCCTGTAATTCGTGACATTGTGGCATCGCTGGAGCCATTAAAAGTTGGAGCAGAAAAGCTGGGCAACAGAGAATCGACTTTACTTTCATCAGAAGGTGTTTTTTCTTTCATTTTGAACGAACTAAATCAACTAAACACACCTTTTTCAAAAAAACTAAAGGAGTCGTTCATTCGACGCATAACAGAGAGAAGAAATGAGAACTTGACTGGCCTCATACAATACCTCAATAGTGGAAAGAATTATAAAAAGGTCGCAACTTTCACAAGTGACAGAAGTTTGCCAGCCTTACCAACCAAGTCTATGTTAATTTCATCAGCAAAGCAGATGTTAGATCGCCTTTTTGGAGTACCTGCTGATTCTACCTCTAGTGAGACAGATGAAGATAATGATGTGCAAGAATCAGCTGTCCCTCAGTCATCTTCGATGACTCTAGCTGAAAGGCTTGATGCAGCTATTAAAGCAGCCGAGGTAGAGAAATCAAGAACACTAGACAGCAAAGCAAGCGCTGCAAAGCACCTTAAAAAGGAACTAGAGATCTTCGAGGCTACGGGCGAAAAAACGCAGAACATCTCTCTTCTCTTGAATGCATTAAAGACGATTCCACCCACGTCAATAGAATCGGAAAGGGCATTCTCAGCAGCAGGACTTTTCGTGACTAAAATGAGAACAAGATGAGTGATCGAAGTATTGACCATCTTTGTTTTTTGAAATCGTACTATAAAAATTCACAGTGATAATTTTTTTGATTGAATTCATTGAAGTTCTTTGCAATTTGAAGGTAATTTTTATTTTTCTTTAAATTTTCTAAGCAATTCAAAGGCAATTTTTTTTTCGTTGTATTCATTAAGTTTTCAATGAAACGGAGCAATTTTTTTATTTGTGAAAATTTTCTATGTAATTCAAAAGTATTTTTTTTAATACATATTTTTCACAGCAATATTATTTTATTTTGCCCATCATGGAGATTGCAGAACTTATTAAATGACTATAAAAAAAAAAAAAAATAATTATACCCCCTCTTTTCTAGGTTAATTTATTTTATAATATATTTTAAATATAATTAATTATATCCCGGGATTTCCCGGGATCCCGGGAAGGGAATCATTTTTATCCCGGAATCCCGGGATAAGCAAAAGGCCGGGAAATGAGAAACCCTAATATATATATATATATATATATATATACAGGGTCCGCAAAAAAAAGGAGCATGACGAAAATGTTTACTGTACATTTATTTTTACACATAATGACAAATAACTTATTTTAGGCAAATAAGCAACAAATAAACTAAGTTAGTACCAAATTTCATGTCAATACGTCAAAAATTAAAGAAAATATAAAATTTTTACTACAACATGTCATATAATTTTACAATTTCCAAAGAAAACGAAATTATAAGACTAAAAAAATTGTTCGATATGTTTGCCAGAAATGTTTACTGTACATTTATTTTTACACATAATGACAAATAATTTATTTTAGGCAAATAAGCAACAAATAAACTAAGTTAGTACCAAATTTCATGTCAATACGTCAAAAATTAAAAAAAATATAAAAGTTTTATTACAACATGTCATATAATTTTACAATTTCCAAAGAAAACGAAATTATAAGACTAAAAAAATTGTTCGATATGTTTGCCAGAAACCTTTACAGTCTACAACCCTTCGTAATCGGGGCCTAAATTGATCTATAGCTTTATCTACTTGATCTTAGGTAATTTCTTCCCATTTTTGTACGATAACTTCTTTCAAATGTTCGACATTTCGGATCTTATGCTTGTACACTTTCTCAGCCAACATTTCCCATATTCCGTAGTCTACGGGATTCAAATCTGGACTATTAGGGGGCCAATCTTTTGGGTAAAGCAATTCAGGAACATTATTTTCTAAAAATTCAATAGTTGACTTAGCGGTATGCGCCCGAGCGCCATCCTGTTGGAATAAGAAGTAACCATTATTCGCCAATCGTCTCATTTCGGGCAGCATTTGTTCCAACAAAGTTTCAGTGTAATAGCGGGCGTCTACTTTGATGTTTGGCTCTACGAAAAAAACAGATGTCTTGCCTAGTTTAGACACACCGACCCATACCATTACGCTGGCAGAAAAATGATTACGGGTAGCATAAAGTCTATCATCTGGTATTTCATTTTTACAATTAACTCTTGAATACACTCTGTCATTTTGGGAATTTCGCGGTGGTTCTACCGTAAACTTCTTTTCGTCAGTAAAAAAGCCGAGGTCTACTTTTTCGGGAGTGATATTTCTTAACATGCGTTCAGAACAAACAACTCTTTTCTGTTCGTTAACTTCAGTTAATTTCTGCCCGTGTATCCGTTTATAAGGTTTTAATTCAAGGTCGTTTTTAATAATGTTTCTGACGCTACTTTCGGATATGCTCAACTCATTAGCAATTCTTGACGGTGTCACGTGAGTCCCTGGTCTGCCTTCTTGACTACAAATTCTTAGTTCCACATCTCTGATGTTTTCTTCAGTTCGAACTGATCTTGGCCTCCCGCTTCCTTGTTTCCTTTCAGTACTTTCAGTTTCGTCGATTTTTCTTAACAGCTTGTCCAAACCTCCTTTCGACCATGGTTTATTCGGAAACTTGTAATAATTTTATTGCGCCATAATTTTTATCAAGTCTATAATGTTTTATTAATATTTTATCTTCTTTAGAAAAGGGCATATTATCATTTTTATTGATTAAAATTATTTAGGCATCTGAAAAAAATAATTTAAAATGAGAAAAACATTAAATTTTTACGCGGAAATTCACTTTTTTAGTCATTGCACGTTTGTGGCCATAAAATCTTTATTTTATGACCGATTTTGATGAAATTTGTTTTATACAACTCTGGGCTCTTTTATCTTTAGCTAGATATATAACATTTAAGGGTCCGGCAAAAAATGCGGGCGTGAGAGCAATTTTCGTCATGCTCCTTTTTTTTTTGCGGACCCTGTATATATATATATATATATATTAGAGCGCCGATGTGCCTCAGAAAAAGCCGCCCCGAAACACACAACATAAGGGGTACGGGGACGGAAGGGCAGGTGTGTTACTAAAACCTTCCCTGGTTTTCCCTTAATGTGTATACTAAATTTGGTGCAGATTACCCTAGCCGTTTATACATGTATAAATGAACATATAACATCAGTTAGACAGACAGACGTGTGTGTGTGTGTATATATATATATATATAATATATATATATATATATGGGCTACGTCGTAGCCAATGTCGTAACACCGCTTCCCGGAGATCAGCGAAATTAAGCGACATTGGGTCTGGGTAGTAGTTGGATGGGAGACCGTCCTCCGCGCCCAGATTATGTAGCGCAACCCGTGGTTCGGATCCCACGTAAAGCTGTAGGTCCCCTCCGTCATATGACCTTAGATGTTGCGAAGGAGGTTAAACAACCCCAATAAAAAAAAAATATATATATATATATATATTGGGAGCAAGTGTAGTTTACGGCCCCCTGACGCAAAAGGGGATACAAACTACACTAGGTCAAAGTTGGGGAACGTAAACTACACTCGGATCTTTAGGATACATTAAAGTTGGGGAACGCAAAGTACACTAGGATAATGTAGGGGAACGTAAACTACAGTAGGCGCCACAGGGAGACGTAAACTACACTTGCTCCATATATTGTATGTATATATTTTATATCTGAAATCAGAATCTCTTCCAAAGATGTTTTTTTCTGCCCTATCTGGGCTCAACTCTAGGAAGGCGTAGGGTCCGGTCCTAATGGTGTTTCTCTTGTTGTTCTCAAGAACTGTGCTTCTGTAATGATACCTTGCCTAGGTAAACTCTTTCGTCTTTGTCTTTCATCTGGTACTTTTCCTTCCTGCTGGAAGTTCGCTTTCATTCAGCGGCAAAGGACAGTACAATTACACATGAAGACCAATTGATGACACTTTAAGGGTACATTACAACACAGAGACAATCAATACTATGTGGAGAGGCCTTGGAAAATACCTTGTCCAGAAATAATGGGCAATTTGAAAGTACTGTAGCTAAGGCACATCTGTATAAAAATTACAGGAAACTTAAAAATGACAATCTTTTAGAGCAATACGACAATGTATTCAAAGAACAATTAGAAAGGGGCTTCATTGAAGTTACTGATGAACCCTTTAAAAAACGAGGTTGTCATTATTTAACACACAGAGGAGCTTACAGAGAAGGCTCATCTACAACTAAACTACTGTGAGAGTAGTATACAGTTGTAGTTTAAAGGATACAAATTCTGTTAGTTTAAATGATTGTCTCATGGAAGGCCCAAATCTTGTCTCAGATCTTGTAAAAACTCTCCTTTGCTTCCGTTTAGACAATTGTGCGGTACAGAGTGACATTGAAAAAGCATTTCTCTGTATACATTTGAAGCTTGAGTATGATAAGAATCATCTCAGGTTTTTGTGGTTTAATGATCCACGTGAAATTAATCCAAGTATTCTTGCTTTAACAATTAAAAACCACCTAAACTTATTTCAAGAGAACTTAACAGTTAATTTTTTAAAACAAAACTTTTAAGTAGATAACCTCATTGGTTCCATTGTAACTAAAGAGGAATTGCTTGAAATTTACAAAATGTCGCAACCCATAACGAATCAAGGAAATTTTGGACTGAGAGAGTGGGTTTCTAATTCTCTAAATTAAATGAACAGATAACAAATAAACAAAACATCTTTATTGCGGATCATTCACAATCCATAGCCACTTAACCTAACATACAAGTACAATCTTACGTATACACTGAACTTAATACAAAAATAAGGCCAACATAGGCACTAACCTAGCATACTGGTATACTGTTTAATTAATTATCTGACAATTTTACGATATTGTTATTACATGAGACATCTTATAACACTTATTATAACATAGCCACTTATTATAACACTTATTATAACATAGCCACTTATTATAACACTTATTATAACACAACTTAATATGCATATATAATCTTTGCTACATTACAAAAATAAGGTATTGTAAGCCAGCAGTTGTCTGAACCAAGACTGCCATATAGGTGAGAAGTACACAGTATCTGAAGACAAGACATTGTACAATAACACATTAGAGCTGTTTTGAACCCTAGTAATGAAATTATATATATTCTTCCAGATTAACATTTGGCTGGTAGGTAGGTTACGCATAGTAAACATAAAACTGGCACTGCACCATTTTGATTCCCTACATAGCATACGAAAAATATTATTATAAGCAACAGAGAATTTATTCATTGCAGTTTTTGTATAGTTCCACCACAGGTAGGATATATACAATGCAATACAGTAAGTTCTAAAAAGATAAGTTTTAACTGATTCTGAACACATACCAAATTTCCTTACTAGCATGTTACCCTGTACATGCAGCTTTTTACGTTGCCTCTCAATATCAAGTTCAGCTCGCAGCTCGTGAGTAATTACATGACCTAAGTATTTACATGTGTCTTTGACAGGTATAGTCTGACCATTCATTTCAAAAGACCCACATGATACATGTTTCAGTAGATTACACCTAAAAATCAAAATACAACTCTTTGCCCCATTATAGATGATGTCATTTCTATACCATATTGTTCACATATCTCTATTAGTATTCTCAGCCCATGGGAAACGGGTGACAGAAGAACAAGGTCATCAGCGTACATTAAATTATTAATTTTTTCCTTTCCAATGACACAGCCAGTACTTGCAGTTTTTAGTTCATTGGTAAGGTCATCCATGTACTGTACAGGGTGTTTGAAAACTTTCTGTACAAATTGTAATGGGGGATAGGCAACACCAAGACAAACCCTTTTCGTCTATAAGTGTATGTCCGCTGACGTCAGCATTCGGCGCGAGAGGGCGCCGCTGCAATTGGCTAAAAGGTGAAGTGGGCTAGACTCGCTTGCCGCGGGCATTTTAAATCGGACGTAGTACGCGTAACATGGAGCGCTTCACGACTGCTGAGATGGCTGACATGCATATGGTGTATGGGGCTGCCAATGGAAACGGAAGAGCTGCTGTGAGGTTGTACCGACAGCGCTTCCCAAACAGACGTGTGCCAAACCACCAAACGTTTGCGCATTTGCATCGGCGACTGCGAGAAACTGGAACATTCCATGCAAACATGCATGACACTGGTCGGGAGAGAAACGTGCGCACTCCTGACATGGAAGAAGAAATCCTACGGCGATTTGAGGACAATCCAAGCGCAAGCACGCGAGGTGTTGCACGTATCCTCGGTGTGAACCACGACCTGGTCTGGAGAGTGTTGCACGAGCAGCAGTTACATCCGTTTCATCGTCAGAGAGTCCAGGCATTACAACCTCGGGATTACCCTCTTCGTGTGGAATTCGCACGCTGATTTCTGCAGCAGACAGCGGTGCAGCCTAATTTTCCGGCTTATGTGCTGTTCTCAGATGAGGCCTGTTTCACACGTGAGGGTGTGTTTAACATGCACAATTCTCACGTGTGGGCGCACGCAAATCCACATGCTACACGGGTGCATGCTCATCAAGAACGGTTCGCCGTCAATGTTTGGGCGGGTATCGTCCATGGCAAGTTGATTGGGCCGTACCTGCTGCCTGCCCGACTCGACGGGCGGGTTTATCGGATATTTCTTGAAGAAACGTTGCCGGAGCTTGCGCTTGGATTGTCCTCAAATCGCCGTAGGATTTCATCTTCCATGTCAGGAGTGCGCACGTTTCTCTCCCGACCAGTGTCATGCATGTTTGCATGGAATGTTCCAGTTTCTCGCAGTCGCCGATGCAAATGCGCAAACGTTTGGTGGTTTGGCACACGTCTGTTTGGGAGCGCTGTCGTACAACCTCAGCAGCTCTTCCGTTTCCATTGGCACCCCATACACCATATGCATGTCAGCCATCTCAGCAGTCGTGAAGCGCTCCATGTTACGCGTACTACGTCCGATTTAAGAATGCCCGCGGCAAGCGCGAGTCTAGCCCACTTCACCTTTTAGCCAATTGCAGCGGCGCCCTCTCGCGCCGAATGCTGACGTCAGCGGACATACACTTATAGACGAAAAGTGTTTGTCTTGGTGTTGCCTATCCCCCATTACAATTTGTACAGAAAGTTTTCAAACACCCTGTATATACAGAAAAGATAGGGTGATAATATACCTCCTTGCTTAACACCATTAGTTACCTAAAACCTGGTGATACAGTGTTTTTCCATCTTACAAACATGGTCTGCTCCGTATACCGAATGCAAGTATCCTAAGTCAACGAGGGAACATTGAACTAACAATTACACAAAAACACCTAGAATATTTTGAATTTTTAAAACAGAATTCTGAACACAATGACACTCTTTGCATAAAGAGTTATAATTTAAATCCAAATGCCAATACAAAAAGACAAGTCCTTTCAGAATCATCAAAAATTTTTTGCCCCCATTCCACTCTATTTACCAACAACAATAAGATCCAAAATCCTTTTGCAGGATTTATGGAAAAAGAAAATTGATTGGGATGAACCACTTTTGATGGAAAACCAACTCCACTGGAAAAAATTGGCCACAGATTTAAACAAAGTTCAAAAATCTACGTACCAAGATGTGTTGGTTACAGTTTGAAACCCCAAACACTACACATGAAACCTTGAAACACAAGCTTATGGGTGTTGTGCCTATTTAACCAATGAAAATGAAAGTAACTTGGTTATTTAAAGACAAAAGTGGCACCCTTAAACCAAAGAAAAACTGTACCACAACTTGAATTATTGGATGTCTCACTGGGAGTTAAAACAGCAGACTTCTCCTCCACAAGTCTATAAAGAAGTTGACATAACAGACATTACTTATGGACAGACAATCAAATTTGTCTAACATGGGTGACAAACACAGATACAACTTCTTGCAAAACATATTTGTAAAGAACAAACTAACAAAAATCAAACTGCAAACACATCCCTTGGTATCAAATTTAGGTATAAAAACAAAATGGAATCCTGCAGACTTTTTGAAAAGAGGGCTCTCTGCAAACTGTTTGAAAGCAAGCAAAGTTTGGTATGAAGGGCTGAATGGCTAAATGTGAGGCTCTTTGGCCAGCCGAAGTAGTTAACCTAACACTCAACTCTACAACGACTGAAAAGATCACTGAGAACAAATTATTTTTTACTACAAACATTATTCAGACCTCAACAACTCTTGAGAATTACAGTTTATTGCTGCAACTTTGTCAATAGCTACTTTCTCAAACACTGTCCTCAGAAGGCCTTTTCTAACTTAACAGAAACTGCAACAAAATACTGGCTCAAGCACATACAAGCTTCAGAATTTGATAAGGAACTGAACTATCTTAGGTCCAGTAAAACATTAAACAAAGGCATTCTTTCACTTGTCATGGATTTAAATCTGTACCTACTGGATACAGAGGGTCTAATAAGGTGTAAAGGAAGATTCAACAAGTCAACTTTGACTTACAACTCAAAGCATCCAATTCTTCTTACAAGGAGGAATCACTTCACAAATCTCATCATCAGGGATACCCACAATAAAATACACCACATGGGAGTCCCACAGACCCTGACAAAGATGAAAAAACTTACTGGCTACCAAAGGGTAGAAATGAAACAAAGAAAGCTTTAGATACAGACATTCCTTGCAAACGTATCCATTCACGACCCTTTAAGACCCCAAGGCCCAAACCCTCCAGACCTTCCTGTGGAACGAGTAACATTTACTCGGCCCCTTGAAACGATAGGTATTGACTACACTGGAGTGGTGAGTGTGGGTTTTGGAGACAAAATGGACCAAAGGGAACGTAAGGTGTACATTATACTCTTCACATGTGCTGCAACACGTGCCATTTAATTATAAAAAATTTAATGTATAACATACAAATTTTTCCTTCGGGCCGCCCAGTATATGGAAAAACTATACATGCCTATCATACACTTTACAGGGTGATCTGAAAGTCTTGTTACCCCCACATTTTTCTTTCAAGTAGTATGTTTAGATATCGTTAGTAGGAAATGTGGACAGTAATAGATTCTTCTTCGTTTCAGATGGCCGACACAAGCTCCTATAGTGTGGAAGAACGGCTCGTTGTGAGTGTATGGGCTCACGAACGTCTACAGACTAGAAAAACCATAAAAGATGGGCAACCGGATTTTTCTGCAAGATTTAACAAAGAAACCCCTCCTAAAATGACAATATTGCGATGGGAACGTAAGCTGTTCACGACTAGATCAATTCTGGATTAAAAAAGGACTGGACGACCGCCGGCAAGGCAGGAACAATGTGCAGCAGTGGCCGCTTCAGTGCTCAGATCTCCCAAAACGTCACAACGGAAACGATCGTCCGAACTCGGTATTCCAAAAACAACACTACTAACACACATGACACGTGATCTTCAATTGAAATCCTTCAGGCCTGCGTTCGTCAACGAGCTAAGTGATGATGACATGCGAAAAAGAAGTGCAGCACGTGCAAAGTTACTTGAGGTTTTCGTGACGCTCCCACCCACAACGTGGCAAGGTTTTCTTCTCAGATGAATGTGCAATTTATCGAAGCGACCGTAACAGGAATGTTTATTTCTGGAGTAAAGATAACCCACATTATTATAAAGAGTTATAGCACAATCCACTAGAGGTGTACCGGAGCCAGTTTTTGGCAGGAAACAGGAAGCCAGAATATCCTGCCAACAAATTTTGTTTCCGGCCGGAAGCCGGAATATCCCGCTGCTGGAACCTTTTGTGTTAGATTAGGCCCTAACTAGTAGGTCTATAATTTTAAATAATATATGCATTATTAATTTCTAAATTGGTAAACTTTAATTGCATTTCCTGGCAATTTTTATGTTTGACGGTTAGATGGTTCTCGCACGTGGCGCCTCATTATTAAGTAAGATACACTTGGTTTATCACTTTTATGTTTTCTTGTTAGAAAATCTAGAAGAGGAAGAACCATTGTTGTCCCAAGGCGATACGATGACTAAGCTGATTGATGCAGCATTGCTTGTATATATATTAAGTTAAGGTGTGTATATATATCCATCTCATAATTGTAAGGTTAGTGAAAATTAAATTAATTTAGAGCTAGCATTTTTTAGCTCTTGTGGCATCATTGTTTGGTCACACTGTTGGCATCATTTTGAGACGCTGCGCGTCTTTTCTACTCGTTTGTGGAAGGTCGTACGTAAAGGTGTGGTTTGATAGAGAGCTCTCTTGCAATTAAGTTTGGTTGTTTAGATACATGATTGTTGCATCGTGCAATAGTCCAGGTTGCGTTGTTGTTGCAAGGTTCAGAAAGAAGACCACAAATAGTACCCTTTTGTTTACTTTAAGTACATGTAATTTAAGATCTAAGTTAGGCCCGCATCGAGTCAGCAACCCTGAGGTTACCCTGAGGTAGGACCTAATAGGATCTCAAATCCGTAAGTTTTAATTTAGCTTAACTTGGGCTTTAGGTAGAACTTGCCCTTTAGAATTTGGCCGTTCACGGCTCAGCTGGGATTTCGAACCCGACAAATAAATAAAATAACATGGTCCTTCAGAACCGGATTTCTACCCCAAGACTGAGTCAGTGACCATTTTTCGGCAAAGTTCTGATTGTGCAAATTGTATCCCAAGTTAGGCCTAGACGGGTTGAGTATTATTGAGTTAAGGTCCCAGGGTAAAAAGTTTGGTCGCCCAATTGCGAAACTTGGCCAGTCGTCTGTCGTTTTTTGGCCTACTTTTTTTCCGGTTTGGTTAATTTTGGGTTATTATTGAATTAAGGTCCCAGGGTAAAGTTTGGTCGCCCAATTGCGAAACTTGGCCAGTCGTCTGTCGTTTTTTGGCCTACTTTTTTTCCGGTTTGGTTAATTTTGGGTTATTATTGAATTAAGGTCCCAGGGTAAAGTTTGGTCGCCCAATTGCGAAACTTGGCCAGTCGTCTGTCGTTTTTTGGCCTACTTTTTTTCCGGTTTGGTTAATTTTGGGTTATTATTGAATTAAGGTCCCAGGGTAAAGTTTGGTCGCCCAATTGCGAAACTTGGCCAGTCGTCTGTCGTTTTTTGGCCTACTTTTTTTCCGGTTTGGTTAATTTTGGGTCATTATTGAATTAAGGTCCTGGGGTGGAAAATTTGGTATTCCATACTGGTGTTTGGTTAGTACCCCACTCAGCAATTCAGTTTATTTGAAAGTAAAATTTGCGTTTGATCAGTTTGGTTAAGTATTTCTGCCAATTCAGCTCATTTGGTATTGAGCCCAAGGGTTGTTTACATTGAAGATGAGTGCATCTGAATTGAACAAATTTATAAAAAGGAGAAGTGCCTACAAAGGTCTAATTACAAAGGTCATTGCCACTATAGATTCTGCCATAGAGCAAGAGGATTTACGCTTAGTGACTGCGAAGCTTGCCATATTAGAAACTAAAAAGGTTGCTCTAAGTGAGGTAAATGTTAAAATTGAGGCTCTTATAGAAGAGGATGAAATAGAAAATAACATAATTTACGTTGAAGAGATTATTGATGATATGATTAACGTAGGCCTCCGAGCAAAAGAGTTTAGCAGCTCAGTACAGTTAGAGACCAGGTCTAATAATGAAACACAACACTCAACAAATGATGCTTGTGAAGTTAAGGTTAACAAATCTGTAGTTCAATTACCGAGGCTTGTACTCAAAACATTTTCTGGGAGTATTCAGGAATGGCAAGGATGGGCAGACAGTTTTCAATCAGCAGTTCATTCTAGTCAAGTGTTAAGTGCCGTGGAGAAGTTTAATTATTTGCGGTCCCTCTTGGAAGGGGAGGCAGCAAAGACTATAGCCGGATTAGCATTAACAGAGGCTAATTATAATGTGGCTTGGGATATATTAAAGAAACGGTTTGGTAAGCCAGAGATCTTAATTAAAAGCCACCTCCGTGCACTTTTAACAATACCTCCTGTTAATAATCCTAATAGTGTCAAGGAGTTACGGCAGTTATATGATGAATTTGAAATTAGAACTAGGTCCTTGGACAACTTGGGTGTAGGAATGGAAAAGTATGGTATAATGTTGGTTCCTACACTGGAGTCTAAATTGCCTAGCTCAATTTTGCTTGAATTAAGTAGGGGACACTCTGCAGAACATGTGTACATCCCCCTTCAGCAGATGTTAAGTCTTTTAGGCACAGAATTAGCAAGACGAGAGGGAGTTGAGTTTGCACAGTGGGATGGTAAACAAGAGGACAAAGGCAGGCACAGCACCAAAGTTTCCACAAAAAGGAATAGCCCAGGTACAGTGTCAGCTCTACATGCCTCCTCTGAGAATAAATTAAAGGGAATCAAGGAATGTATATTTTGCGAAGGCAACCACAAGTCATATAAATGTGAGGTGGCTGAGGCCTTACCCTTTGAGGAGAGAAAGGACAGGGTAACTAAGTCCACAGCATGTTTTAAATGTTTTTTGAAAGATCATAGAGCAAGGTTTTGTAAGTTTAAAATTTTGTGTAAAAAATGTCATGGTAGGCATCAGCCATTATTGTGTGAAAACACTCTTAGTAGGCCTACCCCAGAAGTAGAGACATCAGTGGCACATGCCACTGCTATGCAAGGGAGTAAAAGTAAAGGGGGATTATTGCAAACAACTGCAGCCTTATTAATTGGGAATGAGGGAGAAGCTACTGTAAGAGTGTTGTTTGATAGTGGTAGCCAGTGTAGTTTTATTAAGACCAGAATTTCCAGAAAATTGAAGTTTAAAGAACTTAAGAGGGAAAATTTAAGAATTTCTGGGTTTGGGGGTTCCGTTCAAAACCGAACCAAATTTAAGAAGGTAGAAGTTCTGGTTAAAGGGTTGTTACCGCAAAGTCCCACTATCAAGGTCCAAGCTGTAGAGATTGAGGAACTTTGTGCTCCAGTCACTACTTGTTTAGATATGGCATGTGTCCAAGAATTGCAAGTTAAAGGAATTAATTTGGGCAATAATAAGTTTGAGGGAACAGAAGATATTAGTCTTTTGATTGGAGCTGACTATTATTGGGACTTCATCACTGGTAATATTGTCCGTACATCTCAAGGCCCAGTAGCTATTGAAAGTAAGCTAGGCTGGATGCTACATGGTAGTTATTGCAATGAAATGGAAGTTAAGGCTCTCTTTGTTAAGATTGAGGAGAACATCCATGGTCTGGAAAGGCATTTGAAAGCGTTTTGGGAACTTGAATCTATTGGTATAAAGGACAACCAGGCAAGTACAGTGAACAATGATGTTTTAGAGCACTTTGAAAAAGGGATTGGGTTTAGAGATGGTTGCTATGAAGTTGGCCTACCATGGAAGGATTCTTGCAACCCGGTTCAAACCTTCAGCTAGCTAATCGGAGGTTGGAGACTTCATTGTACAGGCTAAGAAAAATGAGGAGTTGTTAATTGAATACGATGAGGCCATCCTAAGTTATGTAAGGGAGGGCTATGCTGAAAAGGTGCAAGGTGAGCTGGTGAGCCAGGAGGCACATTATCTGCCACACCATGCAGTGGTACGGCGAGACAAAACTACCACCAAACTGAGGGTAGTTTTTGATGGCTCAGCCAAGGACAAAGGTGGTGTGTCCTTGAATGACTGTTTGGATGCTGGGCCAAATTTAAATGCAGATTTATTTTCCTTGTTACTGAGATTCAGGTTTGGTAGAGTAGCATTGACTGCAGATGTGAAGCAAGCCTTTTTGCGGATAAAGTTAAAACCAGAGGACAGAGATGCAGTAAGGTATCTGTGGGTGGATACGAGACTTGTTGGAAAATGAACCTAAGGTTCAAGCATATAGAATGAAGTCAGTGTTGTTTGGCCTCAGCTCTAGTCCATTTCTGTTGGCAGCTACTATGCAGTACCATTTTAAGAAATATTCTGGTCTATCCTAACACTATTGAACACATAAGGAAAAATTTTTATGTTGATGATTTGCTATGTTCCGTGGATAATACAGAAATGGCTAAACAGATATTCATGGAGGCTAGAGCTATAATGAGGGAGGCTGGCATGGAGCTCAGGAAATGGCAGACCAATCATTCGCAATTACAAGAGTTTATGAGTCATTCCTCTGTAGTACCTGATGCAGCAGAAAGTATTGAGGATTCTGGTATTAAGGAGTTGTGGGCAATAGACGCAAAGGTGCTAGGCATCGTTTGGCAGCAAGATGATGATTTGTTTACCTTCAATGGGAAATCTTTAGTAGAGCTGGCCGAGAATGAGACAAGGTGGACAAAACGTACAGCTCTTAGTTTGGCTTCGAAGGTCTTTGATCCTCTTGGATTCCTGGCTCCATTTGTGATAAAGTCAAAAATTTGGTTTCAGAGCCTCTGGGAAATTGGACTTGGTTGGGACCAAGAGTTACCTGATCATATGGTGGTAAGGTGGAAATATTGGTTCAAAGAATTGGCACATCTTGGAGACATTGAAATCCCAAGATGGTACTTTGGAGAGTTGAACAATAGTCCAGACAATTTGGAGCTGCACATCTTTTGTGATGCAAGTGAGGAAGCCTATGCAACTTGTATTTATATAAGAGGCGCATTGCAAGAAGAAGTAAGTTGCAGGTTGGTTGCGGCAAAGAGTAGAGTAGCACCTTTGAAAAGGCTTTCTGTTCCAAGGTTGGAATTGATGGGTGCCGTTATTGCTAGTCGGCTTGCAATTACAGTGCGAAAGTCTTTGGCCCTCTATGAAATTCCAAGCTATTATTGGACAGACTCCACTATAGTTTGGCACTGGTTAAGAAGTCAGGCAAGGAAATGGAAACCATTTGTTGCCAATAGGGTGGAGGAAATTCAAGCGCACACAGATCCCAAGCAATGGAAGCATTGTCCAGGCATCCAAAACCCCGCTGATTTACCAACACGAGGAATTTCGGTGAAAGATCTTTCACAATCAAGTTTGTGGTGGAATGGGCCAGAGTGGCTAAAACTTGGAAGTGAAACTGGCCTTCTAATCAGCCTATTGTAGGAGAATGCCAGGCTGAAGAAGCATGGGTGAGTGAGGTGAGAAAATGCGCTGTGAACAGTTGTCAAGTTATGCAGCAGGACCCCATATTGAGGCTTGAGGACATTAGCAGTCTGAAAAGATTGTTAAGAGTGACAGCATGGGTATATAGATTTACCAACAACATTAAGGGAGAAACAAGAAGGGAAGGAATTCTGAACAGTAATGAGATTCAGCAAGCCAGGAAATACTGGTGGTATATGCAGAAGAAAAAATTTGGTGAAGAAAGAGAATTGCTCACCAGCCATCCATTACAGGTTCTACCAACACATTCTGCGCTCAAGGGTTTGGATGTGTTTTTGGATCAGGATTTATTGAGAGTAGGAGGTAGACTACAGTTTTCTGGGCTTCCAGAGGAGAAAAGACATCCAATTTTGCTACCTTCTGGGGGGCACTTTGTGGACCTTTTGATCCTGGATACTCATCATAAGCTGTTACATGCTGGAGTTAGAGAAGTGATAATAGAGATTAGACAACAATTTTGGATTCTCAAAATTAGACAAGTAGTGAAAAAGGTCTTGCATAAATGTGTGGTTTGCAAGCGTTGGAGTGCAAAGCCTTATTATGAAAAGGTGGCTCCACTTCCAAGAGAACGGTGTGTCTATACTGCCCCATTTTGATGTAGTGGGAGTAGACTTTGCAGGGCCAGTCTATGTGTATGAGCGAGGGGAGTCTAACAAAGGTTATATATGCCTTTTCACCTGTGCTACCACCAGAGCAATCCATTTGGAGTTGGTAAGCAACTTAAGTAGTGATGTATTTCTTTTGGCCTTTAAAAGGTTTGTGAACAGAAGGGTTTCCCAAATAAAATCATATCGGATAATGCAAAAACCTTCAAAAGGCTGCAAAGGAACTCCAAGAAATTTGGTCCTTGCTAAAAGAGGAAGGATTCCAATCCTACTTTTCACACCAAAGGGTACAGTGGGAGTTTATTGTTGAGAGAGCACCATGGTGGGGAGGATTTTGGGAAAGGCTAGTGAGAAGTGTAAAGTGTCCATTAAAGAAACTTTTAGCTAATGCTCATTTGAGCAAGAAGAATTCTCTACTGTTTTATGTGAAGTAGAAGCAATGGTGAACAGTAGGCCTATCACTTTTGTTTACAACAGTAGGCAGGATGCAGAGCCATTGACACCAAATCATTTTCTTTGTGGTAAACGATTAACATCAAACCCCAGTGTGCCAGAAGACTTGCAGCCCATCCAGAGCACTCAAGGAGAGTTAACCAGACGGTTCAGGTACCTTGAAGAGCTACAAGATCAGTTATGGAAGAGGTGGCAGATGGAATACTTGCCAGAACTCAATTATTACCCATCAGGCAAGGTAAAGGCTCCAATGCAAATTGTATCAAGGTGGGAGAAGTGGTAATGATTGGGGATGAAAGACCAAGGCAATGCTGGAAGCTTGGCATAATTGAAAAGTTGTTTGTTGGCAAAGACAATTTAGTTAGGTCTGCACTGGTAAAGACTTCAGGAGGAAAGTTAAAGAGACCTATACAAAAACTCTATGCTTTAGAAATCAGCAAAAACACAGATAGTCAAGATGAAACATTTGAGTTACAGCCTCATGAAGAAGGCTTGGCTAACCTTGCAGAAGGTAATGACAACAATGCCTCTTCGGTGGGGAGTGTTAGAAAATCTAGAAGAGGAAGAACCATTGTTGTCCCAAGGCGATACGATGACTAAGCTGATTGATGCAGCATTGCTTGTATATATATTAAGTTAAGGTGTGTATATATATCCATCTCATAATTGTAAGGTTAGTGAAAAATTAAATTAATTTAGAGCTAGCATTTTTTAGCTCTTGTGGCATCATTGTTTGGTCACACTGTTGGCATCATTTTGAGACGCTGCGCGTCTTTTCTACTCGTTTGTGGAAGGTCGTACGTAAAGGTGTGGTTTGATAGAGAGCTCTCTTGCAATTAAGTTTGGTTGTTTAGATACATGATTGTTGCATCGTGCAATAGTCCAGGTTGCGTTGTTGTTGCAAGGTTCAGAAAGAAGACCACAAATAGTACCCTTTTGTTTACTTTAAGTACATGTAATTTAAGATCTAAGTTAGGCCCGCATCGAGTCAGCAACCCTGAGGTTACCCTGAGGTAGGACCTAATAGGATCTCAAATCCGTAAGTTTTAATTTAGCTTAACTTGGGCTTTAGGTAGAACTTGCCCTTTAGAATTTGGCCGTTCACGGCTCAGCTGGGATTTCGAACCCGACAATAAATAAAATAACATTTCTCTCTACAGATATAATATTAAATAGATTTAATTTACATATATATATATATATATATATATATATATATATATACACATATTTTTCATAAGGATAAGTCATAGTCTATATTCTATAATAATAATAATAATAATAATATAATAATAATAATACCATCTATGTTTTTTTTATTTAATATCATTAAAAACTGAATGCTTCCAGATTGGCCGGATATCAGACAGAGTTCCGGCCAGGAACTGGAACTCACAATAAATGGCCGGAATTCAGGCCAGCAGAAGCCGGAACCGGAATTCCAGTACACCTCTATAATCCACCGAATGTCATGATCTGGGCCGCGATGTCCAGTAAGCATTTTTTGATGGTCCTGTCAATCAACATTCGTACCGAGCCATGTTGAGGGATTCGTTTGTTTCAGAGCTCCAGACTAGATCTTCTAGCGGATTGCTGGTTTCAAGAGGATGGAGCCCCTGCCCACTATGCCATCAGTGTCAGGGAATTCTTACATGACATGTTTGGCGATAGGTGGATAAGGAGAGGATCAGCACATTTGGCAGCGCCAATTGATTGGCCTCCAAGAAGTCCTCTCTCCTCCTGCGATAACGCGCTGTGAGGCATTATTAAGGACTGTGTATCCAAGGAAAGATACCGGGCAATAGAACAGTTGAAGGAGGTTGTGAGTGTTGCATTTACACAAATCGACAAGGCTATACTGCGCAAAATATCCCATAGGACATGGCGACGGATCATTTTGTGTCACGAAAATGATGGTTGTCATACTGACCTTCTGGATTCTTAAGGAGGCCCCCTCCCTGACTGGTATGTAATGTAATGTATGTAATAAAGCACTTGTATATACATCTTGTCCCTTTTTACATGTTAAGTCCTTTTGATGGGGGGGGGGGGGGACAAGACTTTCGGACCACCCTGTAATTCAAACCCAGGCTTATACATACCTACAATATGGTATCGTATATGATACCTTTATTTCATAATTAAATACAAATTATTAATTTATTGTATTAAATAACAACAGAATTGCCTCAGGATTGGCGACAAAGCCTATTGGAATGGAAAAAATTGCTATACGCAGGGCGGATTAACTGTAGGGGCCTGAGGCTAATTTTATTTTGGGGGCCCTTTTCTATAGATTTTTATTAACAATACATGTACATGTACAGTACAGAGTACATTTATACAATTATATGTACGGTGCTTAGGCTAATTGAGAGACAAACTTAAAAGAACCGTAATACAGTGTACGGGGTGTCAGGAAGTGATTGCCCCCCCCCCTGTAGAGCAAAAACTAGAAGAGATAGATAAAAACCGGTGAGACCACTTGAAAGAGCGTTAAAATCTGAATAAAAACCATTAATTCTATTCCTGTGATTTTAATTCTTACCATTTTTTTTCCCCACAGAAACCATGGCATCATCTATTTTGAACGATTCAGAGAAAAAGCGAGTTCTTGACCGCATTCGAGCTGTCACATTTCGTGAAGCAAAGGAAGCTGGTGCAACTTTCATAACTCGACACTGGGTGGCTGAGAGATTAAAAAGATCAGAAGACTGTCAAAAGGAATTGGAATAAGAATCCTGAAGATTGTGAAACAGAATTTCGAGGAGGAAGACCGGAGAAATTATCTCAAGAATCGAAAGACATTTGCTTGCTGCATCACGGCGCCGAAAGAAGAGCTGCTCTGAGGTAGCGAAAGAGATACTTATCCGTCGTGGTAAGATAGTCAATCGGCAACTTGTGTATCAATTTCGAGTTCGCCAGGCTTGAGGTGCTTGGCATGAAATAGCTAAGCCACGGAAGAGTGATCTTAATATTGAAGATCGGCTATGGTTTTGTGATTATCTTGAGGAATGGACGGAAGACGATTTCCTTCACTTGGTTGTCAGCGATGAATTCTTCGTTTATGTCTCCAGAAAACCAAATTTTCAGAATGATCGGGTTTGGGCAACAACTCCTGATGAAGTCCCAGACGACCAGAAGTATCGAGAAATAGTAAAAAATCCAGCATGTGTGGGTGTTTTCATTATGTTCTCTATTCGGAAGCTCATCTGGGTTATCAAACCAAGAGGAACCAGTTGGGATGGGCCTTATTTTCGAAATGTAATTTTAGCCCAACATGTAATTCCGTTTTTGAAAGACCCCGAGTGTGTTTTGGATGTTGAACAGGCAACCTTTCTTCACGACAAAGCCCCCTGTATGAAAGCACTTGCGACTCAACAACTGCTTAAGGACAATAACATTGATTTTTTCGGAAATAATGAATGGCCTGGCAATTCTCCCGATCTTAATGTCTGTGAACATGTCGGATCCATCATGAAGGATCGGGTGGAGTCCTTAATGCTGGAACAACCCATTCAGAATCGGTATTCAACAGAAATTATGACTGCAAAGATCAACGAAGTCCTTGAAGAAATGAGTCATGATACCGATCTCTTTGAGACACTTCTGGGATCATACCCCCGTCGATTAATGGCCGTCAGAGCTGCAAATGGGGGCAACACCCGATATTAAAACAAGTGTTTTTTATTCAAAATTAAACGCTCTTTCGCGTGGGTTTGTCTGTTTTTTTCTATTCCTTTCAGTTTCTTCTGTACAGGGGGGGGGGGCAATCATTTCCTGACACCCTTTATTTTGCCGTTTGCTAAAAAAAACAGTATTAAACAAATTTTACTTTAGAGCCTATAAAACATAAAATAAAACAAGGACTTTGTCAGTTTGTGTACTCTGTCATATTTAATCAAAGAAGTTTGCGAAACCTCAAATTATATCATCGAAATTCGGTTGATTGGGGGCCCCCTCAAGCATGGGGCCTGAGGCTTCAGCCTCAATTGCTTCAATGATAATCCGCCACTGGTCCATACGCAGAACCCAAAATGGGTACTCCTTTAAAATACGGTTCGAAATTATTTTTAAAAAATTAACGAGTTTAACATTTATTAAATGTGTGTTAAATTTGTTAAGTCGTGAGTTAGTTTTAACAAAAATATCACGAATTAACCTAACCAATCGTCAAGGGCGTACAGTTGACCTAACCGGGCATTCAATAATTTTCACGTAGGTTTCGATTAATTTTAAACAACTTTTACCAAAAATATGTGTTAGTTATAGTTACTGCATATATATATATATATATATATATATATATATATATATATTTTAACAGTATAATTAATGTAAAGAACGACGCTTGTATAGAAGAACGTTCCGCACAAGATGAGGAGGGAGAACGAACAAATGAAAAATGAGGTAACCACCCGGGAATCGAACCCGGGATCTTCCGATTGCCGGTCAGATATGCTATCCACTACACCATGGGCCTCGATTAATTCAAAGTCGTAATTCTCCTACATACGAGCAGAAACCAATGCCCTGGGGGGGGCACCTCTCGCATGCAGCACATATATACATTTTAACTGCAAACAACAAACAGTATAATTAATGTAAAGAACGACGCTTGTATAGAAGAACGTTCCGCACAATGAGGTAACCACCCGGGAATCGAACCCGGGATCTTCCGATTGCCAGTCAGATATGCTATTTTTCATTTGTTCTTTCTCCCTCAGATATGCTATTTTTCATTTGTTCGTTCTCCCTCCTTATCTTGTGCGGAACGTTCTTCTATACAAGCGTCGTTCTTTATATATATATATATATAGTACTGTATATATATATATATATATATATATATATAAAACTAACTTTGATATACCTAATCAATCATGCCCGGTTAGATCAACTGTACGCCCTTGACGATTGGTTCGGGTAAGTTGTGATATCTTCGTTAAAACTAACGAAAATATCATGACTTAACAAATTTAACATACATTTAATAAATGTTAAACTCATTAATTTTTTTAAATAATTTCGAACCGTATTGTAAAGGATCACCCCAATATATAGGCATTGGGCCTACATAAAACGAGAAAAACATACTTTTTCGTATCAAAATTTTCCATCGCTGATTCATGGAAATTACTTCTAGAGAAGAAATAAAGATAATACAAAAATTAAACGTTTGGAAACTTTGCAAAGTAAGCGAATTTAAAACAAGGGGATTTATATTACTTCAGCCGGAGCTGCCTAGTGACGAGCATTGCTGTAGGCAAGGAGGACGTGTTTAATCTTTCTACAAGTTCTGAGTGAGAAAGTAATAAGCTAAAATTAATAACACAGAAGGATAGGCCTATTCCTTCAGGTATTTAGGTATAGTGAATTACCTGTATTAATTAAAGTGAATAAACTCCTTGCGTAACCCTATCGCAACCCTCTCGCCTACATCGAAAGAGAGGCGCGATAGGCAGCTGTTCGCCCTATAACCAGAAGCGAAGTCCAACGAAATAATAAGGTATGGTAGTTTCCTTTTATACCATTAGGCAACGCTAAATACAGAAGACAAATATATTCAACATTAACACTCCCACAAAAAAAAAACCTACTTAACAAGGTCTTTTGAAGGCCTCCACAAACACACATTTTTTTTACGAAAAGACAGGGTTTTTGCCATCAACTCAGCATCAAGATCTGATGGGAGTTTCCATCGGATCGCCAAGTTAATAGCAATCAACCCATAACCCTATATAGTTTTTCCATATCAGCATTCATTTATATATATAGTAGCAGATTTCATGTAAAAATATTTTCCTTCCTCTTACTGGTCAGCCTTTGGAAGAAATGAAAGATAGTAGCCAATGGCGGAGAAGCTTCGCTAACAATTAATTATTAAATAATGATCACTCACCTCTAGAATATATGCCACCCAGCCCACTAAATTCATTTTCTTTCGTTCCTGCTACCTCTACTGAGGTCCGGAATATTATTGGTAAATTAAAAAATACAAAAAATAACATTCATAACATTCCTGTACCTATACTGAAACTTGTTAAAGATAAGGTATTTGTAACTGGCTAAAATTATCAATCAAAGTATTTCCAAAAGAATATTCCCATCAATGCTAAAAATTAGTTATATACAGGGGTGCAGTGCTGCCGGAGCGTGCCGGAGCGCCGCTCCGGCACCTCTGCAAGAGGAAGTTTGGAGGAATTACCATAACAAGAAACAAAAAAATTGTCTCCATTAATTATCAACAGTTTCTTACTAGTCTTGTGAACAATTTGCAGTACCGTATGTTCACGACAACATCCATGAAAGGTTCTCAAACTTCTGAACCTCAAAGTATGTATAAATCACTGCTAAATGAAATGTATGTCCTTGAAAAAGACTACTGGCCTGATGAAATACCACCTAATTACGGAGAAGCTGAAATCTCATCTCTCTGTAAGAGGTTTAAGCTTTCTTCTTACTCTGTACTAAATGCCTTTAGAGACTATGTGGAAGATCATGGGCGCCGCATCCCCCAAGATTTACACCCATTACTGAGCTGTTCACAAGTTATTCCTATTAGTACTGCTGAGTGTGAGAGGGGATTCAGTCACATGAACTTGATAATAACAACAACACGCTCAAGAATTCTCATAAATCATGTATCAGCGCTTATGTTTGTTAAACTACATGGACCTCCTCTAGTTCAGTGGAATCCTGAGCCATATGCCATATCATGGCTGCGGTACCACAGATCGGCAGATGACACTAGGACAAGAGTTGCTTCAGACCCCCGAAAACATATCACGCCTGACCCTTTGTGGAAATTATTGTGAAACTTCCCACTGGTTGTATTTGGTAAGCATTAAGTAGTTTTAACTTCTTAAATTGATAAAATACATGATTGCTCTTTTTTCTTTATTTGCTTGATAATTATATTTATTTTATGATAATTAGTGAGTGCAAACACGAAATACTTAGTCATCGTGTGGCATATATAGAAACAGGATAGGAAATGGCAGGCTTTTGTCAGGCCCACCAGAGCTCCGGCACCTATAAAATTGGCACTGCACCCCTGGTTATATAACACCCCTTTTTAAGGGGGGGGTGATCCTACACTAGCAACAAATTATAGGCCAGTGAGTTCATTATCTGTGTTCAGCAAAGTTTTTGAAAAAATTGTAAAAAGTAGAATGCAGCGATATTTATAAGAATCCTACAATTTATTATCTCCAAATCAATATGACTTCCATAATAATAAAACAATGGAAATGGCTATTTTAAATCTTATGGAAAATTAAAATATAGCTAAAGAGAACAAAGAAATAATGATATCAATATTTATGGATTTGAGTAAGGCGTTTGATGTAATAGACCATAATATTCTACTAAATAAATTATATTGTTACGGCTTTAGAGGAGCAATCAGTGATTGGTTTAAAAGTTATTTGTCCAATAGATATCATTTTGTATCAGTAAATAGGGTTTGCTCAACTAAGGCGCTTGTCAAACATGGTGTGCCACAGGGCTCAGTTCTGGTTCCACTGTTATTTTTAGGTACTTGTGGGTTATCTGTCGCCACTTTTTAATATTTTTTTTATTTATTTATTTTTATATATTAAGAGAAGAGGATTCTTTATACTGTACGGCATTGACGATTGGTTAGGTTAAGTCGTGCTAGTTTGGTTAAATAAAACGGTATTTAACCAAACTAGCACGACTTAACCTAATCAATCGTCAATGCCGTACAGTATAAAGAATCCTCTTCTCTTAATATATAAAAATAAATAAATAAAAAAAATATTAAAAAGTGGCGACAGATAACCCACAAGTACCTATTTTTATTATATATAAATGACCTTCCACGTTCATTTGATATACTGAACTTCATAATGTTTGCAGATGATACAACTGTGTCTTTTTTTTTGCAAAGATGTTAATTCAGTTATGAATATATTTAATTCAGAATTCATCAGTATAATGAAATGGTTGACCACCAATAAACTCTTCCTAAATACCAGTAAAACAAATTTCATGCTTTTTACTAATAAAAGAAATTTATATCTTGATGAACTTACTGTTAATGAAATCGCTATAAAGGAGTGTACTGTAACAAAATTTCTTGGTGTAATGCTAGATAAGAATTTGTAATGGAGTGATGATGTACAGTAAATTATATCGCGAAAAAGATTTCAAGGAGCGTTGCTATAATGTTTAAACTTAAAAATGTAGTCCCTAAACAGGTTTTATTGACTCTTTATCATACTCTTGTTCTTCCTTATATAACGTACTGCATCCTTGTTTGGGGAAACTCCGCTAACAACGCATTAAATGGTATCTTTGTCATCCAAAAAAGAGCAATAAGATTATTATCTGATGCTGATTTCCTTGATCACTCTAGTGCATTATTTAAAGAGGTAAACCTACTAACGCTCAATGATGTAATCAAACTGGCACATTTTATTTTTATTTACAAGTGTAAGAACAAAATCATTAATTTACAATGGGTAAATAGATATTTTGTAATTCATCAAGAAATCCACTCGTATCAGACTAGAAATAGATCAAAGCTTGTTATACCTCAATTTAGATTGTCTTCATCTCAAAAACTACCTATTTTCATTGAATTGAAAATATGGAATAATTTAAATGCCGATATAAAAATATTGTGAATGTAAATTTGTTTCAAACCAAGTTGAAATCCCGATTAATAATGGCATACTAACAAAAATCTAGGATTAATGTCCATTACTATTATTTATTAATTTCTCGTGTGTAATCTAGTATTAAAAACTCATTTCTTGGGATTGTTCACTTCTTATCTCTCATGTATAATATTGGTTTCTTTGTATGGTATTGGTGTAATGCCTTCAATGGTGACCTTGCATTTGTCATGTCAGTAGTGATAATTTAAGATTAATACATGCTTTAACTATTAATAATACTTATTTACTTATTTATTTATTTATTATTAATTAATAACACCTAGCTCTTTATTTTTAATAAGAGCCCAGTAAAGCCTAAAGCTTAAGGGCCAAATTAAATAAAATAAATAGTCGAGCTTCACAATTATTCATGTCATTTAGTCGAGCTTCACAATTATTCATGTCATTGTAAATTGTGAAACGAATGTATTTATTTTATTATTAATAAAGGTTATTCAATTCAATTCAAAATTCAAAGTCCATAATCTGTTACTTAGTTTTCTGATCTCTAATTGGACAATTCATAATCTGCAATCCATTTTTGTGTGAAAATTACAAATATTTCAGAGAAGATTCTCCTTCTATTCCGCAAGAGTATATATATATATATATATATATATATATATATATATATATATATATACCTTTCAACCTTTCAAGTGTTCCGTGCGATGATTCCTCATTTCACGAAGGTCAAGCTTGTTGCCCCTCCTCTCGAGTTGGCCTGGTGAAGTAGTGAGTTGGTTTCTTGTACTCTCCACCTCACATAGCCAGGTTCGCCAGGCTCATCGGGGATTGTTCTGAGTCAGACGTCTAATCTTCTTTTGAAGATGTCCACCGCAACACCACTCGTGTCACTTAGGTCTTTGGGCAGCTGATTAAACAGTTTTGATCCTCTCACAACAAAACTATTTTCTTTCAGGGTTAAGGATGTTCCCTGTCTAGCCTTTAATTTGGGAACACGACACAGTCTTCCTTTTCCACTTTCCACTGTTGTTTAGGGAATTACAGGGTTCAGAGTAAGATTAGGGACTAGTTTCTCCATTATTTTCCAAATGTAAATAATGGTGTGTCTCTTCTCCTTTCCAGTGAATATAGATTTAATTCGCGTAACCTTTCCCAGTAATTTAGTTCTTTGCACCCATTGATCTTGGCTGTGAAGCTTCTCTGAATTCCTTCTAGTTGTCTAATGTCTTCTTTTTTATTGGGGCATGTTAGGACTGAGCAGTATTCCAATTTGGGTATGATCAGTGTTTTCAGTAGATGAATCATTACATTCCTATCCCTTCGTTTAAAGGTTCTCAGTATCTGCCCAGTTATTCTCTTTGCTCTGTTTACTGCTATCTTATTTTGTGTTTCAAATTCCCCATCATCAGTCATTACAACCATTGGCGTAGATTTGTTGTGATTGGTTGGGGGGATGACTTCCGAGACTTGTAAATAAAGTGTATTATCTATTATCTAATAGAAAATTTCTATAAATATACGGCATACGGCAATGTGATTCAGACGCTTCTGTGTTAGGATAGACTTCAGCCATGTTTTCACTCGAGTTAAAGCAGAAAAGTTCCGCTCACACTCGCAGCTTGATACAGGGCAGACAAGGAAGAGTTTCAGCATCACAAACACCTCCGAGAACATGTGTCTACTTGTATCCATGGCACAGAATGCCTCCTTTGTTATAATGAGGAAGACTGGCTTTCGACTTTTAATGGATTTTGTTTGACAGCGAACGTACTCCGAGGTTATCTGGACAGGTATGATTTCACCATGTGAAATGTTTTTATTTGCTATAAACGACTTCTGTTCTTTAACTTTGTGTTAAGGATAGAATTATGGAGAAAAATTTGTACAAGTTATCGGTATTATTATCAATATATGTTTACTGTATCTGGCTTTTGAATAATTCGCTTCGAAATACTCAAAAATGCTCTTCTAGATCCCATATATCCCCATTTTAAACAGACCACCAATATTTAAGTTGACCAAACGGCGTGACTTTACATTAACTGCGCCTGAATTTTTTCCAAGTTACCCGTTACACATTAGCTTGAAGGTACTGAGACACTCAGGATATCACCTTTAAGCAATTGAATGCGGCAGTAAATAAGGGAACATATATAGATACAAATAACTATTGTAAAAAGTAGGAAAGCCCAAGGACAAATGAATATAAAACAAAGAGCTTACCTTCCTGGGACGAAGGATCAACGGCTACTGAATTACTTTTGTATGTATCAAAACAACGTCCAGCTCTGAAACCTTAATTCAGATTTCAGACTGCTAAATTGTCACTGCCTGCATGTGCGAACCAGGTTGTTGTATGGCGCCAGCCGTACCACGCCTTCCGGCAGTGCTTGCATATATGAACTTACATTTTCTGATGTTTTATTTTATCTGTTCTGCAACTTTCAGTTTCTGTACTGTTTTTGTGAGAATTACTTTCTTTGAAGGTACAGTGTAAATAATTCCGATGATAGTTGTAGGTTTAATTTTGTATTTTTTTCCAGGATTACATGAATTGTAGCGGGGGGATGATTATATACCGTATGAAATCTCCCCCAACCAAACTGTAGGGGGGAATACACCCCCCATCCCCCCCCAGGATCTACGCCCATGATTACAACCCTTAAATCTTTTGCTTTAGAATTTCTCTGAATTTCCTGTCCATTTGGGGTATAATATTCCATGGATTTTAGGTCCTCTCTTTTTCTATACCGTAACAGCTGAAATTTCCGTGTTAAACTCCATATTGTTGTCTTCCGTCCACTTGTAGATTCTGTTCATGTTGGTTTGTAGAGATCCTATATCTTCTGGGTTTCTTATTTTTCTACTGATCTTTGTGTCATCGGCAAAGGATGTTACTGTACTGTCTCTGGTAACGTCCTCATCTATGTCAGTTAGCATGATTATGAAGAGTAGTGGAGCTAATACTGTTCCTTGTGGTGCTGAGCTGAGGACCTCTGATTCTGATGAAGATATTCCTTGTACTGTAACGACTTGCCGCCGCTCACTAAGGAAATTATATATCCATTTCCCTACTTTTCCTGTTATTCCCATATATTTCAATTTATGTATTATGATTCCATGATCACACTTGTCGAACGCTTTGGCAAAGTCTGTGTATATTACATCATAGTTTTCATTATTTTCAGTGCATCAATAATGTTGTTGTAGTGTTTCATTAGTTGTGATAGGCATGATCTGCCTGATCGAAACCTATGTTGGTTATCATTTAATTTTTTCTGAGTTTCCAAAAAGTCAGATTTTCTGTCTAATTATTCTTTCAAATATTTTAGTGAGATGAGACGTAAGCGACACTGGCCTATAGTTTTTGGCCTCGGATCGATCTCCTCCTTTATATATTGGGACTATGTTCGCATTCTTCAGGATGCCCGGTATTTCTCCCGTGTCTAGTGATCGTCTCCATATCCAATATAGGGGCTCAGCGATTACATTCTTGCAATTTTTGATCAGTGTGGCATTCCATTTATCCAGTCCTGCCGCTGAGTGTGCTTTTAGTTTCCCTATAGCTTGTGTAATATCATCTGTCGTAAAGTCGAAGTCTGTTATATTTTCTCCTTGTAGTGCTTCTTCAAAGAACGCGTTTCTATCGCATATCAGTTTGCAGTGCTGTGCTCGTTACTTTATAAATGTAATGCCGTTACCGTTACCGTTACTACAATCTAAATGTAACGCCGTTATCGTTACAGTTACCATTTTTAAAAAGTAACGAGTAACGGCACCGTTACTCGTTACCGTTACTTTTAATGAAATGTAAATATATTATATATATGCATAGGTATACTATAATTTATATATACATAAAATATTATATTATATAAACATTCGCTTGTGCGAGTATGTGTTGGTTTGTATCCAGTATCCACTGGTTAATGCATAGGCTATGAAGTCTGTGCATGCCTTCATTGCGTTGTTATGATTTATAAGTAGAGACTTCAAAAAAGTTCGTAAAAATTTTTATGAACTTTTTGAACTTTTAGTACTTTTACGAACTTTTTGAACTTTTAATAATGTTATGAACTTTAAGTAGTTTTATGCACTTTTTGTAATATTATTATTAATAATATTACAAAAAGTGCATAAAATTACTTTAAAAGTTTCAAGGCATTTTTTATGAACTTTTTGAAGTCCCTACTTATAAGGCATAATATTTTCAAAAAAAGTGAAACAAAATTACTGCAAGATTTATTACTAGGAATTGCAACATAGCAGAGGATGTACTATACTATTGATACTAATTTACTAATGCTAGAAATTAGCCTAGAATATATTAGGAAAGTTTAGTTTTGTAAAACAATAATACGAAATACTAAAGAAATGGATCAAATGAGTTATTGTGCATGGCAATGATAACTGAAATTTATTAGCTAAATATACAAACTTAAGAACTATTATTCAAAAGATCTTTATTGGCCTTTAACAAAACAAGCTTCTCAAAAGTTGCATCTAAGAGCGAGCCTCGTTTCGGACGCAGTATATCCTTTCGTACTGATAAAAACCCGCTCAACAGCGGCACTAGATGGTATAGGAGTGTTAAGTTTAATAAACATATTTTTAAAGTTAGTGGATGGGAAGGATGCAGAGCTAACGTGCCGTGAAGACCCAGATGAGAGGAATGACGAAACCTCTGTTGAACCTAGGTCCCTCCCTGCTCCAGGGTACTTCGCCTTTTTATTTTGACAGTGCTGTCAGTGTAGGGGGAGAGGGTGGATGGGAGTAGGCTGCCAGCATGGCAACGGCCAACATGCACACCCCGCTCATAGTGAAGGGACAAATTTTTAACGGTTAATGAATAATGAGTGAGGATTGAAAGAAACTAATTGCGAGCTACGATAAAAAAGTAACAAGTAACGACTAACGAATGTATTTCCCTAAAAAAGTAACGTCGTTACTGAAAGAGTTACTTGATTTGAAATGTAACGCCGTTACCGCTACCGTTACTAAAAAAGTACCGCGTTACGTAACGGCCGTTACTTGTAACGCGTTACTGCTCAGCTCTGTCAGTTTGTCAGTTTTTGGGATACTGAAAGGTGATTCGTACTGAGCTCTTATATATATATATATATATATATATATATATAAACAGAACTAAACATCACCTGAGGCTTGTATGTTTAACTCCTCCCATCCTACCCTCTGCTATTACATATTTACATTAAAAAACCTCATAAATAGATTACTTTTCATAATCAATGTGTGAATATAACCATAGTCTAATATAATTACATTGGACTGTGATATAACCGCATGTAAAATTTGAATTTGTAGAATCTGAAGAAACTAACAACGGGCACAAACTTAGGCTCCATTTGGTCAAAATAATGACCAATCATACTGAATAAACCTAGTCACTTAAGTTGTATCGAGCCTATAATTATAGGATGAGACCTAGCATGATTCTGATAATGCATGATAGTTATTTTGTGGATGTTGAAGCTTATGTTCATATTTAAAGACAAGCATTTATTGGAGTTCTTGATCAATAAAACTCAGGCCTCAAGGGCCTGAACCTTTACTTTTTCAAAGAAGATAGCTAAAACAATGGTGGAATTTTGATATGTTGAGTTTATGGGCAGCAGCTTAATGTGATGAAAGTAATTAGGCTAAGTTAAGAAACAGCATCCTTTTAAGCCCATTACTTAAGTTAAAAATATGTTGTTTGGAAATAAGAAATTGAAACTTAGCCTATAGGAACATATTAGACGTGAAATTCATCTCTTAAATGATTCATGAAGAGTATTTGACAATGTAAGTGGGACTTGCTTTTACATTAAGTTATGCCGTTAGGCCTATGCTTTAGCAAGTTAAAAAGTTACACGCTCGAGTTGGTATTTTGTTAAAGTGAACCAAGTCACCTTGAACTTTTATAATGCTATACAAAACAATTTATAATTATATCGTATGATAACACCGAGTGGCTTCTCCGAAATAAATGTTATATAGGGCCCTAATGCTCAGGCTGTTCTTAGCCAGAGTTTGGGGTTAGGCCAGTAGGCGTACACAAAATTGAGAAGTTTGTCAGACATTTATCATATCTGGTGCGTCACTTTTTAAACTAAAACATTAGTTTTAGATCTGGAGGAGTCGCTTTTTGAACTATTATAGTACTATTAAGATTGGTAGAATTTGGAGTCTCTAACCAGCAACACAATCATTACATTTTTTACAAAGTTGCTATGGGGCTACTTTGTGGCCAATGTCATAACACCACTTCCCATTGATCAGCAAAGTTAGGTGACATTGGGTTGGATCCTTTACATTCAGATAATGTACCCTAGTGGCTACTGGTTTGGATCTTAACATAAAGCTGTAGGTTTCCTCTGTCATATAACCTTAGCTGTTGCGGAAGACTTTAAACAACCCTATCAACCACTACCAAGCTGCTGTAGACTCTGAACTGCATCTGGATTTCTTGAAATTCATTTTCTAAGAGTACTGTAGGTAAAGATTCGGTAGAACATATCCACCCAAACTGGTGATGAAAATAGGTTTTTCTAGTGTATTTCATGCTGTTTCAATTGAATCTGATCTTCATTTTTGCCGCAAATTCACCGTTAAGGAGATACCCCCCTCCCCCCCAACAAGGCTTTGAAGAGCAGGGAAATTGTGGGCTAAAAAGGCCAGAATCAATTGAAACAGCATTAAATATGCCAAAAAAACCTATTGTCAGTAATATTCATGGCAAAAGTAACCTAACCTAACCCAGTCTGAGTGGGACATCATATCTAGGCCTAGGTTAGAACCAGTGTGATATTTTTATTAAAACTAATAAAAATAATACAACTTAACCTAACCAATTGTCAAGGGCATACAGTTGACCTAACCAGGCATGGGTACCCCATAATAAATTCAAGACCAAGAAAGGCAAGTAGTACCCCTAATGTAACCTAGGCCTAGATGACGTTTCATTTGGAGTGGAAGCTTCCATCATAGACAGCTATTCTAAAGCGACTGTTGAATTCAAATTTCAGCCGCTGGACCTGCATGGGAATATCATGTGACAATGGGGCAGCCACTGATTGGCTAATGATAACAATATGAGTACATACATATAGGATGAGATGGTTGGACTAGTGAATAATGGTGCCAAAATTTAATAATTTCAAAAGTAAATATCTTGATAAATATGAATTTCCCGCCAAATTAGTATAGAATAAAGTTTTCTTGTTTTTTTTCACTCTATCTTGCTGTATAAATATCAAATATTGAGTTTGGTGGATGTGTTCTACTGAATCTTAACCATACTGTATTTCATAAAAATGTCCAGAATTACAGACTAAATTCTGCCCAGATTTTGTGTGTTGTGTGAGGACTTTTTGGGGTAAAGATTCATTTTAACTGCCGCCTTGTTTTTGATATGAAAATATATTTTGGTACTTACGTATTAACGGGGGGCCACCACATATTGATGATTGGTTAGGTTAAGTTGTAATATTTTTGTTAATTGAAAATTTCTAATACATCATATTTTTTAAATAGCAATATTTTTAAAAATATTTATAAGATTTATATTTCGAATATTTACAATGATTAATACATTATATATTAGAAATAATATTTGTTTCTGGCAGCCAAAAATTTCATGAATAAGCCTAAAAAAATTAATTTTTTTCAGAAAATTGTATAAAAAATATTTTTAAAAATATGATGTATTAGAAATTTTTAACTAACGAAAATATTACAACTTAACCTAACCAATCATCAATATGTGGTGGCCCCCAGTTAATATGTAAGTACCCATATTTTATATTGTGTGACTGTAATGACCATTATGTGCATTTCCTTTAAAAGTGAAGTGGGCAGGCAGAGGTAAAAACTTATTACCATCCTACCTGTCTTTGATAGCTTATTGATGATATATATTGGTACGAGTCTGCTTGTTTTCTGCATTGTGCTATCAAAAAAAAGGAAAAATAACTCATTACATAAGAGACCTGGTTCACTTCAATAAAGCCTAGAGAAAAAATGGTTGGCAAGTATGAACTGTTAAGTGAATACACAGATAGTACCCCAATGTACAACATACATTTATCAGTGATTTGTGCATTCTGAAGGACAATACAGCACTGTCAACTTTGCTATTTCTTTTTACAAAAAACTAATGATAGACTCCTGTTTACATTTTGCTGCTGCTATTTCTTTATACTAAAAACTAATGATAGACCCATGTTTACAGTTTGCTACATAACCTTTTTTTTCTGTACATGATAGGATTAATATCTCTTTAGAATATTAAAATAGAGAGATTTCCCTATAAAATGGCATAGTACAAGTATAGTTTTGCTGAAAAAATTTTTGGCTTGGAAGTTGACACCATAGAATTGATTACAGCATTTTTTAATATCGATTGTGATTATGACATTTCAAAATATAGTAATCCCTTGTTTTATGTGGTTTTGTTAAACATGGTTTTGCATATACGTGGGTAAGCTGCACCATACCTAAAATACTAAATTTGAACAGATAAATATTGAACAAATAAATATCTCAAGTCTTCGTCACTCATGAATAGTACTACACAGCAATTCTCACCATCATTATTATTTTTGGTTAGTAAAATTTTATTTCTTTTATTACCTGTAAATATTACTGTATATATTATTTATATATTACTTACTAACTATTTATAGCTTAATACTTGTTAATAAGGTTAAATCAGGCTATATATAGGGCCCATGTAACTTGTAAATGGATGTATTGGGGCAAATTGAATGTAAATATATCATATCTTATATACACGGTTTTTTTGTATACGTGGGTTGCGCAAGCATGGAACCCCCACGTAAAACAAGAGATTACTGTAGTTGATTTGATTATGATTATGGCATTTCAAAGTAGTTGATTAGATTATGATTACAGCATAATTGTGTGATTATAATCATAACTGACCCTATATCTGTAAAAATTTTGGTAAAATTGCAGTTTAGCACCCAAATGGTGACCCTATTTTTTTTGGTTTCTAGTGTAGTTTTGTCTTCTTTCCAAATACAGAAACCAAATTTGTCACAAATAAATAATAATAAAGTTAGCTATTTAAAGTTTACCTAATCTAATATGCAGGGTTGGTACCAAAGTAGGTGACCTGGTTTTCCCAACCTGTTTTTTTTTTTGTTTTTTTAACCCACTTGAAAAAACCTGCTATTTTGCCTACTTAACTAGGTTTTTTTCAAATATTGCTTTTAATCACAAATATTCAGGTCAATTTGAGCTTAACCATACATAAAACATTTAGTTATTTATAAATAATTACCAATAAATTAAGATAATTCATGTATTCATACATTGTGCATTGGAATATTTTAATATAATGCTTTAATGGATAAAAACTTAAGAATTGAACATATCAGTTTGCTGAAAATGAACTGGCTTTAGTGAATTATAGATCCTCATCTCCTGCATTCTGCTTGGTTTTAAAAAACTATTATATATTACCAAAGATAATTTTATTTTAATAAGCCTTATATCTAGCTTCATTAGCACAACAAAAATAAGAAGTTTTAGTTCATTTTAAGCCATTCAATCACTCATTTTTTACAAAATAATTGTTCTTTCATTAAACACTTTTTAATCATATTTTAAGGTACTTTAAGGTAGCTACTTTACTTTTAGGAGGGTTCCAGCACAGGTGAAGCAAAAAATGTTCATTTTGACACCCGACCATCTCAGATCTTGCTTATTTTTGGTGTATAAGGTAAGTTTGTGCAAGAAAGCCAGCTGTGAAAGTTTCAGCTTTCTACAGCCATTACTTCACGAGTTATGAAGGTCAGAAAAATCAAGGTTAAGGTCAAAATAGCTCACGGTCGGCATCTTTGGATGCACCTCACACATTCACTAATTATCGTAACCATATGAAACTATATGTTTTTGGACTCAGAATGAGCTGTAGAATCCAAAAAAGTAATGAAATCAGCAATAGGAGAACAAATAAAAATGTTCACCCTTTTTTAAGGAACGAATTGACCTTTTGACCTTGAAGTTCACACATTTTGGGGAAACATTTCTTTACACAAAATGAAGTTCCATCATTGCACTTTTAATATAAACAATAAAAATGTCTTATTCACCAGCTATACTGTCTTAAAGAATTTTTCAAATTGGCTATTTTTCAAATTTCTGGCAAAATTGCCATATGTACCGTATATGCATATATGTACTGTTAAAATCTAGAGATATTCATTATTTAAACTACTTAAGCAAAAATAAATATTATTAGAAACGTGATACAAAATCACTTAGATATAAGCTAGGTACCATAGGTATAACTATGATATAGATCTCTCTTTTATTGTGGTCTCCTCCACCCCTACAACCACACCTTTCCACCCTTAGAAATATTTTACTTTTTTTTATAATTACTTTTATTAATAATACATTAATACAAACATATATATATAGGAGTATCATATAAAATAGGAGTAAAAAAGGAGTATCATATTATGTAGACCTGTATTCTGTAGATACATATTAAACTAGAGCTCTGTACACTTTCGACTCAAGAACAGGAAACTGTGGCAGCCACAAACAGGTCTGCATGATTACCCTCAGCTGTTAGCATCTCATGATCATCAAAGGCATACTGAATTATTCTTGAACCTGCTGTCAATGATGGAGCAGTCATTGTCTGGATAATATCAGATGATAACATCCAACATGAGTCAGGATGAGAAGGGAAACTATGTTTAGAACGTCTTCCATGTGGAGACATAAAATTGACCTTATAATCACTAAATTCTTCTGATACTTCAACCACTAATCCAAACCAAATTTTATTATCATAGTTACAAGCTACATATACCCCAACTTGTATATCTTCAGTTGAAATGTGCTTTTGCTCATGTAAATTATCTTTAAATGATGGATGCACAACTGTCATAATTTTTGTAGGACCTGAGGAAATCTCACCAACCTCCAACTGGGTATGACTAATAGGCACAAATCTATGAAATCTACGAGTACCTGGGATGGTTACTAGTGATGTTAAAAAACCATTTTTTTTATGTCCATGTTTTTTTTTGTCATTTTTTTTTGTTTTTTTTAATAATTAATATAGATATTGCCAATTTAATTATAAGGTATACTTTTGCAATGATATATATTATAAAAATAAATAAATAAATAATAAAATAGGCCATATGGTACCAGTATAGAATGTCCTTTTCAGCCTATTTACAGAAAAAAACTGGCCTCTTTCTTGCACTGAAAGTCTTGTATCTTGAGATCTGTTAAACTTGCGAGAACACTGGCTGGGAGCTGACTGCCCATTGTCCAACCTTTCCAGGACTCTCCCATCCATGCCTCGGATTTTGAATCTCCCACTTAACTATCCTTTAGACCCGCGATGACATATCCCCCCCCCCCCCCCCCCCGAGACCATCCATATATATATATATATACACACACACATATACCCATATACATATATACCAATATATACATAAATACTTATATACACATATTTATATCTATTATATACCCCATACATACGCATGCATCCAGAATTCCAGATACACACGCACGCATACTCACATATATACCTACACAAACATACACCTCTATTTCGCCCTTTCATTACCTCCGAGATCATTTAGCACATACAGTAATATCCATACAGCCAAAAGAAACTGATTAAGCACAGACGGAGCAGCAAAGCTAGTATTTATATCCCAAAATGCAAAATTCCAAGAAAGTGAAGTAAAACATGGTGCTACATTGGCTTTGTCAACATCCAAATCTGCAATAAGTACCAGTACCTGTGATATTGAAACTATATGCTCTAATCAATCTAGTGATAATGATTCTTCAATGGAAATAGAATCAGATAATGAAAGTTAAACAGCATTAGGTTAACACAAAGGTTAAAGAAAGAGATGAATATTTTTATTTTTCTATTTGGAATATATATATATACACACTGGTATTCTTGCCAATCACAATTATATATATTGTTTTACCAGTCTTATGTATTTTTTATTATGTATATTATACCAGTACCTGTGATATTGAAACTAGCATATATGCTCTACCCAATCTAGTGATGATTCTTCCATGGAAATGAAGGTTAAACAACAACAGGTTAACAAAAAGGTTCAAAAAAAGGTGAATATTTTCCTTTTCTATCTGGAATATATATACTGGTACTCTTGCCAATCACAATTATGTACGTATATTGTTTGAAACGAGGAAGAATGTTTTATGTTCTAGTTAAAAAATATATATACATATAAAAATGAGGGTTTGTTTTTCCTTTCTATTATATACTTTTTGCGTGATTCAATTTTTCTAAAAGATGACTATATACTAGGTATAACCGTATAAGCATGGTAGTATAGTAAATTATAGGTAATACTAATATACTTATTAGATTAAAGGAAGAAAAATATGGAATAAGTTTAAAACAATAAAAAACAAAAAAAACAGACTACCTTCGTTTTAAACAAAAAAAATGACTAAAAAATGACTCGCATCACTAATGGTTACAGAATTTTTATATCTATTTTCCAGGAATTCAGTTGTCTGCTGGACATTTTGTTTCGATAAGAATACAAATTTTGTGCTGGTATCTTTCTCATCCAGAAATTTCATCATGTCAAGTGGTGTCAGAATTTGGTCTTTAAATGTACGTTGAAGACTGGCACGAGCCGTCATTCTTTTTGCTGTGCCTCCGACTCCATCACAAGCACTTTTGCCATGTGAAGTTGCAAAAAAGTGCCATTCAGCATCCAGTCCAAAGTCCTCTTTGTGGTGACACAAATTGGTGAAGTTATATTTATTCTTATACTGCCCTCCGCAACCATCAGTAAAGTAATGAATCTTCCGCAGGCCTGAGCTCTCTTCTTTTATCATGGGGATCAGTTGCTTTAAGAACGCAAAGACAAGGTTTGTACTATGTTTCATGTCATCAGAAATGAAACAATAACTTTTAACTTTAATTTCAACATCATTTTCATTTACTTTATAGTAGAACACAAATGGATGAACTGTTGCCTGACTATTTTCCCAATGGTAACCTTGTGCAGCATCTTGTACAATAAATGAGTAGTTTTCAGAGAAGTCTCCTAGGAGAATACCTTCAGTGACCATCAGATTAGCTTTCAGTTTTTTTAGGAAACTTGCTTGTGCATCAGCCACATAAGTGTGTCTTGTTAGTGCACAAATTCTAGTTGCCAAAGACTTAATGAAGTTTTCAAGGGATTCACCGATGTTAATAAGGGTTGTCTGATCCGTGGAAGTCCACTGCTTGTATGTAATTATGGTGCCGACTGCATCCTGAACAGATTCCAATCCTTCAAGGAATGCAATAGCACCTTCTTCTCCTGGACACAATGCACATTTTTGTAGCATACACTCTTCCTTTTCACTGTCACAAACTGCATAGAGAATGAGGTCTTTATATGATAGTTGTTTTTCCCCCAAAGCTGATAGCTGAAGTTTGGGATTTTGGTGGTAGGTACAGACACACACAGTGTGTGTTCCTCCAGCTCCTGCCAAGACACACCACTTGGGTCTCAATGCAGCAAATGATGAGAAACCTATTTTTGGATTAGTGTCATTTGCCTTGAAAACAGCGAAAATCTCACATAAATTACCAAGCACCAATCGTTTCTGCTGTAGTTGCTTCTCTCCTTCATGATTCCTAATTGATAGACAATCCTTCTTGCCTGGACATATTCTGCTTATTTCATCTGATTCATAGAAAGTGCACACTGCTCCTTCTCTTTCTTTGTTATAACCCGACCTTTGCTAATATGTGGAACTTCTGGTAATATGCCATGTTCTTTCTTTATTTTGCGGCTGGTTGAAACCATTCTTGTAGATGCATTGAAGAAAGATGCTGTTCTGTGAATGGTGTATGGTGAGAGTGTTAGTATTTGAATCTTCCTCTTGTAGTCAGTCGTCTCACTGAAGGCATTCTTGAGTGCTTGCATCACTCCTGCATGCCTGCGAAAATGATATACATGTTTGAGTAAATTTATATGCAAACATATGATCTAATATAGGCTTAGTATACTTTAATGAAGGTACTACAGATATATATACAGTACTCACAAATTATTGTCATCCATTTTAGATTGCTTTTCTTCACTTTCTTGTGTAAAACTTGTCATATGAAGTTTCTAGCTTTCTCTTCAGGGATGTTGATGCCATTTCAAATTTTGTTTCAGCCTTTGAAGATCTCCCTTTTCGTGACAGACCCTCTGAAAAACAAATAAAATAAATTGTTATAACTTTTTTTAATCAATGTAGGCCTATATAGATTTACATGTACATTATATATGAATTTGGTAAATACCGTATATATAATCATAACTGTATTGATCTTCATTATATAAATTGATATGCATACATCTGAATTTGTCAAATATATAAAGGTTGTAATGTTCATACATGTAGTTATATACAGGGTGTACATAAAGTCAGGATCTATTTTTGTGAAGCACTTGGAAATTATATGGAATTCAATCATAAAATGATAAAGTGGTAACATTTATTAAATAATTAAGAGTAGGATTCGACGTGACGCCCATCAGTATCCTGCACAGCTCAAATTGTTCCGCAGCATTTCTAAACACATTCTGGAGCATTTGCGGGGTTATGTTATCTGCAGCAGTTCGTATACGTGTACGTAAGTTTTCAAGACTCATAATCTTCATCTGATAGACGTGCGATTTGATAAAGCCCCATGCAAAGAAATCTAAAGGGGTTAAATCTGGTGATCTCGCTGGCCAAGGTCTGTTGCTTCCGCGTCCGATCCAGCGATTTGGAAAATGTCCATTTAGATAATCCTGAACAATTTTGGCATAGTGACAAGGAGCACCATCATGTTGATAGACGACGGGGATAGGATTTTAGTACCGTCGTCTATCAACATGATGGTGCTCCTTGTCACTATGCCAAAATTGTTCAGGATTATCTAAATGAACATTTTCCAAATCGCTGGATCGGACGCGGAAGCAACAGACCTTGGCCAGCGAGATCACCAGATTTAACCCTTTAGATTTCTTTGCATGGGGCTTTATCAAATCACACGTCTATCAGACGAAGATTACGAGTCTTGAAAACTTACGTACACGTATACGAAATGCTGCGGAACAATTTGAGCTGTGCAGGGATACTGATGGGCGTCACGTCGAATCCTACTCTTAATTATTTAATAAATGTTACCACTTTATCATTTTATGATTGAATTCCATATAATTTCCAAGTGCTTCACAAAAATAGATCCTGACTTTATGTACACCCTGTATATTGATGTTTTGTTGCTATAATATCTACATAAATTAACACTTTAAAAATACTTAAACTTACTTGTCTTCACTGGTGTCACATTCAGCATTGGAAGAATTGTGTCTAAATCACCTTGGAAATCTTCAAACATTATTTCAGTAGTACACCCATAGGCAGAGGAACGTTTTTCTGTGGCAGTGGCATCAGTGTCTGAGTTCGAATCTGAGACAATATCAGAGACTTTTTTGTCTTCAGCTTTGATTTTATTGATATCATTAACACAATTTTTACAAATGTAATCTCCATATATTAATCCGTGAATTCCTTGCAGTGTATTACGGACTGGCACAAGTGCTTTTTCGATCTTCTTCTTATGTTTTCTAAGAGGATCAGCACAAACTTTTCTACCCATCTTGTTTATCTGTAAGAAAGGCATAAAATAAGTAATTAATTTATGTTCACAAAATATATTATTTAACAGTACGGTACATATATGCATATACATTAGGGTGTCCCAGCCTCACATGTGAAAATAAAAATTTGCAAGAGTCAAATCACACATCCCTTTAATTAATTACACTTGAAGAAAGGAAAAAATGGGCGAAATTTCATTGGCCTATTAGGAGGGGAAGGGTCCCCTCATTGACCTTGTTTATTCGACCCTATATGAACAAACGTAAATGCTCAGCATTAATCATTCTAGAATGGAAGAATGAAATGTAAATTCTTTCTAATGACTAAATTAAAGGAAATGGAAATTCTTCCTAATGGCACATTTCATTTCGGGGGACAGAGGATCTTTTTGTCTGCTGAGGGGAACTGCTGGCGGTGGTATTCGATGACTTGGTACACAAGCTGCTGTTCCTCCTCATTTTTTGTCAGGCCCTCGTTGAAATCTTCCGCCAGTTTCACCGCCTGTTCTGCCGCGTCGTTCACAGACTACATCCTTCGAGATCTTTGGGGGTTTTTGGAACTGGCAGCTTCAGGCAATGAAAAAGGTTTTGAGTCCTTTTCGTGACCAAGGTGCTCAAATCTGACCGTCTCACGGTCAAGACACTCTTTCCCTCCAGCCGACGCAGATCTTTTGGGTTTTCGATCTTCTTGTGCAGGTTTTGGAGCATGGCCGTCTTCTCTGCATCGGTGGCTTTGGAGGAGAACATAGCGAGTCTGGCTAAATCTTCGCTTAGGTACCAGAGGTGGCCCCGGAATTTCATCAATACGGCGGTACCTACATCATGATCCACCGCCTTGTACCGCTCTAGGTCCTCCAACAGCTCCAGGTCATTGACGGGCGCGTCCGCCGTCAATGGAGCCTCGAACCACCTCTGGAGGTAGATGGTGATGGCAAAGACGTTTATCCTGCGTAGTGACCAGACCTCGTGAGTGGTCAGGTGGAATTGGCTTCGGAAGATGAACATCTTAAGACAGTAAATGCCTTTGGCCATCCACCTGGCCCGGTTGTACCGGAGATCTCGTTTGCCATGACCATCGAGGAAGACCAGAGCGAGGATCAGGAACTCCCGGTAATCGTCTCTTGGGTGGCCAACTTCAAGCTGGTCTTCAATGAAGTGGACAATCTGCTCTCTTTTCAACGCCACCCATTCCGAAAGGATGTCGCTTGGGCCATCGCCGTTGAACGGAGAAGCCTGCTTCTGGTCGATGAATTCCCATTGGGATTTGAAGCGAGCGAACAGCGCAATTTCGGGGCCAGAAGACCTGAAGAACAGGTCAAAGACAGGTGATTACCAATTCCATCATGTGGCGTCTGCAAGCCAGGGAAAGAACACGGCGGTCCATTTGGTCCTGGATAATCATACAAGCGCCTCTGTGAATACCGGTATTCGCCGCTGTTGTGTCGAAGCAGAGACCGGCAATCCATGGTTGAACTTGTGGCCAATCGTCCAGCACCTTCAGAACAGCTCCAGCCATCCGCTGTCCTGTGCTGTCAGGGATTTTTGGGATCGCCAACAACTTCTCAAGATTCTTCCCGCTGACCAGCACTGGTACGATCTGATTTCCCTCCATCCGAATCAGGGAGGAGTTTGCCATCAAAGTGGATGACAAGCGGCGTATCAGGATTGAACTCGGTCTTGATTCCAGCTGCCAAGTTCTTCCTGAACTTCTGCGTGAATGGTGAAGACTTGATTTGGACAAGGTGACTGAGGATAACTCAACTCCCGCGGCAGCGAGTGCTGGAGCCACAATGTGCATCACTTGGTGTACTGAGGTTCCAGTTCGATCCAGGGCTGCAGCAAAATTGGGATATTGGATGATCCTCCTTGCCGACACTTGGCCGTCCTTGGGAGCGGATCGAGGAGCCGAAGGACCAGGAGAGGAATATTGGACATCATCATTGGATGCTTCGGCCATGGACTCCGAAGAAGAAGAAGACCCACTTTTCACCGTTCCTTTTGCTTGCAGTGAGTCCATCTCTTCGCGGCTTTTCTTCTTCCTCTTCTCTTCAGCTGCTCGGCGTTTCTCCTGCTCCGCTGCCTGCGAGCAAACTCCAGGTCCTCTCCTCCGATGTACATCTTCCGCACGGTTCGCTGGTCATTCAGAAAGTCTCGATCTTCGGGGACTTTGATGAGTTTCATGGCATTGGCATGAGCTGTTTCGAACAGTGTATTCAGGTTGGCTTGGAATCCCTTTTCCCGCTCCAGTTGCTTCTCTCCCCCACGGTTTCGGTTTCTGCCAACCTTCTCGTAGTCCGTGGAGAGGGCCTTGATCCTCTCGACGCACTTGGGCTTGTGGGAGGTCGGAATAGATGCCCGAGCCCACACCGCCATAACCTCATCAGCTACCACATTGGCAGCTTCCACCGTGGATGTTTTTTTCTTCCGAGTGAAGAACAAAGAACAACAGACGTCGAAGAACATCTCCCACTGTCGGGAGTTGACACAGCGTTTCCAGGGGTTCATTTCGCAACACCCCTACCAACCACACAGTCTCCTGCTTTCTTGTATCCATAACCTGAAAAGAAATATGCTACAATTAGTATAAGGTAGAGAGTAGCCGTTCAGCAATAGTAACACATGGTTTGAGGGGACCCTTAAAATTAAAGAACACGAATGAAATTCATCTTGCTGGCATGTTTTCACGAGTGGAAGAAATTAGGGGGGTGTGCATGACAAACTTCAGGAACAAAAAAAATTGGGACACACTAATATACATATGGCGATTTTGCCAGAAATTTGAAAAATTCTTTAAGACAGTATAGATGGTGAATAAGATACATTTTTATTGTTTATATTAAAAGTGCAATGGTGGAACTTCATTTTGTGTAAAGAAATGTTTCCCCAAAATGTGTGAACTTCAAGGTCAAAGGGTCAATTCATTCCTTGAAAAAGGGTGAACATTTTTATTTGTTCTCCTATTGCTGTTTTCATTGCATTTTTGGATTCTACAGCTCATTCTGAGTCCAAAAACATATAGTTTCATATGGTTACGATAATTAGTGAATGTGTGAGGTGCATCCAAAGATGCCGACCTTGAGCTATTTTGACCTTAACCTTGATTTTTCTGACCTTCATAACTCGTGAAGTAATGGTCATAGAAAGCTGAAACTTTCACAGCTGGCTTTCTTGCACAAACTTACCTTATACACCAAAAATAAGCAAGATCTGAGATGGTCGGGTGTTAAGCGCTGATTCACCTGTGCTGGAACCCCTCTCTACTTTATAATAATTTGTACATCCCAGAACTACACCCTTGAGTTGTGCACCTGGTTGTGCAGTGTTCATGAGTTCTTTGAAATATTTTCCCTCAGTAGTAACTTAAGATAAGTTGCTTGAATAAAAAAACCTTGCAACTGCTTTGTCTAGTGCCCTTTTCTGTGGCTCTGTTGTAACTATGGTAAAGTCACTTTCATTTGCACTTTTTTCTGAGTACCAGCCATAGTAGATGTAGATGAAGTTGTTAAAGGTCTCTCTCGCTTCCCCTTGGCCTCAGAACTCTTATAATGACCTGTTCCTGCTGATGTTGATGGCTGGCTGTCATCCATGCCAGAGCAGCCAGAGAGCAATGATAGGTCATCATCAGACTGTTCTGCTAGGTTTGATGAGGCTGATGACAAACTTGTGCTCCTTTTAGTTTTAACTTTAAGCCTTTTTGTACATTCGCTTAAATGGACTTTAATTCTCTGAATTTTGGCACTAATTTCAGCATTACAGTGCTTGCAATTTACTTTGCTGCTGTCTTCTACTGCTGTCACTTCACTCCATTCATTTGTTCTCTTTCTACCACACCCTGGTGTACGAGGCATGCTTCAGATGACAGTAATGCACTACAGCAGGACAAGTACAACTTTCTTCTCCAACTGCCTGAAGTCTACTGATCTTCTCATAAGACTATGCCAGGCTCTCCCCAGTTACATGTTGACACAGGTCCAACACTGTAACAGCCCAATGGCTGATGTCTATTCTTCCTGTTGAATATAATTAGTAAAAAACCATCATCATGCACATTATAAGCATATATAATCTTATATTAAGAAGCTATTGAGGCATTCCATGTCAAGTGTACACACTTTTTGGTGATTTCTGCTACTCATCACCGATTTTAATGAGGTTTGGTGTGGTAGTTGGGTATGATGAGCGTGACCAAATTTTAGCCACTTAGGTCAAAATAGTTTGGGAGTAATGACCCCCCCCAAATTTGGGGTCAGCAGTGTAACCTTATGATTTTGAAAGGTCATAACTCAGGATCTAATGGATGGATTTTAATGATTTTGGTGTCAAAATGCTCAGAAAAGAGAGCAGAATAACTTTAATTTTATGCACAGAGTGCATACATTCCATTAAAAAAAAGTTGCATTTATATTTCACCTTTGACCTTGACCTCAGGTCATAGTTCAAAATTCAAGGTCATGAAAATTGGCATAAGTAAAGACCTTTAGATGAAGCATATTCAAGCAAAAAATTGGAGTGGGATCTCCATGGGTTTGCTTTCCACAAGCATTTGAAATTGTGCATGTTGAAAATTTTGAGCATTTTTTTTAAGATAACTTCACAAATAGTTCATATATATACATATTATAATATAGCTAAATACATGATTTGATATATACCTATAGGTGATGATCAAGATTTTTACAAACAAATTATTTGGTTTTCTAAAAGTAGCAATAATTTTTATCACAAATCCCATATAAATTTTGCAGTTAAAAATAACTTGAAATTTAGGTGTTTGAAGTTTGAACAATGACTAACTTGTACATTTATTCCTGATGAATTAATACTTTATATTGCCATGCTGAACCTGAAAAATATAAATTTTATACCTATTAAAAATTTAAGTAAAATTATCATGATAAGGAGTTGTTTAAAAAATTAATTAGCAAGGTAGGTAGTTAAACCCCTTAGTTACCTCCCAAGGCCTAGGTGTGTACCTCATTCCATCTTCCGAAGGACCTAGGCCTAGATACTATGCAGGGTGCCAAAACAGTTTTTTTTTCATTCCGTATTAGTTTAGAGATCTTATATATTCTACTGTATGGCAGAAACAAGCATAGGCATCGGGCACGTGCTTGTGGAGAAAATAAATTTTCTAACCTCTAAGCTACTAGGATTTTAACTAGGGGTGCACCGGATATGATATCCAGCTGGATATTTGGCTGGATATTGTGAAATATCCGGTATCCGGCAGGATATGGGTCATATCTGGCTGGATACCGTATAGGCCAAAACATTAGAAAATTAACGCCTGTGTTGTTATATTATGGCAGATTTTCATACATTACAAGTAATATTTTATATACAAAAAAAAAATGGGAAGCCCTCCAGGGCCCACCCCTAAACCAGTCCAGCAATACTTTTTATATTAAATCAACACAATACTGATGACAAGAATAAATAAAACATCTGTCCATCCTTAACGATTACAGTTCTATTAATATAATCAGAGCTTTTTATAAAAAGTCTAGGCGTTAAATTTTTTAAAGAGTTAAATATTGCTAGACCCCTGCACTTGCTTTCCATTCTTTTTTCTCCTTTTTTCCTTTTATTTTCAAAACAATACAAAACATTACAAGCTTGTCAAATGTAAAACAATACATTGAATACAATATAAAATGCCTGGAATGAAATCAATGAATGGAGGGCAGTATTGTGTAGGTCAGATGCCGCCATTCAGCCTGGAGGTCTTCAGAATAAAAAAAACTAAGCAACAATAGTGATTTAGAACTTTTTTCCGTTGTGGTGCAGAAACGAGAGCATTTCTCCTCTTTTAGGCAATATTCAGGACCACCTTGCTTCATAGATGTTTCCATATTCAGAAAACATTCTCTCTGAAAATACTGAGGATGCGGGTGTGCAGAGAAGCTTTGAAACAATAGTTTTAAGGAGAGGAAATCGGTCCTCCTCCTTCCAAATTTGAACTGGACAGCGTCTCCTATCTACAAGAGGTTCAGATGCATATTGGTCTAACTCCCCTGCAATCAGTAGAGCAGGAGCAGTCTTTTTTTCAACCTTTCTTCTCTTGTAACTTACTTCCCCAGATTGCTCTCCTTTTGTGATCTCCATAAAGCATGCTTCAAGAATGCCCTCTTCGTCTTTCCTCTTTCGCATAGGAGAACTGGAATTTGAGCTTCTTTCACTTCCACTTTCATTACCTTCACTTTCATTTTCATTAGAATCATTACCACCTTCATCATTTTCAATACCTATGACTTCTTCAATCAGGCAGGATTTAGCCTGCTCTTTTTGATCTTGTTGAAAGAAAGATACCGTAACTTATACTGCGGATCTATTGCAGTTGCAGTCACATAAGCCCTGTTTTTCATTATGTTCAAAGCCTTCCCATCATTACTCTCCAACAAGAAACACGCTCGAATTGAAGTCAGGAGTTCTCTCTCTGTCATTTGAACACCTTGGTCATCATGGCCAATCTTTGAGAGAAATCTTTGTAAAATACAAATGCTTGGGATTATGGAAGACAAAGTTGATTTTTCTGAACTCATTTCCTGAGTTAGTTGGAAGAATGGTTTTAATATTTTAAGGAGATTTCATATCAGTGTCCACTCGAAGGATGTGATTGTAGGTAATTCACTACGATCAGCCAAATACAGTTGCACTGGAATTTTTAATTTATATAATCTTTCTAGCATCAAATATGCACTGTTCCAACGTGTTGGGACATCTTGAACCAATAGGAGAGGCTCGAGATTTTGCTGCACTTGAATGTGTTTGAAATTGTTACAGGCCAAAGGAGAATGATTAAAGTGAGTTACAAGGTGGCAACTTTTTGCAAGGATATCAATTACACTCCTCTAAACCATAATTGAGTTACTAATAACCAGTTGGAGTAAATGAATGCTGCAGTGTATTGAAGGTATTTCAGCCAGGTCACTACCAAGAGCCATATTACTAGCTCCATCCCTCACCAATAAATTCCTCTTATTTGCATCAAGATCCCAACTATCCCACATAGAGCGAAACTTTTCAAATATATTCTTGTCAGTATGCGACCCTGACAAATGAGAGGCATGTAGCACAGCATCGTATCTTTCAAAATCTTTACCTATCCAGTGACCCAATAATGATATAAAACTTTCTTGAGAGGTTGTGCATGTCCATATATCCGAAGAAAAGCGGACATGCTTTACTACTTCCAGCTTCTGAGCAATTGTAGACTTGAACTCATTATAAAGACGAGGAATTATAGTATCAGAGAAGTACCTTCTGCTCGGTAAGAGATATCTGGGTTGGAGGTAGGCCATTAGATCAATAAAACCATGACGTGGAGTCATTGATGTCCCATATTTTTTTAGATGAAAAGCATTCCTCTATTGAGGTCTGCTTACTCATTTGATCAATTTTCTTTTCTTTCAGAGTACTACCAGTAGAAGTTGATGGTCTAGCCCGTATTCTATCTATGCCTATTTCCTTTGATTCAGTTGCAGCTATTCTTTTTTTGTCATTTTCGTTTTTGGCTTCAACATACTCTTTTGGGTGATTAATCTTCAAATGATTATGAAGAGGTGTTGTGCTAAAAGACTTTTGGCCACCTTTCTCCGTCCCACATTTGATAATCTTTTTGCAAATATTACACTTTGCAGTGATATTGCTAGGATCATTTATTGTATGCAGTGACCACACAAAACTTTTCATGATTAATACGTAATAGTTTAATCCAACACAAGAACCTGAAAGAGAACAAAATAATACGGTACCTAATAATATATATCTGGCTGGATAGATATGGCCATATCCGGTATATCCAATATCTGGCTGGATATGAAAAATTCATATCTGGTGCACCCCTAATTTTAACCCAGGCCCATTTATTCATAGTCACAGGCTCTAACAACTAGAGGGTTAGAGGGATTTCTGCTATTTAATAATAATTTAATATTAGGAAGCTGTACAATTTAAGATAGACTAATACTTAGAACTGTATTCATAAGTGTAATTATTAAAATACAGTTAGTTACAGTATATAGGCATACATGTCAATAAGCAATTTAAATAGCAATACTCACATTTTCCATGCAGTTGTAAGTTTTTGATTACGGTATATGTTTTTGACAATAAGTTTGTATCCAGTTTCTTGACTATTTTTTAAGAAGACACTTTTCAGGATCATATTGGCTTCATTGGTTTCCTTTTTTGTGATTGTATATGTTCTTCCAGTAGCTGTCATTGGGTTTATGATTGTGAGGATGTTGGACAAATCTACTGTAAGTATATCAGGATTTTCAGGATGAGTAAATGACTTGTTTGGGCCACAAGGGTGAAGGAATTTTACTTTCACTTCATCCTCACTAGGATATGTTTCCATCACACACCCAATCCACCAATGGTTATCATACTCCACTCATCCACTGTTACATATCCTGTGACATTTTCAATTAATTGAGTGGCTTGTTGGGGGGGAGTGAATTCCTTTCAACTTTCAACTGAGGCACTGTACAGTTGTACTTCTAAACAATTTTTTGTCAGTGGTATGAATGAATGTAATTTTTGAGTTCCTGGTATGGTTCTCACTTTTGATAAAATTGGATTTAAAAATTCTTTCTCATTTGAGTCAATTTTAAGGAACAGAAATCAAAAAGATCTTTTGGGGACAGAATTTGATTTTCATATGGCCTATGAAGACTTTCTTTTGATGCTTCCCTTTTGATGGTTCCTCCGACACCATCCAATGGTCCCTTGCCATGGCTGGTAGCAAAAAAATGCCACTCAGCCTTAACTCCAAATTCTTCATGGTGGCAGCATAAATTTAAAAAGTTTTTGCAGTTTTTGTATTGACCTGCGCATCCATCAGTAAAATTGATAATTCTGTTTAGTAGCTGAAAATTTGACTTAAGATGATTTATTAAAACTGTTATGAATAGATGCACTGCAACAGTATCATGTGTATTACACTGAGATAATAGTTAGAGAGCTTTGATTTACTTTTTCTTGCTCTTTGTAATAATAAACCCATGGATGAAGAGTCGCTTGGCAATTATTCCAGTGAAATCCTTGAGCACAATCTTGGACTACAAAGGAATAGGGCCATTCCATATGAAGTCACCTAGAGGTCCCCAGGTCACCCTCTTGGAAAATTCTGAAAAAATTGTCATTTGTAATTCTATCAAACTTATGCACAGATCCCAAATTTTAGGTCAATATTACTTATAGTTTTTGAGATATAACAATTTGAAATTGTGCTATTTTTCCTTATTTTTTGGTATCATTGGCAAAATCACATGAATGTCCAACTTTAGGCAACCATATCTTTTTTGTTTATCCCTTCACAAGGCTGATATGTGGTATATATGGTAAACAGTAGTCATAGAATCCATATTCGATGTCAAATGAAACCTATCTCTTATAGTTTGCCACATACAAGGCTTCAAAAATCAAAGAAAGCTTAAAAATTCACTAATGGTTACCTTTTCACTGGTACTGATAAAAAACTATTTATACTTAAGAGCTGAAATTAATTTTACAGTTTGTTATAGTGTATTTGTAGTTAGAAATGCTTTCAAAAGCTCTCTATTATCTATAGAATTGGAAACAATAACTATTAAAAAAATGAAAAATTTCATTTTTGCAAAAAGAAGCCTATATTCATGCCATTATTACCCCATCAGGACAGTTAGCCATCACTCATATTTTTACCATATGTTCATATACATTTAGGCTATTGCAGCCCTCACAAACATATTCAATTACTCCTGGCTTCACAATATCATACCCTCTACCTGGAAGCTGGCACACATCATCCCGATACTGAAACCCAATAAACCCCCCAACCTACCTGCTTCATACCGGCCAATCTCCCTTCTCTCAACCATTTCTAAAGTCCTTGAAAAACTGATATTAAGACGCATACAACCACACACTACATTTTCACAAACCCAACACGGCTTCAGGTCCGCCCACTCCACCACAACGCTTCTTACAAACCTAACCCAACACATCTTAGATGGCTTCAACCAACTATCCCCCCCTGCCCGCACAGTCCTTGTTGCCATCGACATCAACAAAGCTTTCGACACTGTCCCACGCCACATTCTTGCACAAAAGATTATTGATCTCGACATCCCCACCAATGACAAGAAATGGCTTACTAATCTCATTGCAGGCCGACTTGGCAAAGTCATACACAAACAACACTCATCCAAAACCTACAGACTATACAATGGCATCCCACAGGGCTCCATACTCTCTCCAATCCTCTTCAACCTTTCATGCACGACCTCCCACAACCTCTCTCCCCCCATGTCCATGTCTCCTCCTATGCAGATGACCTGACCATAATAGCACAACACCATAACCGTAACACCGCCACATGCCTGATCCAGCAGTACATTACCAATCTGGAACTCTGGCTGACTAACAATAGGATGTCAGCATCCCCTCAAAAATCTTCCATCACCCTCCTAACCTCAGACCGCCATGAATCCCAAGCACACCCGAGAGTCACCCTCATGGGACATCCCCTACCTCTAAACAAAACCCCAACAATCCTTGGCCTCACCCTAGACACACACATGTCCTTTTCCCCTCACATATCAAACATTTGCTCCAAAGCAACAAAAAAACTCAACGCTCTCAGAACACTCACCTCCACAACATTCGGTCAACAGAAGGAATCCCTCAGTATCCTATACAAACAGTTTGTACGTACTACCCTAACTTACGCTGCCCCCGCCTGGTCCCCGTCCATCTCCCACACAAAACAGAGGTCTCAGAAGTATTACTGGCTGCCTCCGAACCACACCCATCCCACATCTACATGCAGATACGAAAATACTCCCCATCGAACACCACATGAACATGACAGGGACTCAATTCTTCTCCAGAGCACTGGCCCCAGACCACCCCTGTCACCATCTCACATTACACAATCCCCCACCCCGCAACAAAAAACGTACTCCTGCTGCTCACTATTCACAGCTACTGAACAATATCCCCCCCCTCCCCTAAACATCAACCCCATTAAACATCTCCACACATAATTCACCCGGAAATACCTACTCGACCAACCACACAACACTGTCCTTCATGATACTCCCCCTGTAGTCCATCAGAGCGAACAAACCCTCCCAAGGAAAACAAGAGTTACTCTGGCCAGGCTCCGTTCAGGCCACCACCCCTCCCTCCAACAATACAGACACAGACTCCACCTAGCTGACACCTCCACCCTGAGGAGACAGAACACCTACTCTTACACTGCCACACTCTCTCTCAACAAAGACACAACTCCAACATTACCTCTCTACGAGACCTATGGACCCGTCCCATGGTGGTCGCGGGATACCTGAGCGCCGCCGGGTTCGCATAAGAGAACCCGGGGGCTACGAAGTAAGAAGTAAGTAAGTACATTTAGGCAAACTACAGTCAAAGTTTGGTTTTGGTGGTCAGCTTCCTTCAATATTTAAGCTGCATTGGCCAGAGGGTGTCATATGACCCTCACCGCAGCGAGCCTCGGGGGTGTCAAATGACTTTTGATCAGATCTGCCAGAATTTCAAGCTGATGTCCTTTAAAAATGGATGGAACTTCTTGGTCCAGCACTCTGTGAGCTGTTGCCATGAGGGTGTCCTCAAATTTCTCATATATATATATGGCTTGGTGAGAGCCCCATATATATATATATCAGGGGCGGCTTCTTAATGAATGCAAGGCATGCACTGCATGCGTAAATAATATATTCAATGAATTTAAAATTATTATTTAAGTTAAAAAAATAAAGTTAAAATTATTATTAATATAATATTGGTTCTATCCTCGGTTACTACATAACTCATAAGAATACCATAAAAGACAAAATACAGCTTATCTAATATGTACTACACTGTAATGCATGTGACTGCATGCGTAAGTAAAATTACCACGAGCTGCCACTGATATATATATATACCATATATATATATATGGCCTGGTGAGAGCCCCATATATATGATAACCCCATTACCAGGGATGGGGTCAAATACGTATTTGTATTTACAAATATACAAAAATGGATATTTGCATTTGTATTTGTATTTGAGAATTTAAAAAGCTGCATATTTGTATTTGAGCCTTTTATTTGCCGTATTTGCTTCAAATACAGTCAAATACACTAATGTAATATAACTGTGCATATAACTACAAATTGATATGAACAGTAAAAATCAAACATTGAGAAATATGAATTTATTTTCTTTAATTATGCAAAAGTGCAGAAATATCAAGAAGTGTGAAATAATTTTCTCTAATAAAAATAATAAACAAGAGGAATTTGTTACTTTTCTTGCCTTGGTGTGAAAATGAAGTCTACTTTGATAAGAGCCAAAGTATTGCAATATTAAGTTTTATACAATAAGTACTATACCAGTATTGTCTTACTTGAGGGGTAGCCGAAGTCAAGTAAATATTATCCGTTTATATTTAGGATGAAATTGGTACAAAATTTGCAAATACAGTAAAAATTGTATTTGCATTTTATTTGTATTTGAAGCTTCATATTTGTATTTATACGGTATTTGTATTTGGGGATTTATAAATTCGAATATTTGTATCTGTATTTGAATTTGGCCATAAAAAAAAGTGTATTTGTATCTATATTTGTATTTGGGCAATTGTATTTGACCCCATCCCTGCCCATTACGCCCCCCTCCCTTTCCCCTGTCTATGGCGCACAGCGGGTTAACATGATCATTGTTTAACAAATGGTAAACTTGTTTGAGTTTGTTCAAGAGATATTAGGATTGCGCAATATTACATACAGGGAATATGATGACCTAATCTTGTCTGAACTTGTACATACCTTGTGCAATCCCTGCTACTATATATAAGCTGTCCCAATCTCATGAATTCTCATACTTACAGAAATGGAATTGGAGGTTACACAAAGCTGTTCTATTGGACAGAAATTACATGATGTATGTCATAAAAGGACTTACTGAGAAAAACTTGGTATATACATGTTGGATCAGTTAACCAGTGAGGATAAAGCGCTGCTGTCATGGAGATGTGATATATTGTTGACAAACAGTGATACTGTATTTTCTCATCATGAGAAAATGTTTTTGTTTCATTATGAAAATCTTCAATGCTATTGTGCAGACCCAAGAAAAGTTCACAGAAAGAAAATTGCAAGTAAGTTTCCTATATACAGTGGACCCCCGATTTGAGTATTTTCGATTTGAGTGCGCTCGTCCATAGGCTCATATTGATTTGACTTGAGTAGAAAACTTGCTTTGAGTACGCCAGCTGGCGACGCCGAATGCGTTTCAGTTTGTCTATTTCAAGCCCTCAAGTCCCCAACCCTCTACCTCTTCCATGTCATTGGCTGTGGGCCTAAGAACGCCTAGCCCCGGTGATGAGTTACCAGACATCATCATGGAAGGAGACTCTCCCTCCAAGCAATAATTCCTCCCCTCCATTCCTCATCTGGAACTTCCAGCACATCAAGCAAGACTCCTACAGGATTATTCTATTTTGTCTATATTGTATGGTATGTATTTTGTATTCTATTCTGTCTATTTTTAATACAATTACTAAATTTCGTAGGCCAATTTCTATAGAAAAAGTAGGGGTGGGGTGAAATTTTGGGTTTTGGAACGAATTAATTAATTCCCATACGTTATTAAGTTCGATTTGAGTACATTTTGAATTGAGTACGCCATGCTGGAACGGATTACGTACTCAAATTGGGGGTCCACTGTATTACATTATTATTGAATGTTGTATTTACATTGTTCTAACATTCCTATCTAATACCAGTAAGTTTATATTCATTTATAACATTTGTAGTTTTGTATCTTATGGCAAGTGAGTTTTGAGAAAAATATGATTTAGAATTGTATTTTATGATTATCAGAATCCCTACACACTGTAGACAGTGACACTGCCACGATGATGAATATAAAACCAGGACAAAATCTGTGCCCCACACAATATGAAGAACAATGCCTACAGCCTCTACTGGATGATGGAGCAGGTACCAGTAGGTCTTGTGGATCAGTTGAAGATTTTCAGCCAGTAGTAGTTCTTTGTCAGGAACTGAACACAAGTGCTAGTGTCCTGGACTGTTCTCCTCTAAAATTTGAGAGTGACAAGGGCAAAGTTCTTACACCACTGTCACCATAGGCACTGGTGATGATGACGCAGATCTCACAGATCAAAATGTTGGCAAATGGCAAACTTGCCAGCCTGGCAAATATGTAGCATGTGTTTAGGATGGAAACTGGTATGTGGATAATATAAAAGATCATTCTGATGTTTTAGTCACTTTCATGAAAAGATCACACAGAAGTGTTTTGTCTTGGCCAGCAATATCAAGAACAGATGAATAATGCTGGGTGCCATTCCAACATGTTATCTGTGTAGTAAGTTCACCAACTGTCCAGGGAAGAGGTGCTCATCATTATACCCTAAACCCAAGTGACCTTAACAAAATTCAAACACTATTTCCTACATTTCTTTAGAGTGCTTTAAGTATGAGATGAATGTTGAGTAATCAAGTAATTCATTTGTAGGAACTTCACTTTTAACACATGTTTAAGCAGTACATATTTAGTAAATTGAGGACATGGTGAATTTAACAAATTGAATATTTAAGTTGGAATCTTGATTTCAGAAATATTTTTCAGTTTCAGGTCCCTTATTAAATGACAAAAGGATATAAAGTTGTATCTGTAATTCTCGAATGTTTCAGATGATCATTTTTCATGATATATGTATGTGTAATGCTGAAATATATTCATGTTACTCTGATATTTTTACTTTGCATTTTTGTGTAAATTATGGTAATTTTGAAAAAAAAAATTAAATTGAAGGAAGCTGACAACCAAACTGTGACTGTAGTTTGCCTAAATGTATATGAACATATGGTAAAAATATGAAAGTGATGGCTAACTACCCTGATGGAGTAATAATGGCATGAATATAGGCTTCTTTTTGCAAAAATAAAATTTTCCAATTTTTTTATTATTTGTTGTTTGCAATTCTATAGATAATAGAGCTTTTGAAAGCATTTCTGACTACAAATACATTATTACAAACTGTAAAATTAATTTCAGCTCTCAAGTATGGATAGTTTTTTATCAGTACCAGTGAAAAGAAGGTAGTCATTAGTGAATGTTTAAGCTTTCTTTGATTTTTGAAGCCTTGTAGATGGCAAACTATAAGAGATAGGTTTGATTTGACATCAAATATGGATTCTATGACTACTGTTTACCATATACGTATACCACATATCAGTCTTGTGAAGGGCTAAACAAAAAAGATATGGTTGCCTAAAGTTGGACATTCGTGTGATTTTGCCAATGATGCCAAAAAATAAGGAAAAAAAGCATAATTTCAAATTGCTGTATCTCAAAAATTATAAGTAATATTGACCTAAAATATGGGATTTGTGCATAAGTTGGATAGAATTACAAATGATAATTTTTTCAGAATTTTATGAGAGGGTGACCTGGGAAGTTGTTCAAAATTTGAGCGATTTCATATGGAATTGACCAATAGTTTTCGGGAAAGTCCCCAATCACCAAAAAATTGCCTTCATCCAGTTCATTTTTTCTTTTTTCTAAATACTTGGCTTGTTGTTTGGCATTAAAATCATGATGCCTTAGTTGAGTTAGTTGAGAAATAAAGGTATCTAGGAAATCTTCTAAATTTTGAATAACAGTCCAGCTGAGATGGATCTGTTGTTGTCCACTGTTTGTACTGGATTTCATCAGTACCTTTTTCTTCATAACATGTAAGAAAAGTTTCCTTTAGCAAATCAGGTGAAGGGCATTGATCACACACACCTAAATAGCAAGAAGGTTGACTTTTGTTACAAATAATTTTGGCTAAAGCGCAGTGGTAACTACTCAATGGAGTTTCTTCCTCACTGGTAATTTCTGCCATTCTAGAACCTGTCATCATTAACTTAACATTCTGATGAATTGTGCAGATGCACACACTGCATCCCACTTGCTCCTGCCAAAACACATTCTTTGGGGGTGTAGCATCGCAAATTTCGAAAATCCTGTAGAGAGAGCTGGAAACTTAAACTTAAATTGTTGACATGATTCTTTTAGATTACATAAAACTAACCTCTCTTGATATTTTTTTTTGTTCACCATCTTCTTTTATTGTTACGCAGTCTTTCTTGCCTGCCATTTGTCTACGTATTTCATCATTTCTAAAAAACTTAACAGTGTTAGTTACGGTACTTCCAATGGCAATTCCTTCCCCATCTTTGGATTCAGTGACAACAATACTCCCTTTTCTTTTGCAAGCTTCTGAGCCTGAACAGCAGGGTTGGCACCCAAAAACCCAACCCAAAACCCACTGGAATTTTCAGTGGGTTTTGGGGTTTTTATTCTGAGATGTTTATTTTAAAATAATTGAAATTTTTCTGATTGCTACATTGTTCAATTGTAGCTAATTAGAATGATTTGGCATGTTGATTATTTCAAGTAAGCTGACTTATAAAACAATTCTTAAATTATGCAATGTGTAAATAAAGATTATGAAAAATTGAAAAGTTATTAAAAAGGATTTGCACCCATTGTGAACACTATGGGCAATTATTGGATCATTTGACACATTGCTCCAACCATCTTGAATTAAAGTTATAGTAGAATTGACAGTCTGTTTTCATTGAATCCAGTACCTACTTCATTATTCACTTTGATTAGCGAGTCATCAGATAATTTTTTTCTGCTTGGAGGACAATAGCCTGGTCTTAAATTTTGAACCCATTTAATAAATTCTTTATTCTCTATAACTACAAATGGAATATTTGCTGAAAAGAAAAATCTGGCCATTTGCAAATCTAGTTGTTCTTTTTGATCTACAGTTGTTCTAACCACATATGGCATTATCTGACCTTGCGTTTTCTTGGCTGGAGTAGAATGAAAAAATGGTATGGAAGATTCAAAAGCAGTTGAAGTGAATGAAGTCTTTTTTGTACTTCAAGCATCTACTGCTGAAATCAGATATGGCTTTTTTCCATTATGAATACTGTGCACAATAATAGGATCATTACCTACTGAACTCCAGCCATCTTGTATAAGGGTAATAGTACAATCATCAAGTTTAAGGTCATTCTTCATTTCATGGATTACTTCATCATTAACTTTTATTAACAGATCAGATGCCATCCTTTTCCTGTTTGGTGGTTCATATCCTGATCTTAGACCTTTGATTAATTTTATAAATTCTTTATTTTCTAAAACATTGAAGGGTATGTTAGCTGAAAAAAAGAACCTTGCAACTTGAGTCTAATTCTTCCTTTTGGTCCCACAGTCATTCTTACCACAAATGGTGTAATTGATCTTTGCCTTTTATGCTTTATTGGTGTTGAATGACAGAATGTGGATGATGAAGAACCTGCACTGGTGTCACTCATTTCAGGCACATTTTCACTTATAATCTTTGGATCATCTTTGCCAGAAGCCAAAGTTGGAGGAAGTGAATCGGTTTCAACTGATGCTCCAAATTCAAGTCTCGGCATATCTCTTTCCTCATTTTCAAAACATTCTATTTTTCTTTTACTGCATTTCTCTAGATGTTTCTCACTCAATTTTTCGAGTGATACTTCTTTGCAATAATTGCATAGTACTCTAGTAGGCTGATCACTTAATAAAGTCACCTCGTCTCATTCACTAGCTTTAGATCTTCCACCTCTATAACTCTTTGAGTTTGGCATCTTAAAAATTTAAATTTGAGTTAGGTCTAAATAAAGCTGAAATCTGCTGTTAAGAAATAAAGGAAAGATCTAAAATTATCGGGTCATCCCATAAGTAATGTCATTTTTTAGATTGGAATTTGAAGGACAAAAAAACTCCACTGAAACTTTTTAATCTAGTATATATTTTCCATCGGAATCAATGACACTCTGCCAATGTCCTACAAGCTTTTCAATGCCATGTTTATAGAATTCAGGCAGTTTTGAGGCAAAAAATGTACAAAGACTGGTGTGCATGTCATCTAAAGAAGTATACTGTTTCTCGTCAAGATAGTTTTGCAGACTCCTGAAGAGATGATAATCTGAAGGCGCAAGGTCTGGAGGATGTGGAAGTTTTTCCCACCCAAGCTCCTCAATTTTTGCAGAAGTGATCCGAGCAGTATGAGGACATGCATTGTCGTGGTGGAACACGATTCCTTTCCGATTAACCAAAGAAGGTCTCTCTTCTTTTAGTGCAGTGTTCAGTCAATCCAGTTGTTGACAGTAGATGTGAGCGGTGAGGGTGAAGATTTGGTTTTGGCTGTGGTGTCGCTGGTTCTCCAGCACAAACCCACTGTTGACAGCGCTTAACATTCTGGTACAGTATCCACTTTTCATCACCAGTCACTAAATGGTGCAAAAATGGATCTTGGAGTTCACGGGAATGAAGAGCTGTGCTAATGTTTACCCGCACCCTCAGATTATCAACTGACAATTCATGTGGCACCCATTTTCCTAACTTAGGCACTTTCCTGAGTTGTTGCAAATGTCAATGGATGGTGGACGGGGATGAATTGAGTTTCTGGGCCAATTCTTTGACAGTTGTTGAATAGTCTTCTCCAAGTGCGGCTAACAGCAGGTCATCATCAAACTCAGCAGGGTGTCCAGAGCATGCTGCATCTGTCAAACGCAGTCACCATTCCTAAACTTTTGAAACCATCTTTGACATTTCCTCACATGCAGAATATCATTGCCATAAATGTCCTGAATGTTTCGTGTTGCTTCAGTAGCACTATTCCCTTTTTTGAACTCGTAAAGCATTATATGCCTGATATGCTTTTCTGATACTGCCATGTTTATGAGGGGTTCACATAAAGCAAAACACACCTCTTCACTGGTCAAGGTCTGTAAAGTATGTAGCGAAACACGATAGATCTCCTCTTAGATATAACCTTCGGAAAATTTATGCTTAAACTGAGTAGGACTAGTTTAAACTTAATCTATCGTAAAAAATGATATTACTTATGGGATGACCTGATAGAATGGAGAAAATTCTAATGTGTCATTATTCTCTCTCATATCTGAAGTTTCTGCGAAATAAAGATGTCTTTTTAATATATATTGTGGATTAGATAAATAAATGAATAAAATAATAGATATATTAGGCACTACATAATTATCGAACCTTTCTAAAAAAAATTTCAACCCAGCAAAAATCAGTTGGGTTGTTTTTTTTTGTGAAAAACCTGGGTTTTTGCCAACCCTGCTGAACAGCCATTTTTTGTGAATGGTTAAATTCTTGAATTAGTTTTGTTACACTCATTGATGGTGCAAAAACAGAATCATAATTTGGTCATGTTTATCTGAGTTTTGATATTTATCTTTCAATGTTTGGACAACTACTGCTGGCTTGGACAGTTTGTCTACATTTGATGGACCTGGCTCTTGAGGAATTTCACCTACCATATCTAAGTGTCTTCTTACTGAACTTTGTATTTGGCCATTTTTGTTGGGAGGTATGCTTCATTTCTTTGAATCTTGCGCTTGACAATTGGACTTTCCCCAATCATGGCAATTGTCTCATTCATTGCTGACAATTCAGCCTCCTTGTCAACAAAAACATCATCTGATGACACGGTTTCCATAGTAGTATCAGACGAGCTTGATGATGATATTTCTGGTTCTGCTATATTTTGAACTTGTAAAATAGGTAAGGAAAATTTTTTTTTTGCATGATGAACATAACTTTTGACCTGGCTTCAAATGATTTGGAAATTTTTTTATCAGTGATTGTGAAGCAGGCCAAAGATCAGAAGATTTTAATTTATTGTGGGAATTGAATGGATCACAACAATATTTTGACATTTTATCAGCATATAGTCAAAACCAACACACACAAATTTAACATGATTAAATATACAAATTATGTACATAGGTACTGTGATGAAATTTATTGTTTTTTTTAGAGCAGCAAATACCTTAATATTTGCAAAAATCTTAATACATAGAGTTTATTTATCAAACCATGAATGTAGCTATATTTATACATATATTTATATACATAAATATATATGAATTATTTGTGAAGTTATCTTAAATAAAATGCTCAAAATTTTCAACATGCACAATTTCAAATGCTTGTGGAAAGCAAACCCATGGAGATCCCACTCCAATTTTTTGCTTGAATATGCTTCATCTAAAGGTCTTTACTTATGCCAATTTTCATGACCTTGAATTTTAAACGCTGACCTGAGATCAAGGTCAAAGGTGAAATATAAATGCAAATGTTTTTTAATGGAATGTACACAATCTGTGTATAAATATAAAGTTATTCTGATGTCTTTTCTGAGCATTTTGACACCAAAATCATTAAAATCCATCCATTAGATCCTGAGTTATGACCTTTCAAAATCATGAGGTTACGCTGCTGACCCCAAATTTGGGGGGGTCATTACTCCCAAACTATTTTGACCTAAGTGGCTAAAATTTGGTCATGCTTCATTACTCATCATACCCAACTACCACACCAAAAATCATTAAAATCAGTGAGATGACCTGATGTAAGGTGTGCATGACTCCAGATTCCTGGGATCTTGGGAGCATTGCTCCAGTAAATTTGACCATGAGAAAAAGTAAATTTGGGTTTGGGTTTTGTTCATCCGCTAGACGTTATGCAATTTTTTTGCGTATACGTTCTTGTACAAACCAATTTTTTTAAATTACAAATTTAGTTATTTTAAGTTTAGTTGGTAATTCCATATTTAACAATTATTTTTATTTTTTGTTAAGCTTCAATGTTTTGATAATTAAAATTTTATTAAAACGTATATTTTTTTAATATAAAATTATCAGGATTGGACTATGTTCCATTGATCTCGGCCAGGTTTGATAAATTGGCCAGATAATTGTGCAGTTTTAAGTAATCCACCATGACTCTAGAATTGAAAAGTTTAGTTAAGTTTAAACTTACTTTTACTTACTTTAACTTACCTACTTTTACTTACTCTTCCTTACTTTTACTAAGTTTAAAGCACTTACTTTTACTTACTTTCATTGTACTTTATTTACTTACTTTTACTCACTTTTACCATACTATATTTACTAACTTTTACTTATTTTGTATTTTTTCAGGTAGTCAATAATCAATAATGGATCCTAATATTGATGAAGTTGGAGAGAAAAGTGAGGGTGTAAGGGAAAAAAAAGTAAATTCAGAGCTGTGCTCCAGTAAATTTTTTCAAATCTGGAGTCATGAAGGTGTGTACACTTGACATGGAATGCCTCTATTATGATATTTTATTTGGAAAAACCCAGTTTGTTTAATTGTAAAAATAATGATTGCTATACTCTGTTGATTATAGCAAGTGGAAATCAATCATCATTAACATTTATAGAGCATATAATTTTATTTGCTTTTATACTATTATATGATAGAATTTTGAGAAAACCCAGTTTTGCCCCTTTTTTTTTTGTGATGAAACCTGAAAAAACCTGGGTGGGTTGGGCTTTTTTAAAAAAAAGGGTTTTTTGCCAACCCTGCTAATATGACCTATCAGTATTAAAACCTTACCTTTTATGGTTTGTGGAGTTGGTGATTTCCAAGAGGAAGTTGTGAAGACTCCTTTCATCAGGATAAGCTTATCAGTTGGGTGCTAAACTACAATTTAACCAAAATTTCTACTGAAGGCCTTGTCTGTGGCAAATTTATTAAATTGACTTGAGAATCTGCAAAATTCTCATACAACACTCAAGTTTTTAGAAAAGTTCTTTCTTTCCAAATTGCAAAAGCCTTGTGTACTATGAAGAATTCTTGCTAGTAATATTTCAAGGTCTCATACTAATTTTAGTTAAAACTTTAGTAAAATCTCAGAATCCAGATACAGTCTGTAATTACTAGGGATGTACTGATATCACTTTTTAGCCAATAACTGATACTGATAATTAAAAATGGTATTGGCCAATAACCAATATCGATATCCAGCTAGGGTTTATTAGTTTGTCATATTTTTGTAACATTCATAATTTATTTTCTGTGTTGAAAATTTGGCAACCAAGCAATAATCCTTTTCATTGAAGATGGCAACACTGCATTAGATGTCAGTTTTGTTTGTTATATATGTGCACTTGGACTGCAGGCCTGTGTTGGGCTTAGTAAATGTGTTTTTAACCAGCTAGCTGGGTTAATATTGTGATGTATGATTACAAGATATGGTAAAGATTTGGTAGAACACATCCACCCACTAGTGACAAAAATAGGCTTTTCTGGTGTATTTCATGCTGTTTCAATTGAATCTGACCTTCATTATCTCATAAAGAAACTAATTCACATTGGGACTTGAAAGTACCGGCAGGATCAACCGGGTAGAAAAATAATTATGGAGATTTTAAAGATGTGGTACCTAGAAGTACCGCCAGGACATAAAGGGTTAAGGTGAAAATGCTCCCATTGTAAGACATCAATTGACTTAATTTATGTCATCAAAGTGACATGAGAATTGAAATCTTACCTGATCAGTTTTATGGTTCTTGAAATGTATCAAGGAGACTACTAATAAGGTACTCACAGACATTATAAATATACATGACTTACTTGACAATGATTATTTTTAAATATTCACTAGCACAAACATGTTGCGCAAGAGACAGACTGCAAATGAAAGGAATGTAGTTATTTGTTTTAATTGTTACATATATATTATTGAAAGTGCCTTAAAATGCTCATGATATTTCTTGAAAGAAGTTGAAACATTCAACTCAAATGGCAAATCTTTCCGCCTGATTTTACAGTTGACCATGTTTTGCTCAAACCAATGCCATAAATAACTACCATATTTGGTAAGACACAAATTGTGGCGACGGAAACAAATATATTGCCTGATTTTGCACTGCGGAAATGGAAATTCATTCATCACTATTAATTGCGCACCTACTCAGCACTGAAAATAATAGAAACTTTTAAACATTTATTTATGAATTTTTTGGGTTAATGGACTTGAGTTAACGGAAGTTAAATGTAACGGAAGTTAATTAGTCTGATAATGATTTTCAAAGTTAACTTAAAAGTTAAATCATTAATGAAAAAGTTAACTTCGTTAATTAACGATTAATGGATTAATGGTTTGTGCCCAGCTTTGCATATACAGGGCTATTCAAAATGATTCATCCGATTTCAACTGAGAATACTTCCATACCTATCAACCGTGCATCAACTGGGCATACACCACATGAAAGAGGAAATCTCCGAGTTTTACAAGATCACCGCGAGAGGGCTCCAAAGTCACACCGTGACCTAGCCTAGCAACAAAGTCAGTGTGAAAATGGCATCTGCACAGCAGAAGGCGTTTTGTGTGTTGCAGTTTTCGAGCTGTAAATCGGTAGTCACAGTGCAGCGTGAGTTCCGTGCAACTTCTTCCTTTGGGGGTACGTTAAGGATACTGTGTACGTGCCACTGTTGCCCACATCTTTGGATGAGCTCCGAACTCGCATTGTTACTGCCGTAGAGTCAGTGACAAGGGACATGCTGGAGCGAGTATGGGAGGAATTCGACTATCGTGTCGAAGTTGCTCGTGTAACTAGGGGAAGTCACAGAGAGCATTTATGAGGTGAGAGACAAAATTTGGACAGTTTTTCTTTTGGTTGATGTATCACAAATCACACTGTATTTGTAACATTAAAAAATATTCTCATTTGAAATAAGGTGAATCATTTTGAATAGCCCTGTACTTTATTACGAATTTTGAAATATAATCTTGCTCTTTCGCGGCGCACCTAATTACATCTCGCGGCACACCAGTGCGCGGTTTGGGAACCACTGCTCTAGCATATAGTAAGTTGAGTTCCATCTCGTTTGAACATCCTGGATCAATGAGTGTATTGGTAATTTGAGCTGATTCTGAAACTCTCTTAATAATTCCCTTGATGCACTGGAATGTTAAAATATCCCACAATGTCTCTTGCAATAGCTAGAATGTCAGTGATACTTCTTTGCTGTTTAAAAAGTTTGTCCTGTATGCATAGTTGCAAGGTGTGGATAGCACAGCCCAGATGAGATTCCTCCAGTAAACTTGAACTAGCCGCCAATTTCATATTGCTAGCTCATTATCTGTAACTAACATGTGTACCTTAGTAATATTGATTTCAAATTCTGTTAAGGATTCTCGGAAAAATTGACATATTCTTTCGCCAGTGTGCGATCCTGGGAAATATGAAACTTTGAGAACTGCTGTTTTCATATCAAATGTAGGAGAAACCCAGTGGGCAGTTAAACTTATAAACGGATACATGCCATGAGTTGCTGTCCATATATCAGATGTTAAACTTAAGTATTGTGTAACATGTAGTTGGCCTTTGAGCTTGATTTTTACTCTATCGTAAATCATGGGAACAATGTTTTCAGAAAAGTACTGCCTGGAAGGAATGTTATATCTTGGTTCCAAATGGTTTAGGACTCTCCGGAAACCCAAATCTTCTACCACTGAATATGGCTGGAGTAGCCATCATTTCACCAATGAGGTAGTGCAATTTCACAGCCCTAGGATAATTTATTTTCCATTCAAGCTTCTTTTCCAGAACCTCTTTCAATGTTTGTTGTTTAACACATGTGCCAACCTCTGAGGTTTCCTCACTACTTGCGGATGACTTTATTTTTGTTTCAATATTGGGTGCAATTTCAGATTTAGAACTACTACTGCACTGGATTTGTTCTTCCACCTTTCTACCAAATAGACTTATGGATGGAGTATCTATTTTATCTGATCTGTCACCCTTAGCAAGATTTTCTACTTTATGGAAAATTGCTGGATGTTTACCGTATTTTTCGGTGTATAAGACACACCTTTGTATAAGATGCACCCCCTATTTTCAAGGTCTTTTTTCAGGAAAAAAAATTATGACCAATTGCCTAGTTGTCAGAAAGTGTCCTTAATTTTCTACCAGCAAGGCTGACTTTTGTTAAAGCCCTGAGCCATCAAAAGTATGGTGATACGTTTTCTTTTACCCATACTCATTATAAGAAAATAGTATTAAGTATATGGGAGACTATACTGTTATGAAAAGTAAAAGTAAATCATTATGCAATATATACGGTACTGTTTTTCTTGTTATCAGTGGGTTGGGAAGAGTAGAAACTTGGTGTAAAACTGGCCAAACCAATACACAGTCAGGAGGGACTAAGAGATGATGAATTTTTGTAAAAATCCATCAGTTCTTCTAGCCCATATAAAGGTAATATTATGACCTTCGGTGTATAGGACGCAGGGTGATTTTGAGACGCCTTTTTTTGGAAAAAAAGTGCATCTTATACACTGAAAAATAGTAATTTTCAAATGATTCTTTAGATTTGATGTCATCATTTTTTTTTGGAATGTTACTTCCTCTTGATACAGAAGTACCACACACCTGGCACTGTGCTTTGCTAGAACCAGCTAGACCTTCAAAATAAGCCCAAAGAGGACTGGACATTGATTTTGACATGATCAAAATATTCAAAACTTCAAAAGACAAAAATCAAAATTTATGCATGCTATTTATAACGGCAAATCATTTAAAATTATCTTATCATTTATCATTTTATCCTATGAATATTTATTATTTATATATTTATCAAAGTCTGAAAAAATAAAAGTAATTAATACCTATTGCACTTATTTAAAATGTATCATGCATTCCTTAAATATAGTAATGTTTATATAGTAAATCTAAAGTTAGAATTTAAGTTTATATAGTTAATTTTTTATTTTTTATTATATTAATTAGATAATATCACTTAGGAAGTCCAAAGTAAAACTCTAAATTACCGGAGTGCACATTTAGTGATAAATAAAAATATGAATTGAAATTAATTTAATAAAAACTAGTTTTCTAGTTTAGTTAAATTAGGTTAGGTAAAGATATATTGGTATATTGGCTGATATATTGGTATCAGCTTCTGCCCGATACTGATATATTGGTATTGGCCAAATTTGTATATCGGTGCACCCCTATTAAAAAGGCCAGAATCAATTGAAACAGCAAGAAATACAAGAAAAACCTATTTTTGTCAGTAATATTCATGGCAAAAGTAACCTAACCTAACAAAAATACACAACTTAACCGAACCATTTGTCAAGGGCATACAGTTGGCCTAACCAGGCATTCAATTAACCTAACCGGGCATGGGTACCTCTAACATAACCTAGGCCTAGTTGGAAATATTATCAGTGCACTTATATTAATTAAGTTCATTATCATACTGAGGACACATATAAGAGGTTTTGAGCATGTCATGAGCTTGAAATATAGCGACAGCAGTACTGTCATCCCTCAAAACTTGTTTAATAACGTCCCACTCAAACTTAAAGCATCCACCAGATAGTCATTCAAAAGCAACTGTCAAATTCAAATTTCAGTGCTGGACATGCGTGGGGGTGTCACATGACAATGGGGCAGCTGCTGATTGGCTAATGATGATAACCTGACTACATACACACAGGATGAGATGGTTTGACGAGTGAATAATGGCATCCCCTGCACTGAGCTATGGCAGTGCCATGGTGGCTGTTTATTGAAACAAAATATAGACGTATTATAAATGCTGATATATAGTGGCAATTTTAACCCAGGTATTGGTGACAGACCATAGCCAAATGGTATTAATTTTCAAAATAGTGTATTCATACAGTAATTTTAACGTCTTTTATAAGCCTGGGCTATTCTGCTCTGCAGCTGATGAAAAATGAAGGACTGAGATGATATGAAGCATTAAGACACTTGATGACTTAACCATCAAAATTATATTTTTTAGTCAAGATATTATTTTCAATTAAAGAAACAAACAATTAATGCTGTTTATTTAGAAGATATGCCTTTTAATTGTTCATTTACCTCATTACCTCTCAATAATATAAGAAATCTAATATGGCACCTTACATTTTACATAAGATTAACAAGGGGTGGGGGTGACATCAGAAGACCATGTGGTTTTGGAAGGGGGTTTGTCATTGGCCACAAATGATCACAAAGGTGGGTATGGGTTTGAAAACCACCCAAAAAAGGACCACATGGTTTTTGAATGACCCCTAACTGATGAAACCAATTAGTCAATGACATTGTAGCAATTTGATTAAAAAATAAACATAGCCTATTTGCTAGGCTGAGGTTACACTACAGTATGTAGGCTATATGGGAATTGCTTAACACAGAGGCAAAGGTAGACTTGTGGCTTGTAGCCTACTGGAAGGTTTATGGACCTGGGCTTCGAAGGATTGCTTCTGCAGGCAGACTGGCCTTACTGGCAAGAGGATGAGTGTTGAGGGCCAACAGAGACTTGTTGACAAGGGGGCCAAAGGAAACTCCTGTAGCAGTGATGTTGCTTCTTGTAGGATGAAATTGTAGAGGGCCTTGATGATAGACTTCAGCCTTGAAGGAACAGTGAATGGGCTGCTCTCCAGCAAAGGCCAGAGTGGGTGGTGTGACAAGTGGTGTTACTGATGAAGGTGCTGAGAGAGAGAGAGAATGAAAAAATGAGGTGGTGGCAAGTGAGAATGATTTGAGGAAGAACCCGCTCTTTTATAGGCCTTGGTGACATCCTCTGGTGGGCATTTCAGGAAATACCACAAAATCTGTTTCCTCTGTTGGCATGTTTTGTGCCCACATGTATAACCTTTGTTTTGACACACACACACACACACACACACACACACACACTTGATATGCATATATACTTTAGTATACAGGTAAACCTTGATTTATGATGGGTTTGCATTTCTGAAAACCCCATCGCAAATTGAAATATCATAAATCAAGTTCATTATAACATGGGGTTCAATGGGATACATTCCCAGCCAGTCCCAAACACACTTGTATCACTGAAAAAATAATTCCTACACTCATAAAATCAATAGAAAACAATTAAACAACACTCAACACATCATTAAGAACAAGCCTGGTCATCATCAAATGTCCCCTTCGAGGCTAAGGGGACTCTTGTAGGTGGAGTGGAGATGTCATGTTGACTCCCACACAGGCTCTGGGGAGTCCGGAGAGGCTGAAGTCGAGGGTTGTGGCTCTGACTGTGGCAAGGGTTTCAAAAAAGAGGTGATTGTTGTCTGGTGTGCCTCCTTCTCAAGGTACAGCTCCCTGTAGCAGAGCATGTCTTTCTCCACCAGTGCCCTCACAGACGAACTCCTGTTGAAGTTGGGGTCATTCTCAGCAAGGAGCTCCATTGTAGAGTTGACAGTCAAGTGCAGTCTTCTTCTCCTTGGCCAGGAAAGTTCTGATGGCATCCTCTTCCAAAACAGGCCTGTCTCATTGAAGTTCAGGACCTGCTTGGTGGTGTATCCTCCTTCCTCCACCTTAGCCTTCAAGAGTGCCAGGAAGGCATTAGCACTCACGATGTCAGCACTGGCTGCCTCACCAGTCAGACGAAGGTTGTGTAGGTTGGCACGCTTCTTGAACTGCTGAAACCAACCAGGACTTGCCTTAAAATGGGACTCAGTGGCACTGCTCTCACTGCTCTCTGCCTTCAGCATCATCCAGAGGTTGCTGGCCTTTGCCATGATGATCGCTGTGGAGAGAGGCAAGTGGTGTCGAGTCTAGTTCTGGATCCAGTCTTGGAGTAGCCTCTCTATCTTATCCATGATAGGTTCATGCCTTCACTTCTGGTGCCTTTGTAATGATGGTAGACACCGTTGACTGGACCAGGCCAAGTGCTCAAGCAATAGAGCACCCTCCTTCACCTCTCTCATGCCGCTTCACAATGTCAAGCTTCACCTTCAGAGAGAGAGTTTTCCTGGGTGCCTTGGCATTCCCTGATGCAGGAGCCTCAGCAACACGCTTGCTAGCTATTTTCAATGTTTATTAGTTTTACCTGTTATATTATTAAGTATGACCTGTAGTATGTACTACACTGCTCGCTTCACAGTCACAGTCACTGTAAGAAAAAAACAGTAATGACAACATAAGAACAATGATTTCTATGCTGTCAGGACTGTAGTGTGCCAGGTGGCTGTGTGGTGGTGCGTGGATAGATGATGCCGTGGCTGACAAGTGCAGAGAGAGATGCGTTTCCTCTTCTGAGCATCAGTGAGTTTGGCTTACCAATGGCCATTGTTAATGCAAATTTTTTTTATTGCAAATAGGGAGATGGTCTTAATTCATCACCATCATTAAGGCAAAATATTGTAAATTGGGACATCATAAATTGAGGTTTACCTGTACATGCATAGTTGGGCACCATTACATTAAATTGGACAGCGTTACCATTACTCGTTACTTTTGAAAATCCTTAAAGCGTTACTGTTACATCATTACTTTTGAAAATCCTTAAAGCGCTACCATTACTCGATACATGTAACAACGTTACAACTAACTAGTTACATTTGATATTTGTTCATGTGTCTTCACACATATTTTGAAACTACAGCTAAACTTACAAATGGCAGCCATACCACATCAATTCTAATAGCTACTATTATTGACTATATAAATGTTGTTCTCTTAAGAACGATATATTGCACAATAATTTGCACCCTAATGATTTTTGGGAAAGATGGAGACCTATAAAATATAAATTTAGTTGTTGCCACTAACACAGAATAGTGAATTGCATTCAATAGTCATCATGAATGGAATGGCAATGTTATCAAATTCAAGTAACGAGTAATGAAAAAATCTGTTACATTGATAAAAAATTTGCAAAGCGTTACCGTTACATCATTACTTTTGAAAATCTTTCAGGCGTTACCATTACTCATTACTTTTGTAACGATCATTACGTAACATCGTTACATGTAACGTGTTACTGCCCAGCTCTGTGTACATTAGGGTGTCCCAGCCTCACATGTGAAAATAAAAATTTGCAAGAGTCAAATCGCACACCCCTTCAATTAATTACACTTGAAGAAAGGAAACAATGGGCGAAATTTCATTGGCCTATTAGGAGGGGAAGGGTCCCCTCATTGACCTTGTTTATTCGACCCTATATGAACAAACGTAAATGCTCAGCATTAATCATTCTAGAATGGAAGAATGAAATGTAAATTCTTTCTAATGACTAAATTAAAGGAAATGGAAATTCTTCCTAATGGCACATTTCATTTCGGGGGACAGAGGATCTTTTTGTCTGCTGAGGGGAACTGCTGGCAGTGGTATTCGACGACTTGGTACACGAGCTGCCGTTCCTCCTCGTTTTTTGTCAGGCCCTCGTTGAAATCTTCCACCAGTTTCACCGCCCGTCTGCCGCGTCGTTCACAGACTTCAACGATGGTGCATATCCTTCGAGATCTTTGGGGGTTTTTGGAACCGGCAGCTTCAGGCAATGAAAAAGGTTTTGAGTCCTTTTCGTGACCAAGGTGCTCAAATCCGACCGTCTCATGGTCAAGACACTCTCTCCCTCCAGCCGACGCAGATCTTTTGGGTTTTCGGTCTTCTTGTGCAGGTTTTGGAGCATGGCCGTCTTCTCTGCATCAGTGGTTTTGGAGGAGAACATAGTGAGTCTGGCTAAATCTTCGCTTATGTACCAGAGGTGGCCCCAGAATTTCGTCAATACGGCGGTACCTACATCATGATCCACCGCCTTGTACCGCTCTAGGTCCTCCAACAGCTCCAGGTCATTGACGGGCGCGTCCGCCGTCAATGGAGCCTCGAACCACCTCTGGAGGTAGATGGTGACGGAAGAGACATTTATCCTGCGTAGTGACCGGACCTCGTGAGCGGTCAGGTGGAATTGGCTTCGGAAGATGAACATCTTAAGACATTAAATGCCTTTGGCCATCCACCTGGCCCGGTGGTATGCTCCAGGACGATTGTACCGGAGATCTCGTTTGCCATGACCATCGAGGAAGACCAGAGCGAGGATCAGGAACTCCCGGTAATCGTCTCTTGGGTGGCCAACTTCAAGCTGGTCTTCAATGAAGTGGACAATCTGCTCTTTTTTCAACGCCACCCATTCCGAAAGGATGTCGCTTGGGCCATCGCCGTTGAACGGAGAAGCCTGCTTCCGGTCGATGAACTCCCATTGGGATTTGAAGCGAGCGAACAGCGCAATTTCGGGGCCAGAAGACCTGAAGAGCAGGTCAAAGACTGAGGTGACTACCAATTCCATCATGTGGTGTCTGCAAGCCAGGAAAAGAAAGCGGCGGTCCATTTGGTCCTGGATAATCGTACAAGCACCGCTGTGAATACCGGTATTCGCCGCTGTTGTGTCGAAGCAGAGACCGGCAATCCATGGTTGAACTTGCGGCCAATCGTCCAGCACCTTCAGAACAGCTCCAGCCATCCGCTGTCCCGTGCTGTCAGGGATTTTTGGGATCGCCAACAACTTCTCAAGATTCTTCCCCCTGACCAGCACTGGTATGCGATCCGATTTCCCTCCATCCGAATCAGGGAGGAGTTTGTCATCAAAGTGGATGACAAGCGGCGTATCAGGATTGAACTCGGTCTTGATTCCGGCTGCCAAGTTCTTCCTGGACTTCTGCCGTGAACGGTGAAGACTTGATTTGGACAAGGTGACCGAGGATAACTCAACTCCCGCGGCAGCGAGTGCTGGAGCCACAATGTGCATCGCTTGGTGTACTGAGGTTCCAGTTTGATCCAGGGCTGCAGCAAAATTGGGATATTGGATGATCCTCCTTGTCGACACTTAGCCGTCCTTGGGAGTGGATCGAGGAGCCGAAGGACCAGGAGAGGAATATTGGACATCATCATTGGATGCTTCGGCCATGGACTCCGAAGAAGAAGAAGACCCACTTTTCACTGTTCCTTTTGCTTGCAGTGAGTCCATCTCTTCGCGGCTTTTCTTCTTCCTCTTCTTTTCAGCTGCTCGGCATTTCTCCCGCTCCGCTGCCCTGCGAGCAAACTCCAGGTCCTCTCCTCCGATGTACATCTTCCGCACGGTTCGCTGGTCATTCAGAAAGTCTCGATATTCGGGGACTTTGATGAGTTTCATGGCGTTGGCATGAGATGTTTCGAACAGTGTATTCAGGTTGGCTTGGAATCCCTTTTCCCGCTCCAGTTGCTTCTCTCCCCCACGGTTTCGGTTTCTGGCAACCTTCTCGTAGTCCGTGGAGAGGGCCTTGATCCTCTCGACGCACTTGGGCTTGTGGGAGGTCGGAATAGATGCCCGAGCCCACACGGCCATGACCTCATCAGCTACCACATTGGCAGCTTCCGCCGTGGACGTTTTTTTCTTCCGAGTGAAGAACAACAGACGTCGAAGAACATCTCCCACTGTCGGGAGTTGACACAGCATTTCCAGGGGTTCATTTCGCAACACCCCCAACAACCACACAGTCTCCTGCTTTCTTATATCCATAACCTGAAAAGAAATATGCTACAATTAGTATAAGGTAGAGAGTAGCCATTCAGCAATAGTAACACATGGTTTGAGGGGACCCTTAAAATTAAAGAACACGAATGAAATTCATCTTGCTGGCATGTTTTCACGAGTGGAAGAAATTAGGGGGGTGTGCATGATAAACTTCAGGAACAAAAAAAATTGGGACACTAGTGTACATGTATATACAAAATATATGGGAGAGGGGGATGGTTCATCATGTGTCCATATTTGTCACCAGATAATATGTATACAGCCATTTTGCCCACTTGGCTCATTTCGTTCACTAGGCTTTGTTAACAGCCATTACTCATAAGCTAGTTTGTTTTGCTACTGTTTGTGCAGATGAACATGTGATGGTGAGTTTTTGCTTTTTTCAGCATCTGTGATATAATTTTAGGTGTTGAAAATGATATAATAATAATCTTAAACTTGTGCTAATTAAAACAAGATACTATTTTATTTATGTTGTGTTTTTTCTATAAAATAAATACATGCAATGAGTCTTGCCTACTTGAACAAGCCAGAATATTCCTAAAAGTTAAAAATGGTGTCTGGGGTTTTATTCATCATCCAGGTGATGAATATACCCCAATGCTACTGGTATATATTTTTATAATATAGGCTAAATAGTCAAAATCAAATTAATTTAGTTATAGGTTACAGTGTATAATGTTTACATTATAATTCATATATATAGTGTGTGTGATTTGTTGCCAGAACTACTTCCTGTGAACCAACAATGGAAAATCATGCCACGTAACTATGTTCATAAAAGAAAAACGAGAGTAGTTGAGGCTTCCATGCGTCTGGCCATAGAAGAGGAGGGCATAATATTCCATCTATTGGTATAAAGCATAATATTCCCAGAACTACAGTATAAGATTATGTAAGACGAGCTAGAGTGGTTGAGTCTTTTAAAATTTGTTCGTGTATTACATGTCAGGTATTCAGCAAGGAAATGGTTATTGGTATGTGTCTTCTAATGGGAATGCTTTTCCTCCTACATTTGTATTTCCAAGGGTACGATTTGACAGAACAAGGATGATGGGAGGTATTCAAGATGACTGTTTGGAACTATGCTATCCAACAGGTTGGATGAGCAGTGAAAATTTCATTGAAGTGCTGAAATACTTTTCCTCATGGGTGAGATGTTCTTTTGAGGGGAAGGTGTTACCATGACTCCAGATTTGAAAAAATTTACTGGAGCACAGCTCTGAATTTACTTTTTTTCCCCTTACACCACTAGATAGGTTAATGATAGTAAACTCTTGAATTGACAACATACCAATTACAAATTGTTTTAGCTAAACATAATAATACAATAATGTACAGTTTATAACTCACCTTAAGTTTATTTATTCATTGCAGCAGCAACAGTGGACGATGTTAGACCTTGCATGTAGGCATTTGTTGTGAATTTACCGCCATGTATGCTTGGCCACTGATCAATGGCTTTCTGTGTGATCATTACAGCAGATCTAGTGCCTGGAGCTGGACCCTCCTTCACAATTCTGTACAGCTTAGTCAAATGAGATGGCTTAATGGATCCTTTGTGTTCAACAATGTAACCAAGAATGGAGAATGTCCCTTCAGCTGGTGCTTCACTCCAGGCAGTTGATCCATCTTTATCAAAATGCTTTAATCTCTCTGTGATTCCTTTCCACAGCTGTTCTATATATTCTGTCAGCCAATTTATCACTGAGTCTTTTTTAAAACTACTTTCAGATCTGGTTCTGGATGGTCTAGCAACTTCAGCAACCTGGTAGTAATCAGAACGTTTCTTGATGTATTTGTAAACTTCATTTAGGATGTAATCCTCAGCTGTTAGTTCCTTTTGCTGCCCTGTGGTATCGTGCTTAAATTCAGAAACTACATCATTTGCATTTCCTCCATTAGCTAATTTGGAAATTGTTTCCATCACTCTTAACATAACAGTTTTCCCTCCTTCTTTATAAATATATTTTCTACAAATTCTGCACTAACTGTGGTTTTTTGAGCTACTTGCAACATAATCTTTGTTACATAGGAAATCAATACATAGAACTTGGCACTAATTTCTTTCTCTTGTGGATGATAAAAAAAACACAATTTTCCACAAATCTGTCAAATTGATCAAATTCGTAATTAACCATGCGAGTATCAGATTTGAGTTTTGGTCTCTTAAAACCAATGATATTGTCAAGAACCATATTGGTATAGTCAAGGCCTGATCTCAGATTTGAAGAGTGATTCTGAATAAAGTCTAAAAGCTCACTTAGTTTACAAATTTTCTTCAATGCATCAACGTGGGCTCTGTTCACAAGATGCATTAAGTCCCATCAAAATTTGAAATTTTCTCCAAACAACTTTTTCATTTCGTTTTTAAATGGCTCGTTGTCCTTACAAAAAGCCCCATATCCAACCATTCCAGATACCTTGGATTTAATTGCTTCTTCAGATAGTTTCAAGTGATTAGGAGACTTCAACACATCAAAAATTTCATTGGCCAAATAAACTCCTGATTTGCTGCGTACTAAATTTATCCCAGCAAGTTTTACAGTCTTATCTTCTTCACTCATAACTAATACAACTAGCATGCTTAATCCCAAAATTGTTCCAATGTCAGCTGTTATTGTTACTGAAGTTTGTTCTAAGAACCACTTTACAGTTTGTTCTTTAAGTTGATTATCTAATAGCTCACAAATTGTCTCGCACGCATGTGTGCTATGATTCAAATTTCCAACCTCACAACCTGACCTATGTAATACAGCTAGAAGTACTGGATATAGAGCCCATGCAGTGCTTGTTTTCATTATGTAGTATAAGATTTTGCCACATAAGTCTTCTATGCGTTTAGTAGTGTTCCGAGAAGATGTTTTCATCACTTCATAAACAGCAGCTCTTTGATGATGCTGAAGTTTAATTAAATGTCTCTTCAGGTGGGTTTTCAGATTTCTAAACCATCTCTCTTGATTTTCTCCTTGTTTGCATACATAAGTTAAATCTTTAACATTGAAGTAACCTTTTATGTTAGAATGTTTGTCTGAAGCACATGCTTTGGGGTCTGTGCAAGCTATGCAATATAATGTAAACATTTTATCATCAGAAGCATCATCAATATCTTCTTGATTATCATCATCTTCATCCTCAACAGCTATATCTACATCAGGCATATTAGTGTCACTATTTGCAATGTTTTCCATTATATCACTTGGTACTGAAAATGAATCATCAGCATGCCCTAGATCTTCTTTTCCACCAATTTGAATGTAGATTTGATAAAATCATTGTTCAGGATTTCTTGTATTGATTTACACTTGCTTAAATGGGCTATGGAAATGTCAAATTTGTTGCTTTTTGCTTTATTAGATTTGGATGCAACACTTGAACTTGAAGGCATATTTTGACTTCTCTTTATTAACCACAACAGCTTGGTGAGTTTCTTTTGTTAGGCGCAAAATTGCATTCAATGTCTTCTGGATTTGGGAATTTTCAAATTCCTCTAAAGCAGTTTTGTTAGTCTGATGCGCAGATTCCTCACTTACCTTTTGTTTCTTAGGTGGAGGAGAAGCACTTTCTTCAGTCTGTGAAACATCTAGTGAAAAAGTTTCATTTTCTAGATTAGCAGTTGATGAAGTTGGTTCATTTTTCTGAGGTCTAGCACTAGCACATTTTGTGAACAAACTAAATGACTGCTTTGCCGTATCTCTTTGCTGCACTTCATCCTGGTATTTCTTTACTGCAATATCTAAGCTGTGGGCCCAAACTCTGGGACCTCTTGTATTGTAACAAATATTTTTTTTGGAATTAAAATGTTCCTCCCAGTTTTGCTTCTTTGAATATTTGTTCTTGCATTGACCACAAAAGTAACCCCTTTTAACACCCTCACTTTTCTCTCCAACTTCATCAATATTAGGATCCATTATTGATTATTGACTACCTGAAAAAATACAAAATAAGTAAAAGTTAGTAAATATAGTATGGTAAAAGTGAGTAAAAGTAAGTAAATATAGTACAATGAAAGTAAGTAAAAGTAAGTGCTTTAAACTTAGTAAAAGTAAGGAAGAGTAAGTAAAAGTAGGTAAGTTAAAGTAATATGAGAATAAAAACCCACTCTAATAGACAGAGTTTATTTCCACGACAGTTTCGACGCCCACTGGCATCCTCCTCGGGTGGATACAGAAGAGAACACAATTCATTTGTGCTTCTGTATCCACCCGAGGAGGATGCCAGTGGGCGTCGAAACTGTCGTGGAAATAAACTCTGTCTATTAGAGTGGATTTTTATTCTCATATTTTGACCTTCACGTAAAAAAGTGAAGTTTTTTGCATTTATTGAAGTAAAAGTAAGTTTAAACTTAACTAAACTTTTCAGTTCTAGAGTCATGGTGGATTACTTAAAACTGCACAAGTAATTATCTGGCCAATTTATCAAACCTGGCCAAGATCAATGGAACATAGTCCAATCCTGATAATTTTATATTAAAAAAATATACGTTTTAATAAAATTTTAATTATCAAAACATTGAAGCTTAACAAAAAATAAAAATAATTGTTAAATATGGAATTACCAACTAAACTTAAAATAACTAAATTTGTAATTTAAAAAAATTGGTTTGTACAAGAATGTATACGCAAAAAAATTGCATAACGTCTAGCGGATGAACAAAACCCAAACCCAAATTTACTTTTTCTCATGGTCAAATTTACTGGAGCAATGCTCCCAAGATCCCAGGAATCTGGAGTCATGGGTGTTACTGATAATGGACAATCATGAGTCACATTTGTCTGTTGTCTGATGTGATGGAGGTGCCCCAATATTAGGGCAGGTTTGTCAGTTTTACTACCCTACATTTAATATGCCTAAAGTACAACTAGAACAAGAGCTTGACATCTCTCATTTTACCAGAATATTTATTAGTAACTAATTAATGTACCATGATTCTAAAAATTATTATATGATAGAAAATTTGTGAATTATTAGCAGTTTTCTGAAAAAGTGATGAACCATCCCCACTCTCCCCTGTACTATATTTACACTAGTTTATATATACACAATAAACTGCATGTACAGTAAAAATCATGAAATCTATTGAATTATGAGGTGAAATGTGGGCAAAAATATTACATTCTATGGCAAATTCCATATTTTGTGGTAATTTGATATTTCATGCTAATTCAATTGACCCAGAGCCCTGATGATATCAAATTCACAAAGTTTCAGTGTAATTTCCAAGATTATGACATTGGATTGACGACATTCTATCAATGAGCAGCTCTATTGTGGGTTAGTTTTAGCATAGTTTATGCTAGGTTAGATTGTTAGTTTTTTTAGTATGTCCATATCATGATCTTGTCAATCCAATTTATATATAGGTCTGTAATTTGAGTTGAAACTCTAGCTTGATGTATCAGCCATGAGAGCAATATGGAAAAATCATTACATGATAACATCAGAAAATTTTAGCAAGCATGTTCCGCATTCCAGTTTAGTACCATCCTTAGAGACTTAGAAATGAAGCAGATGATATTTTTAATTATTCTGTACCAGAATTTTTTTCAAAGGATGTTGGCACAAGAGTACAAAATATTGAGAGAGAATTTTTCATATTGCACGAGAGTTTTGCACTTTGGAGAGCAAGAATTTTCCAAAAATGTGACTATGAGAGAATTTTGCAGATTTTCTATCCATTCATCATACTTTTGTGTCTGGGATATAATATTATATAACTTTTAAACTGCTCAACATTGATGAAACTTCACACATATTACATTACATCTGGAAGACATGAGATCACTCTAGCATATCAGTGTTATCCAAGTCATAAATAACACTGGGCAACAAAAAAATGTTTTTTTCGTGTCCCAAGAATGAAAATACCTTATTCTTATAGTATTTTCTGTGCTGAATCCAAATAAGTTTGTAAAATTTCTCTATCAGGTCTGGTTTTTGTGTGACATGCAATTTAATTTTTAAAAACCCATATAGTTACATACTTATTAAAATATGATCGAAAAGACATACCTGTAGTTTAAAAAGTAGCTTGTTTTGATTTTCTGCTGTGCTTTGCCTCAGGCATGTCTCTCTTAAGAGTCCAGCAATAGTCAGCCAGCATACTGGGGCTCCATTTGCCTTGGTAACGGTTTTCCATGGCAGAAATATCCTGATGAAAATGCTCACCATGTTCGTCGCTTACCACACCCAGGTTTTCCGGAAAAAAGTCCAAGTGAGAGTCCAAGAAATGAACCTTTAATGACATATTGCACCCCATTGCTTGGTAAGACTTAAGAAGATCTCCTACTATTTCAGGATAGTTTTCGGCCTTGTGATTTCCCAAAAAATTTGTGCAGACACTTTTGAAACTCTGCCACGCAGCTTTCTCAACTTCATTCAACTCTCCTTCAAATCTCTGATCTGAGGGCCTCCAAAAATGCCTTCTTTAATCTTGGCATCACTGATCCGGGGAAACTTATTCCTCAAGTATGTGAATCCTGTTTGCGCTTTATCCATCACTTTAACAAAGTTTTTCATAAGTCCAAGCTTGATATGCAAAGGAGGAAGGTACACTTTCTCAGGGTCAACAAGTGAACTATTCACAACATTTTTCTTGCCTGGAACAAGTGAGGTGCGTTTTGGCCAATCCTTCTTAACGTAGTGGTTTTGCTTGTCCCTACTGTCTCGCATAAAAAACAACAGTACTTGGTGTAACCTAGCTGCAACCCTAGCAAAAGTGCAATGACCTTCAGATCTCCACAGATATTCCACCTATATTTCTGATACTGAAACTTTTCTAAAAGCAACTTCATGTCGTATGACTCTTTCATGTTTGCAGCATGTGCAATAGGTACAGAAGGAAATTTATTTCCGTTGTGAAGAAGGACTGCTTTCAAGCCAACTTTTGAGGAGTCAATGAACAATCGCCACTCATCCACGTTATGTTCATGACCAAGAGCCCCCATGACTGAATTAACATCTTTACAAAACACAAGTCCATCTTCATGGGAGAACCATTCTTTGAATTCATCATGGCGGCTGCGGAAAAAACAAACTTTAGTGTCATGTTGCAGTAGATTCCAACCCTTTAATCTTGAACCTAAAAGTTCAGCCTGCTTCTTAGATAATTTCAAATCACGAACTAGGTCATTTAGATCTCCTTGTGACAGTAAATGTGGTTCATTGGAGGAACAGGTAGCCTGGAATGTTGGATCAGAAATGTCATCTTTTTCCTCGTGATATGCTACAGCTACGTTTGATTCCTCATCACTTAAACTTACATGTTCAGGAGGATTTGGTACTGGAAGTTGAGCACTGTGGGAAACTGGTCTCATTGCAGACGGTAGATTAGGGTATTTCATAAGGCTCTTTGTTTTTGAAGTGATCCCCTTTGTATTTACCAGGCAGAAATAGCAGTCTGTTGTGTGATCTTTGGGTTCCCTCCAAATCATTGGAATAGCAAATGGCATGTGACGTGAACTGTTTAGCCATCCTGTAAGTAGTCTTACACATGTCACACAACAAATGTGAGGGGCCCAACTCTTGTCCTGATCGCCTACTTTACATCCAAAATGAAGTTCATAGCATTTTTTTACTAATGGTGTAGAGTTACGTTTCTGGGATTTTAAAGTTAGATCACCACATACATACATAAAAGGAATTAGGATGATTCAGACAGTTCTGCGGCATTACAAAACATCTATATGAATACAACACTGGTGTAAAATTAACAAGAAGCAACAGACACTAGCTGTTAACACTGTGACATTTACAAGCAGACTGACTTGGAGCTGCTCTACACACAGAAACTAGGCTCATGTCTGAACAGGTACAAACATGTTTCAACCTGCACAATCTGCTGCTCCGACCAAATTTATCCTGCCAGCATTATCAGAACTTTTTCCCCAAAGGAATAAATTGTACTAATTTTACAGAAAAATTAATACAACATATATATTAATATTAATATATTTTATTATAGTTATATTAATTAATATAATATATTATATTTATTATTTTTATAATGTTTTATATTATAATATTGTTATATACTTAATTATATATAATATGTTATTATTTTTTATCCGGTGATCATGCTAAATGAGGAAAAAATGAACATAACGTCACAAGTAAACTAAGCCTGATAGAAAAAATCTGATTTCATATTTAGATTCAGCATGAAAAAGTACACTTAGAACACCCATCAAAACCCTTGTGACAAAATTGTTGTTGACCAGTGTAATCAAAAGCTATATTTTTTATAATTTATATATAGTTATTTTATAATCAGATTTTCCAAAATATCACTGTTCCAAGTCTGTTAATTAACATAAAACTATTACAGAACTATTGAAGTAGACTACATAACTTGAACTAAAATATACATTATTTACATAGTTTACAAACATTCTTATTCATGGAAGCATCAAATTTTTTCTTAAGACTAACTAAGGAGTTACTATTTACCACATCATATGGCAAGTCATTCCTAAAATATACTATTACTGTATATGGCTCATCTATGAATTATCGCAAGATTAAGTGTCATGAATGAAAATCAGGTTCCTGCATCAAGGTCACAAATAGAGGGTTGAGGTCAAAGGTCAATTGGAGCCTTTTTGTATCTGGGCTACAGCTAACTTTTAACCTACTCACCATATAATGAAACCACGCACAGATTATCGCAAGACTGCATCATGAGCAAGAATCGGGTCCTTGCATTGAAGGTCAAGGTTGCAAATAATGGTCAAATGGTGCCCATGTCATAAATTTTGAACCACTCTAGTGCCTCTACATAAATGGATGATTATAAGATATATTATAAAAAGAAATAGGTCATTACATCAAAGGTTGAGGTCAAAGAGGTCAAAGGTCAAATGAAGCACTTTTGAGCCACTTAACATATTGATGAAACTTTATACAGGTACTGTATGTATCATCATATGATGAAGTCATTGCATCAGTATTCAAAGGTTAAATGGAGGTCTGTATCATAACTTTTGAACCACAGTAAAAATCCCCCTTCTCTGAAAAGCAGATGATTGGTACTCAAACAGAAAAAATGGCACCCAGTAGTATATATGTATGTACATTTGTATGTTTTTATATCTCCTACTGTATACAATATAACTTGTCTGGTTAATAGTGGTAAAATAAAGACTAGCCATTCTAATATTTTATTATTCCTTTATTATCAGTATATGTCTGTACTTTGTGCATTTTAGAATAATTACACTGGATGGTGATAAAGAACTTTTTTGTCATATAAACAAAAATGGGTGGATCTTATAGGTTTTTTCTGCTGAGTTCAAAAATGACCTCAAAATTTGTCTATCACCCACCAATATTGAGTGAATTGAAAATGAAATTTGAAATAATTTATGGATGTAATAGCAATATCAAAGTAGAAAATGCATATTGAACTCGCCTAAAATGTAGCTACTGATGATTTATGTTTGTATTTTGCCTCTGGGTCATCCCTTAACAATGTCCAACATTAGTCAGCCAACATGCTGGGGCTCCATTTGCCCTGGTGTTGCTTCTCCATCGTGGATATTTGTTGATGAAAGTGTTCCCCATGCTCATCACTAACATCCCCTAAGTTTGTTGGGAAGAAGTAGAGATGAGTCAAGAAAGTGAATTTTCAATGACATGTTGCACCCCATGACTTTGTTGGCCTTGAGAAGTTCTTCAACAAGTGACTCGTAATTTTTGGCCTTGAAGTTTCTGAGGAAATTTGTGGTCACTGCTTTAAATGCTCTTCAAGTTGCTCCTTCAACTTCACTTAAAGTTTCATCAAATGTGCTCTCTCATATGATTTCTCTAATTTGTGGGCCCACAAATATCCCTTCTTTGATTTTGACCTCGCTAATCTTCAGAAATTTCTGTTTCAAGTAGAGAAACCCACTGCCATTTTGATCCATAGCCTTAACAAAATTTTTCATTAAACCAAGTGCAGTCACTTTCAAGTCCACAGATATGCCGAGAGTATTTGTCGTATTGGATATGTTTCACAAGCAAGTGCATATTGTTGTACGATTCCTTCATATGAATGGCATGTGCTATTGGAACTGAAGGGTATTTATTTCTATTATGGAGTAACAGCTTTCAAACTCAACTTTTGGGAATCAATAAATAGGTGCCATTCATTTGGATCATGTTGTTGGCCAAGGGTTTCCATGAGAGAGTCCACATTATTACAGGATACTAAATTGCCTTCCTGAGAAAAAAAAGGGTAGAAAGTCCCTTTGATGTTTTCAGTAAAAAAGATATCTTAGTGCCTTTTTCTAGAAGATTCCAACATTTCAATCTGGAAGCCAAAAGTTCAGATTGATCCTTTGACAATTTTAGATCACAGACAAGCTCATTCAGGTCTGCTTGAGATATTAAGTGAGCCTCTGTTGATGAACAAGATAGTTCAAACATTGGATCAATATCATCTGTCAGTAAACCATGTTGAGCTTCATCATTACATTGTACATCAATTTCATTTTCATAATCTAAACTCTACATTTCTGGTGACCTTGGTACTGGCAATGTTTATTAAGTAAAACAGGCCTTATGGCTGATGGTAAATTTGGCTATTGATCAGGGTTGGCAAAAACCCAGGTTTTTCACAAAAAAACAACCCAACTGGGTTTTTGATGGGTTTAAATTTTTTTTAGAAAAGTTCAATAATTATGTAGTGCCTAATATATCTATTATTTTATTAATTTATTTATCTAATCTACAATATATATTAAAAAGACATTTTTATTTCACAGAAAGTTCAAATATGAGAGATAATAATGACATATTAGAATTTTCTCCAATTTAATTTTAAATCTTAACTTTATTTCTTAACAGCAGATTTCAGCTTTATTTAGACCTAACTCAAATTTAAATTTTTAAGATGCCAAACTCAAAGAGTTATAGAGATGGAAGATCTAAAGCTAGTGAATGGGAAAAGGTGACTTTATTAAGTGATCAGCCTACTAGAGTACTATGCAATTATTGTGAAGAAAGTATCACTCAAAAAATTGAGTGTGTGAAACATCATCTAGAGAAAGTTAGACCCACACATACTGGTGGCAGACTTAAAGCTGCTGAATGGGATGTAGAAATGTTGAGTGACTAACCAAATAGAGTTTGGTGCAAATACTGCAGATGTGTATTTTCGAAAAAAATAGAACGAGTGAAACATCATTTAGATCGATGCAATAAAAAATGGGTACAGGCTTGTGATGATGAAGCGGATGAAAATATCATGACTTAACCTAACCAATTGTCAAGGGCATTCAGTTATTATGGCACTTCAAAACCTAAAACAAAAAATGTTAAATTTAAAATGAAGAAATTTTATTTTTTATTTTATTATTAACGTAAATAAAGATTACTACTTTACTAGGTATTATTATTATTATTATTGCACAATTTTATAAAATATAGCTCATGACTTGGATAACCTCAATAGGCCTGAGTGGCTTCTTGTTTTCAAATAAAATTTAATTTAATTTAATTAAAACAACAACTCATATTGAATTAACTGTATGGTGAAAATAGCTTCTGGTACTAAAATCACTGTATGGTGAAAATAGTCACTCCATTATTTTAAAATTTATTTGTGAATCTATTTAATTTGTTTGTGCTTATAAGTTATTTACTTTGTCTTTGTTTTCTTTGTCCTAATTATTTCGAAATACAACAAAATTTGCAACCCAAGGCAGGTGCCTACTCTGCCTGTATGTATGAATGGAAATGAAATTGATTTAAATTAGTTTTTAATTTGATTTACTTTTGTTTTTTATACCCATTATTTGCCTATTGATTTCAAATACTGTACTGAAAATACAATCATCTGTTCAAAAATTTGAAGGTGGTGGTAACTTGTTACAGTAACTTACTATCTACTAAAACTTGTAAGGGGTTTTTATAGAATCAAAAACTATTCCTACATGGGAGTAAGACAAAAATAAGCTCTGTGCCTCCAGTTTATCTGAAATTTAAAATAGGCCTAACAACTAAAATGAAAAAATGAGTAGACCAGAGATGGAGAAAGCCGACACATTATTAATACTCATTGCTAGGGTATAGCTTAGTACCCTAGTTTTGCCCTCGTCAAAATATTTGGAGAAGCCATACTGGATTGTGCCTGTCTGTCCATTTGTCTGCTTATCGCACTTGTCTGTAACAAAATAAATTTGGAGAGGTCATAGCTACTGGATTGCACTTCATCCATCCATCTGTTTTTCACTCTTATGTCTGGGCCCTAACTTTTGAACCACACACACACACACACACACACACACACACACACACACCATAAATAGATGGTGTCATAAGCAAAAATTTGGTCACTGCACTAAAAGTCAAGGTCACAAATAGAGGTCAAAGGTCAACTGGAGCCTTTTTCTGTCCATGCCATAACTTTTGAACCACTCTACATAAATTGATGAAACTTCACACACACACACACACACACACACACACACACACACACACATCTTTACAATACAATGTGTTCTGAACAAGACTCGCCCCTGCGTTAAAAGTCAAGGTCACAAACAGGTCATACGTCAAATGGAGGTTCATGTTGTAATGATTTGCAATAAATTTAAAAATGGCACGAGAGAGATGTTGGTAATGAACATTGTTAATATAGCGGTTTTTTTTTTGTCGTTTCGGAAAGATAAATTTAAGATGTCTGTTGAATGTAACTTCTCGGAGAATGTAACGGTTTTTATATTTTTTGTGGGTGTTTCGGTTGGGAATGGGGAACAAGAGCTGCCCTTGGGTGGGGGGGGGAAGAAGTTGGGGAAAAGGGGAGTTGAATTCTAGATTTTGTTAGTCAGGATCACAGGTTTTCGGGGCTCTCAAAATTTTGTAAGTATAGCTTGTCAGTTTAGTGTTAATCGCAAATTACCAGATTCTCTCTCTCGGTGCTGTTTTATGTAATAACTAATAACGTTCGCCCTTCTCCTAAATGCTTGAAACCTTAAATAATTTATTTTAATAAGCATAAACTCCAACTTGTAAGTCATTTCGTCAATCCTTAAGGTTGTGTCAGTGAGAAGTCGACTGATAAAGTTGGACAGATATTCATTTCCTTGTTGCACTCTTACTATATCGGCCAAATAGGCCCTTTAAAAAATAAAACACTACAGCTAATCTTATTAAATTATCAATTTAATAATATGAACCCACGCACTCCGTTATTAAAATAGGCTTTTGCATTATTTCGTGTCATGAATAGGAAAGGAAAGTTTGTGTGTTCTTCCGATTAATGTTACATCTTTCCCTTTAGAGCTATTTTGGTTAACATTGTTATGTAGAAAATTCTGGTACCCTTATAAATATTTATATATAGTTTGTCTAAAGGATAGGCTTTGAACTAAAAAAAAAAAAATCACTGTGTAGCGTCTAACTTTTTTTTTTTGACCTTAAACCTCTGGAGTGGTTACCTCCCTCGATTCACCAACCCCACTATACTCCTTCCCCAGATCCTCGATACGAAGGGAGGGTTATAAACTTTAAAGGTCCCTTCTTTGGGTACAATTTCTTCAATTCTTGTTCGTCTCGTTCGGTTTTAATTTTTAGAGATTCTCCTTTCGGGCACTTAATTTTTTTTCATAAGATACGTACGAGTTCATATAGCTCTTTTAAAATGGCTGGTAGGTGTTAATGGAAATGGTCAGTCTCCCACTAATAACCTTTTAACGGTGTCTCCGCAAAATATTTTAAGAGTTTGAGAAAAGTACACCCGCCCTAAATTTAGGTAAAGATGATATCGACACGTATTTTCAAACGTTTACCCGCAAAGCAAATCTAAAGAAAATTAGCGAGTGGGATCAGGTAACGATCATTCTTGGTAAGTTGGAAGGGTCGCAGCTGTGCAAGGTGATTGATACGCTTCCATACCCGGAGTCTTGGCACGATAGAGGAATTACGGAACGCCTTATCGTCGAGACATTCCGAACAAAGGTTTCTTTTGTTATTTAATTCTATTGGAAACCTTCAAATTACTCCTCGCATGTCGTTCCCTGAATATTCCACTATCGTAAAGAATAAAATCTGCGGAGCATTTGTCAAAAGCAGAAAATTTTCGATAGACGAAGTAGCTTTAATGATAACCATCCTGGCCGTGAAACGAAATGTCCTGAAGGCATTACCGTCAACATTCGACCCGAAAGATGTCGATACCCTAGCAAAAAAATGTAACCCATCTGAATGCGAATTAGATCCTGATAAAATAGTGAATTGGTGTAATCCGCTCCGTCTGACGAAAAATAAAGCGTCTTTCCCCTTATCACCAATGCCACCCCCGAATATCCCCCCTAACTACTTCCACCCCCCCACCCCCCCCGCAACCTATTCCCGATTCTCCCTAACGCTTAACCCCTCCCAGCGCGTCACAGTCGCCCACGATAGATCCCCAACGAAAATACTGCCCATTTTGCTGCTTTCAAGATCATTCTTTGACGGAATGTATTCGCAACCCACCTAGAGGCACTTGCTTTTATTGCAACGTGCCGGGGCATACGCGTAGTACGTGCCCCACTTTTTTAGGAAATGGACCCCCTGCAAAGAGGCAACGAACGTAATAGGCACTCGCAAGCCTATTAAGAAAGCTTCTAGAACAATATCCCCCCCGCGGACAGTATTCCCTAAGGACAGAAAGGTTTAATATAATAATCTTAACAAAATGTAAAGCCGTTAAAAACTTAGGTTATATACAATACCGCGCAAATAATCTAAAAAATATCTATTTTCATACCCTGGATCACCGTCAAAAGCCTCTCTGCAGAGTCTTGATATTTTTTTCTTCTATGTTGTGTAGCATGACCTCCTGCTGCTCTGAATAATATGAAGTTATGAACTTGTTGCAGTGATTGTTCGCGTTGAATAAATGAAATAAACTTCCAAATGTTTGGGTGAGCGCATGAAGTATTGGACGTAAAGCTCCAATGCCATCCTTCAAGAGAATTGTTGGTTTTTGGCAATCCCTCGTTTGCTCTATCATATGTATTCCACATATCTACGGGGCTCCAATAAACCTTAGCCCCCCACCCATGGCCTAAACCATTAGAGGTACAGTAAAACTAAACATACCTTGCAAAAGAGAATTTAATCTCGCATTTAATGAGAAACAATTAAAACTTGGTGTTCCCGCCATTGGCTTCCAAGACAGCCTGAATTCGCTTTGGGTAGCTTGCCAAAAGTGACGTGAATAGATCTTGATCGTTACGCAAATTTGCTAAAACAGTTTCAATGTGTTGCGTCATTGTATCCTTCGAAAATCGATTTGCTGCAGGTTCTTGAAACGAGACACATTCAACCTTGTCCTTTATAACTGATCCAATGTGTTCACAGACGTTCAGGTCAGGAGAATTTCCTGGCCATTCTTCATTTCCAAAGAAATCGCTCTCATGGTTCCGCAACAACTGTTGAGTGGCTAATGCCTTAAAGCAGGGGACCTTATCGTGCAGAAGTGTGACCTGATCGACATCCATAACATTGTTTGGGTTTCTTAGAAAAGGAATGACATGCTGGGATAGAATAATATCACGAAAATACTGTCCATTCCAACTGACCATTTGGCTTCAGCACCCACATGAGCTTCTTTGCAGTGAACAAAACAAACACACCAACATTGTCTGGACTTTTTAATAATTCGCGATAATGTTCATTCATTGTCCGATTTCATCTGGTGGTGTGGCCCACACTCGATCATTTTGGTAGTTAGGCCGACGTGTTACGTAAACAAAAAATTCATCGGAGACAGCTAAATGCATGAAATCATCCACATTCCAATCTTCAAGATAATGGGCAAACCACATTCTGTCATCGATGTTAAGTTGAGTTTTTCTTGGCTTTGGAAGTTCATGCCAAGCCTTTAAACCTTGCCTATGACGGTACAGTCGAATGATCTCACCACTAACGATCTTTCCTCTCAACACTTCGATCTCTAGAAAGTTTAGCACAGCTGTTTTTCCGCTTACGCGTACCGCTTTCAATGATGTCCTTTGTTTCCTGAGAGAGTGGCAAATTTGGGCGCCCAGATTTGGTTGTATCCATTTCACATTCATCCAAAGTTTTATTTCCAATTTCTTTTGACGAAGTCCTCACTTCTTCGCAACTTTTTGGCAACCCATGAACGTGTTATAAAGGTGGCTCCAGCATCACGAGCTTCCCAAAATGTTATTGCTCGTATGCGATCTATCACACGTTGCCTCTCCGAATCACCAATTAATTGAGAAGCCATTATATTATCACTTTATCAGCTAGAGTAATTTTAATACCTGCAGTAAATAAAGAATTGTATATATTTTTATAATCACTAAAAACTATTTCGATATAAGTAAACATGTAAGCTGCAAATGGGGGGCTAAGGTTTTTTGGAACCCCTTATATCAAACATTGGTTTTCGACGTCCTCGACGATGCGGTGTTCCAATGTATGCGTCTTCAAAATAATCAACTACTGAATGAGTGTCTGACCCCGGGCAGAGCTGGGCACTTGCGTTTTTTTGCGGTACTGCGGTACTACTACCGCACTACGAAACCGGTACCGCATAACGCAGTACCGCAAAGGATCGCTGAAAGTACAGCAGTACCGCTACCGCATTCAAATTTCCCGCGGTACTTTCCGCGGTACCGACCAACACGGTAGTACCGCAGTACCGCAAAAAAAAAACCGCAAGTGCCCAGCTCTGTCAGACTAGGACAGTCTGGGGTCAGGATTTCGTATATATAATTCTTCAAATGCTGCAATAACATTGTCAGGTGGCAAGGGCCAAGGCCGCTATCATTCTCATATTGAGCGCAAACTCTCTATCTTCTTGGTATCGTTGTTTTAAACCGCTTGCTTATATTTTCTTATACATATTTTGACTCGGATAAAAAAAGCATCCTTTAACATCAGCTCCTGGAAATATAGATTTTCAGCTGTTAATCATCGACTTTCCGAAGCCCACCATAACACTAGTAGGGACTAAATTTCCCCAGATATTTTTTAGTTTTTGAAGTAATCTTGTATAAGTTTTTTCACTTATATCCGGCAAAAGAGCGTATACTAATGGTACTGTATGCTCACTGAAGGAACCATGGATAATACATAATTGATGAAAGATTTCAGGAACAGTTTTGAACGTTCCATCGAGAAACCAATGGGAGAAATTTTCTAAGTAATGCAAATTGTTTTGGGTGCCAAAAACTTATTATTTTGCCTCCAGGCCCTGAATCATATAAAACGAAATTTTCGCCGTCTTTCGTTGTACTTTCCTGCTCCGTCAAAATAACATCGTCAGCACATAATGGCAATGGCATGACATTATTTACACGTTGTTTGCAGCGTCTAATATCACGACGTAGATTTTTAATAGATGACAATTTGGATCCCGCATCCTCAGATATTGTTCATAGTGCCTCTGTTATTATTTGTTGCGGTGTTTTGACTATTTTCAGCTATATCTTTTATTTTCTCCGCAACTTGAACTGCTTCACATCTAGCTAAATCTGGTGTGTGTGTGTGTGTGTGTGTGTGTGTGTGTGTACGTTCATGAAGTCTTCCAATTACTTCATTTCTAATCAGTTTAACTTTGGCCTTGCATGATTTACAATAGCGACGTTCTTCACAATCATAGGAAATGACATTGTTGGCAAGATTCTTTTGTTTTACATATATATATCTTTTGTATACGAGCTTTTCCTTTCCCTTGTAACTTCGCACGAATTCCATGATGCTTTATGGGTTAGCACACTACACAGATTTTGTCGTAAATGAATACCACAGACACATCTGAAAAAATATAAGGGATTAATATGTTAGCATTTCCGTAATGATTAAAAGAATAATAAGACATAATAAGAGGAAAATATCATACATAATAAAATAAAAACACTTCACATATTAATAGAAAATACTATTACGAAAATACAAACGGCTAAGTACTCACCGAGTGGCCAATAACAACACAGTGAAAGGTGGTGACTGAGGGAGCACTAAGCAGTTACGTCCGAAGTAAAGTTGGGTGGTGATAGTTATAAAGTTAGTCTGGACTTTAGGGAGTTTTAACTTCAACCTAAAGGGTATTATGTATATAGTAGTAGTATATATATTCGGGGGATATTGTCCTGATGCCATTAAGAAACGACGACACGCTTCGACAATTCACATTTCGTCAACAAATAACGTCAATAAAATCTGCTCAACCACTAAGCCCCATACTTAATGCAAAGCTTACTCTACCTGCGAAAAATGCATGCCCCATGATTCGTGTTTAAATGTATCATAATGCTTACCGTACTCTTATAGACTTTGGTAGTAATATTTTGCTAATTAAGAGTTCGGTTGCCTCTAATTTTGTAAATCCGGGTTTCAAGATCCATTCATGTAATAAAATCGTGAGAGCTGCGAACAGAAAATGCATTCGAACAGAAGGAAGTATTCGACTGCCAATTAATTTGAAAGATGACAAAATTTACTACCGTAATTTTGTTGTTGTTAACTATGTTTCATTTCCGGGTGCGTTACTTTTTCGATCAGATTTATTAAAACGAGCCAGTGCGATTATAAATATGAAGCAAATTCAGATATTCAGTCGTATCAAATTATTAAAAAAAAATTTCTCATCATTGTCCAACGAAATCCCGTCGATTAAAGTAAATGTAGTCAAAGTTTCAAAACCTCCCCAAATGCACTTTGCGAAGGCTCCAAAGGATTTTGATATTCCTGCATCCGCGTCGGTGCGATATTTTGTTAAAATACATAATATTCCCGATTATACCCTCGTTTTAATAGACTCCTCTAAGTTACCGTCAGACATCGAATTTTTTCCCATTTTGGCCTACGTAAAAAAGGGAAGAGCTCCTTTAGTAATTTATAATTATTCGAGTAAAAATTTCAAAATTCCGTTTCATTCAGTAATGGGCCAAGTACATATTGTACAAAGAGGAAATGCAACCTCAGACTGACTTTCCTTCTCATTCAGTTTGTGTTACGACGGTAACCCCTGATACAGAATTAGAAACTTCCAACAATTGGAATTGTCTCATTTGGATGAAACTAAAAAATCTAAGTTACTAAACCTTTTGCGTAACCATGGGAACGCCATTTCCTTAAGTGAATTCGACCTAGGTGAAGTGTCAGACGTTCTTTGTTCAATAGAGACCGGTAATAGCGGGCCTATCGTCTCTCCACAGTTCAGATTACCGTACTCGTCGCGCGCTTTAGTGGAACAAACAGCACATTCAAAATATGCTAAAAATGGGGGTTGTTCAACTGTCCGAAAGTGCCTGGCGATCACTGATTCTCTTGGTGAAAAAACAAAATGTGGGGGGACGAGATTAGTCGTTGATCTTCGCATACTTAACTCAATTACGAAGAAAGGTAGTTACTTAATTAATAGATCCAACGACATATTTGATAGCCTAAATGGTTCAACAGCGTTTTCCACCTTAGATTTGAAGCATGGTTAGTTGGTTACTATCAAATAACCCTTAATCCGGAAGATCGTCAAAAAGACTGCATTTATGGCCCCTAATGGCCTATTTGAATATAGAAAATTAACAAACGGAGCGACCAATGGTCCGGCTATATTCTCACGAACTATAAATCGGATTTTACAAAAACAAATTCAGGATAACATACAGGGTATCCGAGAATTATCTGTACAATTTTTGGCTGTTAATAAAAGTCAACCATGAAGTGTAGAAATTCCAGTGTTGTCCCATTTTACAGAGAATCTCATTAAGTTTTTTTCTGATAACAAGTTTTGACAAGTTTTTTCTTTTTTGTACGTGGGTGACAGACATTGATGATTTAAAAGCAAGAATCACAGCTGCTATTGAGCGAATTGATGTGGATATGCTGCAGCGTACATGGCAACATTTGGATTATCGATTGGATGTTTTGCGAATCACTGATGGTGCACATATCGAATGTTTGTAACAACGTTACTTTAATAAAAGAAACTTTTGAAAATACAGATTCTAAATAATCTTGTTTAAGAATTTTACGTGTGTTATCAAGAATTTTATTAAAAGATGAAATTGTACAGATAATGTTCGGACACACTGGAATTTCTAAAAAACTTGTCAAAACTTGGTATCAGAAAAAACTTAGAGATTCTCTGTAAAATGGGACAACACTGGAATTTCTACACTTCATGGTTGACTTTTAATAACAGCCAAAAATTGTACAGATAATTCTCGGACACCCTGTATATCATTCGTTTAATGAGGACATCGTTACAGGCCAAAACTTTGAACAATTTAGATAAAGTATTAACGCAGCTCGAAAATTACAATTTAAAACGGTAATACGGTAAAATTAAATTTCTGAGCATGGCATTTCTCATCACCTGAGAAATTTACTTGTATCCTGAGAAATTTACTTGTATTCAAGAGGTCTCACCACCTACCACAATACGAAAAGTTATACAATTTTTAGGACTAATAGGCTTTTAGGATCTTTTAAACTATTTCCCCTCCCAGCTTTAGATAGGGGGGACATAGTTTAAAAGTTCGATATTAGGGGGGAGATAATTTAACAGGTTTTACTCATCTTATTTACATAATAGAATTTTTAAGATATGTATATAAGATACATATCTTGAAAATTCTATTGTATTCTATCACATTTCCGGTTTATAGAGAACCATTATTTACATAGGATAAAATTTGAATGTCTGGTTAGGTCAACTGTACGCCCTTGACGATTGGTTAGGTTTAGTCGTGATATTTTCGTTAGTTTTAACGAAAATATCACGACTAAACCTAACCAGTCGTCAAGGGCGTACAGTTGATCTAACCGGGCATTCAGTGAACCAAACAGTGTATTCAGTTGACCTAACTGGGCATTCAGTGAACCAAACAGTGTATTCAGTTGACCTAACTGGGCATTCAATTAACCTAATCGGGCATTCAGTAATTTTTTATACCCTTCGTGCGGGTAGCAAGAATATCCAGCGTTTTAACGAGATATCACGACTTGACCAATCGTCAAGCGTGTACAGTTGACCTAACCGGGCATTCAGTAATTTTATCGTAGGTTTCGAGATATATATATATATATATATATATATATATATATATACACACACACACACATTTAACTGCAATGACCACGCAGTATATTAATGTATAGAAACGACGTAAGTATAGAGGAGTGTTCTGCACACGAGGAAGAGAAATAACGAACAAATGAAAAATGAGGTGACCGTCCAGGAATCGAACCCAGGATCTTCCGATTGCCGGTCAGATATGCTACCACTACATGTGTGTGTGTGTACCCGGTAGTGATGTGAGTCGTTTTTTATTGTGTCGTTTTTTTTGTTTTTTTTGTCGTTTTTTTTGTTTAAAACGAAGATAGTCTGTTTTTTTTGTTTTTTTTGTTTTTTATTGTTTTAAACTTATTCCATATTTTTCTTCCTTTAATCTAATAAGTATATTAGTATTACCTATAATTTACTATACTACCATGCTTATACGGTTATACCTAGTATATATAGTCATCTTTTAGAAAAACTGAATCACGCAAAAAGTATATAATAGAAAGGAAAACAAACCCTCATTTTTTATATGTATATATATTTTTTAACTAGAACATAAAACATTCTTCCTCATTTCAAACAATATACATAATTGTGATTGGCAAGAGTACCAGTATATATTCCAGATAGAAAAGGAAAATATTCACCTTTTTTGAACCTTTTTGTTAACCTAATGTTGTTTAACCTTCATTTCCATGGAAGAATCATCACTAGATTGGGTAGAGCATATATGCTAGTTTCAATATCACAGGTACTGGTATAATATACATAATCAAAAATACATAATACTGGTATAAAACAATATATATAATTGTGATTGGCAAGAATACCAGTGTGTATATATATATATATTCCAAATAGAAAAATAAAAAAAAATAAAAATATTCATCTCTTTCTTTAACCTTTGTGTTAACCTAATGCTGTTTAACTTTCATTATCTGATTCTATTTCCATTGAAGAATCAATATCACTAGATTGATTAGAGCATATAGTTTCAATATCACAGGTACTGGTACTTATTGTTATTGCAGATTTGGATGTTGACGAAGCCAATGTAGCACCATGTTTTACTTCACTTTCTTGGAATTTTGCATTTTGGGATATAAATACTAGCTTTGCTGCTCTGTCTGTGCTTAATCAGTTTTTTTGGCTGTATGGATATTACTGTATGTGCTAAATGATCTCGGAGGTAATGAAAGGGCGAAATAGAGGTGTATGAGTTTGTGTATGTATATATGTGAGTATGCGTGCGTATGTATCTGGAATTCTGGATGTATGCATGTGTATGGGGTATATAATAGATATAAATATGTGTATATAAGTATTTATGTATATATTGGTATATATGTATATGGGTGTATGTGTATATATGGATGGTCTCGGGGGGAAAATATGTCATCGCGGGTCTAAAGGATAGTTAAGTGGGAGATTCAAAATCCGAGGCATGGATGGGAGAGTCCTGGAAAGGTTGGACAATGGGCAGTCAGCTCCCAGCCAGTGTTCTCGCAAGTTTAACGGATCTCAAGATACAAGACTTTCAGTGCAAGAAAGAGACCAGTTTTTTTCTGTAAATAGGCTGAAAAGGACATTCTATACTGGTACCATATGGCCTATTTTATTATTTATTTATCTATTTTTATAATATATATCATTGCAAAAGTATACCTTATAATTAAATTGGCAATATCTATATTAATTATTAAAAAAACAAAAAAAACAAAAAAAAACAATAAAAAACAAAAAAAAACAAAAAAAACAACATGGACATAAAAAAAACGGTTTTTTTACATCACTAGTACCCGGTTAGGTCAACTGATTGCCCGATTAGGTTAATTGAATGCCCGGTTAGGTCAACTGAATACCCGATTAGGTTCATTGAATGCCCGGTTTGGTGAACTGTATGCCCTTGACGATTGGTTAGGTTTAGTCGTGATATTTTCGTTAAAACTAACGAAAATATCACGACTAAACCTAACCAATCAAGGGCGTACAGTTGACCTAACCGGGCATTCAAATTTTATCCTATGTAAATAATGGTTCTCCATTTATTGTATGTTTGCAATAAATAATAAATTTGTTGTTATTGTTTTCTTATCTTATTTTGGTTAATTTGCAAATTTTAAACTTTGTGGGGGATGATATAGTTGAAAAGAGTATGTTGGTGGGGAAATAGTTTAAAAGATCCGTTTTTATCGTCGTTTCATTAAGGATTTTTCCGTTATTGCGGGACCTTTGACCGAATTAACACGACAGAATAAATTTAAATGGGAAAGATCACATCAAATCGCATTTGACACATTAAAGCAGGAATTAACCGAGGCTCCCATTTTACAAAACCGAGACAGAAATCCCTATGCCCATTACTTATTTATCTAGGAAACTCTAAGATTCTGAAATCTCGAAATTGACAATAGAGAAGGAAGCAATGACTGTAATTGAGGGAGTTAATAAGTTCGCGCATTATGTGACGGGCGTAAAATTTCATATTCATTCCGACCACCGGCCATTAGCATACCTACATATTTAATAAGAACAATAAAAATCCAAAATTGTGTAGATGGGCACTACAGTTAAATACTTTTGACTTCCAATTTCATTACTCACCTGGTAAAGCAAATATTTTAGCCGACTACCTCTCGCGTACAACAGAGAAAGAGACGCTTCCAGTAGTAGGCCCAGCTTTGAATATTAACGCGGTAGGCTCAGACCAATGTGTTCAATCGGTTTTTCATTTAGATTTAGAAACCGTACAGAAAGAGCAGTCAGAAGATAAATTTTCGAAATTTATACAGTATTTGAACGGCGATTGTAATGCACCTCTGGAAACCGAGCGAAAGCCATTTATACTATTTAGACGAAGGCATAATATATAGGGTCCCGAAAATTCATAAGAACGGCGCATATTAGAAATCAACTTGTCGTACCTAAATCTTTAGTCATAGCTCTTGTAGCGTGTCATCAGGGATTTTGAGGACCTTAGAAAGAACGAGATCAAATTTTTATTGGCCAAATATGATCAAAGACATTAAAGAATACAAAAACGTGTGTACCTTGTCAATTGCGCCGATCACACGGCCAACAAACGGCAGAATTAGGAACATTCCTTCCTATTGATAGGCCTATGCAACGTCTTTCCATAGACTTAATCCAATTGCCAAAATCTTATGGGAATGCATATGTATTAGTTTTTGTTGATAACTTTACCCAATATGTTTGGGCGACTGCTATGCCAAATAAATCTGCTGATACGGTAACTGAGGGTTTTACGAATTTTATTTGCAGTAATGCCAGTTTTACTGAAAGTACTTTAGACAACGGTACTGAATTCAAAAACGCTCTTTTTACGGAAGTATGTACGAACTTGCAAATTAAATTAAAATTTACTGTCCCATTTAAGCTGACCGGTAACTCGTACGTTGAAAGACAAAACGGGAATATAAAAAAATGCCTTTCTCATTTAGCGGAGAACGATTCTTTAACTTGGGATAAGCAGCTACCATTTGTTTGTTTATCGTTGAACACGTCCTTTCAGACCAGTATTAAAAACATCCCAATTTTTTTTTTTTTACGGCCAAGATCCCGAACCTCCCATTTGCGAGCTTTTCAGGAAAACGGGGATTAAATTACTCTTTGGGTGGAAATGTTGCTCAGATTAAATAAAGCACTTACATCGGTAAAAGAAAACTCTGAAAAACGTCACGTTGCAAATAGTTATATACGATAAAAACAAGAAAAATTGACTTACAAATTGGAGACATCGTTTGGAAAAGGAACGAGGGAACAGCGTCTCAATTAGACAGGTTAAAGTGGCCAGTTAAATATGTTGAAGTGGCCAGTTAAATATGTTGAGCCGTATCGAATTTATTGACAGGTTCTACGATAACTGTTATTAGAGAAATATTTTCCAATAAGAAAAAAGCTGTTTTGACGCATGCCAACAAGATAAAGAGAGCGTTTTTAAAAGCCTACCCGATGGTCGTACTCGAAGACTCCAATTTTAATGATGAACAGGCTTCTATGTTAAATAGACCCAATTCACCGAATTCGACTGACAGCCAATCTGCCATAACATAACCAAACGAAAAAAAACACGTATAATTTAAGGAGGCGATAGCTAATCATAAGGAGGAAATAGCTGTTATACTAAGGTTTTCAACATAAAATAAATGACAGAGCAAAACAATTGTTCGAACAGATTATTTTCAAATGCTGATTTCTCTAATTGACACAACTCAAATATGAAATGCTTTCTTCATTCTTAAAAACGAGTAATTTGTGTATGTTTTAATTAGGAGAGTATGGTGCGCAATTTCTCGAACTGACTAGCTGTCTCAAACTTGAAGGCCGATATTCAGTTTCTCGAATCATGCATACAGTATTTAGAATTCAACTCTGGGACGTAGCCAAGGGGGGGGCGACGGAGCGCGCATATATATATATATATATTTTTTTTTTTTAAGTTCGGGAAGAACCGATTCGCCTCTATTTAAAAGGGCATATCTCGGCGGAAAAAGTGAGAGGAAAGACAGAGGAAAAAGAAAGGGTAGAGGGGACAGTCGAAGTGGAAAAAGACCAAAGGATGACAAGGACTGCAGGGTCGAGCCCCATCATCCTTGGGTGCTAGGGCCGGGAGGGCGCACGTGAAACCTCAGGAACAAGCACGTACAAACGAGCACAAAGAGCACTCAAGAGTACGAGCTTAGAACCCCCTTGCGGGGATATATATATATATATATATATATATATATATATATATATATATATATATATCGTACTGAAATATAAAGCGCGGGAAAGCTTAACACAGCTCGGCGCCAGTTAGTTTTGCATGCACTACTACTACTGCAGCAGCATAGTACAGTGTGACGAGTGGGAAGTGTTGCATCATTGCATGTTGGTCAAGCTCCTTTAATTCGTTATACAACATTGCGATGGATATACGAAGATATTTTAAAAGAAAATCAGTTGAGTCGGTTGAAGAACACAATGAAAGTGATACAGCAGAACCCTCCCGTAAAGTTATTAGACAAGCGGAAGACGATGCACATCAACCAGAACTAAACGATGAAAATGCAAGCGTCAGCAATCAAGTACAGGTTGAGGTGCCGTCTGAAATGAAGGCTTCACAGGACCAACTGACCACTGGTAAGTTGATCTGGTATAATTACAAATTTACAAAAGTCATTTTCTTTTCCCTCTTGCACTCTTACTATATCGGCCAAATAGGCCCTTTAAAAAATAGAACACTACAGTCGCATAACTTCCGAGTCACTCAACATAAATTGCTAAAACTTCACACACACACACACACACACACACACGGATCGTAACAAAATGGTGTCTTGAGCAAGACTCAAATGCTTGCACCAAAGGTCAAGGTTACAAATATAGGAGAGGATATTGATGTTGAACTCTTACATGATTCTTGTTTAATATGAATTGCTAGAACTTAATTCACATAGGGAGCATCACCTGACAATGGGTCATGAACAAGACTCAGGGTTTAGCTAAAGTTTTTTTCAAGCTCATCAGAAAACAGGAGTAGTTATAACTAATGATAACTGAACTTCTGTGAAATTAAAGGTTATATAGCCATTGCCTATGATGGTCACTGGTGACACCAGTGAAAATATAAAAATGCATTGTGCCCCAAGAGTGTTGTGGAAACCCCTATGAAATTTCAACTGGTCTAGTGAAAAAAGATACTTTTCAAAGACTACAAAATTGTCACTAAATTTCTAGAACTTAATAGCTAACAATGTGTGAAAAAACTATATAGGGTTATGGGTTGATTGCCAATTAACTTGGCCATCTGATGGAAATAATTTCCATCAGATCTTGATGCTCAGTTGATGGCAAAAACCCTGTCTCTCCATTAAAAAGTTGTGTGTTTGTGGAGGTCTTCAAAAGACCTTGTTAAGTAGTTTTTTTGGTTAAATTTATTTGACTAATGGTAAAAAAGGACATTACTATACGTCATTATTTCGTTGGCTCTTGCCTGTGGTTGTAGGGCAAGCGGCTGTCTATCGCGCCTCTCTTTCGATGTAGGCGATAGGGTTGTAATAAGGTAACGCAAGGAATTTAATTAATGCAGGCAATTCACTATGCTTAAATACCTGAAGGAATAGACCTATCCTTTTGTGTTATTAGTTTTATTTTATTAGTTTTTCCACTCAAGATTAAACACATCTTCCTTGCCTACAGCAATGCTTGTCATTAGACGGCTCCGAGATGAGCTAATATCTTTTTCTTAAATTTGCTTACTTTGCAGAGTCTTCAGATATTTAATTTTTGTATTTTCATTATTTCTTCTCAAGTAATTTTCATGAATCAGCGATGGAAAATTTTTATACAAAAAAAAAAAAAAAAAATTCTTATTATGCAGGCCCAGTTCCTACATATTGGGTTCTATGTATGGCAATTTTTTCCATTTCCAATAGGTTTTGTTGCTAATCCCAAGGCAATTTTGTAGTTATTTAGTACAATAAATTAATGATTTGTTTTTAATTATGAAATACCATATATGATACCATATTGTAGGCATGTATAAGTCTGGGTTTGAATTAGGCTTTGTTGTGAACTATAATGTAAAGTGTATGACAGGCATGTATAGTTTTTCCATAAATTACTGATGTATGGTGCAAGTCTTGACTTTGATGATTCGAAGGTCAGGTCAGAGATAAAAAAAAAAATCTGAATAACTTTATTTTTCAGAATAATTTATATGATGGGGGAGAGAACTCTATTCTAGAGCTAAAAAATGACCTCATTTTGGGTAACTAGCGGTCATAGATGGGTAAAAATTTGTATGCACTCTTTGTTTGTATATGAAGTCTTGTGCCAAGTTTCATGTAAACTCATTGCACCCTTTTATCTTTTTGTGAGGCATTTGCCAAATTCTGTAAATGAGTTGCTAGAGAAGTTTGCTTTACAGATTTTAAACTGCACCGTAATGCAGTATTTTATTTATTTTATTTAATAGCCTTCAGAAACAAAGTGAAGAACATTAACTACAAATGGTATTTATTACACATGAATTTATTGGGTCATCATTTTCCTTATTAGTGATATTATAATATTAATTTGCGCTTTCAGAAAGCTTCAAGATATTAAAATTTTAAAAATATGCAACTGCTGATAACTTTTATATTGTTCAGGTTTCTTGTGAAAAATATATACCCTAGCTATGTATATAAGTAAAAACTTTGGTACCATATTTTCAAGATCCACTGATTTACCAATACTACCTATATGAATTCCCAAAGTTTTTACTCCTCTCAAACTTTTAATATCATTAATCTTTACTGACTCGTGTAATGCAGCCAAAAGATGTACCAAACACAGATCTGTGATGAGAAGGCAAGGCAGAATTAGCATCTTCAATGGACTGTCAACCATTTCATGAGTACTTGAATAGGAAGATGCAGTTGCAGTTTCATTGAGATAAAATATTTTTTTTAATGGAACAGCAACTGATGGGGATGCTTTCTGTTGTACTAAATCAGAAACTTTAGCAAATTTTGCCCACTGTTATGGTACCTATTATTATGGCAAGCGTGTGATTGTGTTTAGAATTTTTGTCTTTGAAGGTATGGTATTTTTTCTTAACCTGTGGCCTCTGTTTTCCATTTGCAAATTTATTATACAATGCAGTCTCTGTAGCATTTGCAAAACTATTTTTATTTATGTCTAACCCCAAGAAACTTTATTAATACAGTGTAGATTGTGTATCAGTTGGTCCATTGGAAGATGGGGCAATTGAATACACATCTGACCCCGAAAAATTAGCAAACTGTTTAAAGAACAGTTTAACTCACTGTTCAGCACCCCTAAGTCCAAGAAGAAAGTAGGAAATACAGATGAATTCTTTAGCATTATATACAGTCATCCAAGAACAAGTTTGAACATGAATCTATTAAGGGATTTAGAGTTCTTATAAGGAGACATAATTAAGGCTGTATCATAAATATGAGAAAATTCAGCACTAGGGAGTGCCATGTTTCTGAAGAAATAGAGAGTGAGTATTGTTAAGCTACTATACTTACTATGAAGAAAATCACTCAATACAGGACAAATTCCATTTCTGTCAAAGAATGCAAACATTGCCTCCTTTGAGGCCTAAGAACTATTGGCCAGTAGCGCTCACCTCTCACCTTATGAAGTGCTTTGAATGTGTAATTAGAGGTAAAATTACTTGCTACCTACAAGAAAAGAATTTATTCAGTTTAAAAGAACATAGCTTTAGGGCTGGAAGATCATGCCTATCACAGTCATTAGATCATCAAGAAAAAATACTAGAGACATTGTATCAAGGACAAAATATAGATGTAATATATACTGATTTTGCTAAAGCCTTTAATAAATGTGATCATGGAATTATAGCACACAAACTTAAGAATACAGGAATTGCAGGGATGATGGGTATCTAATTTTCTGACCAAAAGAACACAGTAGTGGTATTAAATGAGCCCTGTCCCAGAAGGTGCGGTATTAATTCCCTTGCTGTTTATATTAACCCTTTTACTGTGGGTGGCCAATATATGATTCCAAAATTTGAACTGCAGCAAAATTTGCCACAGTAATAGGGTTAATGATGACAGTATTGTATTTTGTGGATGACACAAATATATGCAAGGAAATATCAAATGAAAGTGACATAGAAAAATTACAGAATAACACTGAAACATTGTTCGAGTGGGGTGGAAGACAACAAAAATGAAGTTCAGTGAAGAAAAATGCCAACTTGTATTATAACAAGGAGCTACAGAATAAAGGGTACAAAACATGGCAAACCAAACAGAGGAGGAGAAGATTGTAGACACCAATTGCCCAGGGAAGTACTCCAGGTGGAGCATTAGACGGAAGATAGGGAGTGCTGGAACTCCCATTTCTCCTGTCACTGTCGTCCTTAGCTGATCTTTTTCAGTGTCTCATCTACCATGTGAGCAGTCCAGCATGCTCTCAAACACGCACTTCTCTCCCTATTCCTCACTACCGTACATAATCTTTTCAAAATTTAAAAAAAAAAAATTGCATAAAGGTTAATGTGGGCATTAACCTTTTAGGCCCTCCTTTCTGCATAAAAAAAGGTGAATTAATACATGAAGTAAAACTTGCCACACCAAGAAAGTTCCGCTTATTAATTTTATTGTGACTGGGATAGTTTTTTGTGACTTTCATCAGATCAGAAAGCAAAAACGAATATCTGTGTTTGAATAGATTATTGGGCTTCTTTAGCTAGAGCATATTCTGCTGATTCATACTGCACCATATCCATTTCCTTAGAAGCACTATAGCCTAGTCTACTTCTAATTCTCTGTTGCTATATGGTGGCTGAAGTTATCCTAGATTTGAAAAGTGTGCATAGGGTGTCAGACTTCTAAAACATTCAGCATCAGCAGCAATTTAATTACTGATGCCGTTATTGTAAGGTACCAGCATTATTTTTTCACGCACTATCAAACTTTTAATGGTGGAAAAATATACAAGTATGATATTCCTGTATATCTCAATATATATCTTCTGTAGTTTGAAGATAGTTGAGGTCAGAAGTTTTAATAGCTTTTCAGCACAGCCTAGTTGATATAAAGATTATAATTATCTGTGATCAGAAACTGTTTGTTTTATTTATGGTAACTGAATGTGTGCATAACTAGGTTTACATTTTCAGTCAGATTTAAATAGTGTAAATAATTTATCATCTTCCTATTATTGGACTTAAAGAAGACTATTCTGGTTGTATCACAAGCAAAATAAATCTGGTATGTGCGGGTAATGCAGTCTTTATCTCAGCAGTTTGATTAGCTGAGTCTTCCACTGTCTTAATCTGGTTGCTTATATTAGAAGTTATGGAATGACCATTACAGCATATTATGGTCCTTATAACCTGTACATTAGGGTGGAGCGAAAAATACTTTTTTTCTAGTATGAAGTTCTAATAGTGATTAAAAGTTGCAGTTAGTGGACGATATATACCTGCCAAAATATGCGTTCATTTGTTTAATATTTTCAGCTGCCACCAGGGGGCTAAAGTTAACCCAATTTTGGGTAAAAAGGAAAAAAATGCTTCTATTTTAGGTTTATCAAACTATTATAAAATTTTATCTTAGAATTATCTAATAGTTTGATTAAGATTCTTAAATGATAAGAATTCATTTTGTAAAAATGCCTTTTCATATGCTTAATATCTTCAGCTGCCACAAGAGGGCTGAAGTTAACTTAAAAATGACAATTAAGTATGATTCTGTATTTACTTGAAAAAGGGAACAGTAATAAATTAGGATGTCTCTCCTCCTTTATACTGGCTTGAGACAGTTAAGAAACGTTATTTCGTGCCTTAGCGGAGTTACCACCCTTTCCCCAACCAACCTCCCTCTAGAAAGGGTTCTTACTGAAGACTATTTAGTAATTTGCTTTTGTGTCAAATTTTGGCTGTTTTTTCCTTGATTCTAATGTAGCACGAATCCAACCGTCTCTGTTTGTAGGTCCGCAGACTGATCCAGCAGCGTCTGTAACGAGCTTGACGCATCTCTCTACGGCTTGTGTATGACATGGAAACTGAAATAATTCTGAATGAAGAGTAGTACCATGTTTGATGCATGATTCAATATCATCAAGAGAAACTCCTTTTGTTATCGGTGGTTCTGCTATCTGAAAATCTTGCCACATAATGAGATCTGTATAGTCTTTGGCATAAAAATTTATTTCTGGCACCTTAAAATACCTGATAACATCTGTTTCTTGAATGCATGCCCTTGCTTTTATGATACGCCTAAATCCCAACTGACGCACATGCTCCCTTTCATCAGCTATCATTGCAATGAGAATGTTTTCTTGATTTGCGTAATATGCATTTCGCTGAATGACTGAGTCATGTACTCTCCTAAGCTCTTCACGGAGATACCGGCTTCTTGCAATCATATGCCACATATGTTTAGCACCATATTGGCATAATGGTTTACGCTTTATCTGAAACCACATTGGTGCGTATACCCTAACAATGAAATTAGCTAATTCTTGTAAATTGCCTGAAGGATTCTCTGTGCTTGCATATAACCGCAGAGTCCTGTTTGCTGTGGTGAGCCACCTTGAATGTGATATATTGCCTGGACTCTTATGACTAAGACTCTTTGAGAATATTCCACTTGATATAGCCTTGTGAATTTCAAGAAGGTATTTCTGGTCGGTACTTATGTCATCTACATCAACTTCACACATGTCCTCTTGAATTTCAATGGGTTTGAAGTTAACTATGGGAAGCTTTTCACAGTCTGAAAGTGCTCGGCCAATTTCTCCTGAAAATGCTCTTGGTCCAGTAGTGGTACCATCCAAGTGATGAAACAGATGGCGCAATGGAAGTTCATTAAGGTGTAAAAGGCATATCAGCCACTGCAATGGCTTATTAAAAGCTTCTTCCAGTAATCTTATTGTGCCTCCAATACTACCAGTGTTAACCACTGTCGAATCACAGCCAACTGCAACGATGTTCCCTATATCAACATTCCTTTCTTTCAAGCAATTCACTAGCGCTGTGCAAATGTATTTAGCTTTGCCACTAGAAGGTGTCACATGTGCAAAGTACAGAGAGTGTGGTTCAGATATTATGCTGATATGCTCTTCGCGTTTGGTTCTTTGGTGGTTAGAGCCATCACTCTCCTGGACTTGAATCATTGTTTTATCCTTTCTGCCATCAAAGTATAATCCCCGCATGGTTTTTGGCTCTCCTATCTGTTGTAGTTCCTTTCTCTGTTTTTGTCTTTCACGTCTTAGCTTACTTCTGTCTATAATATTCCCTTTGTCTTCGGGAGTAACAATTTTAAGATCTGCCAATACTGCAGAAGCAATAGCAGCCCCAGCTCTGTCCGACATTTTAAATCTATCACAAGTAATTGCTAATGAAGGCAGTGGCTCACGCATCTGTTGTTCTGATATTACATATTGAGTCGAGGTTGTATCTTCCTCATTATCTTCAGATATCTCTTCTAGTTGTTGAAGTTCACTTGTCTCTGTTTCGATTTGTAAGTTGGACGTATTGGTTATAGCAGCACTAGTTGTTTGTGAGGATTCCAGACGTGCTTTTTCCATTTCCTTTCGATGTTCTCTTGCTTGTAATCGTCTTGTGTGTGCTATGTCAATGCTTCCTATCACCATTATTCTGCGTGTTCGTTGGTCATTTAAAAAATCCTGCTCTTTTGGAGGGACTTTTACTCTTTTCACATGAGCATCTCCTAAACTCCTTACATTTGCAGGTGCAGATGTCAAACAAAGTGCATTTTGAAGAGTTTTCAAATTCTTCAAGCTGATTTTTGTACTTAGGCTGATCCTTGCGTGACTTGTATGGCTTTAATAAGGACCTGTATTTATCATGGTACACTCGCATCATCTGTAAAACGCGTGTATGTGAAACTATTGGCAAAGAGGCCTTCTTCCAAATATTTTCTACCTTTTTGGAAACTGCCTCTGCTATTTCAGAAAATGAAGGCTCCTTGTTATTCATCTGCTCCTTCACTAAATGTTTTGTGAACAGGTAATCTTTCATAATGCAGTTATAAGTTGGTAGTTGCATATCACTCATCTCACAAGGTACTTCAAATATGGCACACTTCATATGTTCTCTAGTGAAATGTTTATATTAGTATTTGATGCCATAATATTTTTAAGGAAAATTCACATTCACAAAATATCCTGTAACATCAAAACATTATATAATTAATATATATAATATATTTTGTAAGTATATATAATATATTATATAAATATATAATATATTATATAAATAAACTAAAATTACATAATACATTATAACAAGCATTTTATAATAAAATCAATATTATCTCTATATAAATCACTTTAAAATAAAGTTTTATAATATTCCGATCATATTAAAAAACTCTCCGATCAACTGAGCGACTAGGCCTACTACCTAAGAAGACAAGTGTTAACACACTGTTCTAATTACTCACAGAAAGAAATTCCTTCACACCAAAACCCTCCCCCACAAGCCTCCTCAAACCCTCCCCCACAACATTCAGTGTAGTCTCAACATGACTCAGTTACTCTAAATTGTGTTAACTTCAGCTCTCTTGTGGCAGCTGAAGATATTAAGCATATGAAAAGGCATTTTTACAAAACGAATTCCTATCATTTAAGAATCTTAATCAAACTATTAGATAATTCTAAGATAAAATTTTATAATAGTTTGACAAACCTAAAATAGAAGCATTTTTTTCCTTTTTACACAAAATTGTGTTAACTTTAGCCCCCTGGTGGCAGCTGAAAATTTTAAACAAATGAACTCATATTTTGGCAGGCATATTTCATCCACTAAATGCAACGTTTAATCACTATTAGAACTTCATACTAGAAAAAAAGTATTTTTCGCTCCACCCTACTGTACATGTCTAATTTAATCCCTTTTATAAACTCAAAACTGTACCAGAAAGTTCTCAAACTCATTTTGCCACTTTGGGTTGATGCAGTTACTGGTATGATCATTTGTCAACAATTACCAGTTGTTATAGTCCAGACCAATGGATTACTGAAGATGAAATCACAGTGAGGGTACAAGTTTTGTTGTTAAGCCTAGGTTGGGTCCATGAAACCATTTAAATTACTCAAGAGAGGAGGTGTACTTACTGTAATACTGTATTCTTTTGTCCTATCCTATAGTTTTTTATAGGTCAAGAATTTTTGCATTCAGTTTCTCAAATTCTTTGTACCTATATATAGCTTCTTGGAGTTTTGTGCTAAATTATTTTGAATTTGCAGATAAGTGCTGTTGGTTTGGCTTTCTGAACCAATGAAACCATGTGTGATGCACCTCAGTTGAAGGGAAGTTCTTTTTTTGAAGCTAATTTAGAGCACAGCATAAAGGAGCAAGAAAAGTCAAACATGGAATTTGGGTTCAGTGAGACAAATTCCCCTGACAAAGGGCCCATGGAAGTAGAAGAAGAATTAGATACTAAATCAACCGAAGCTCCCTCTCCTGGCTCTGAAGGGAAAGTCAGCAACAACAAATCACTAACAAAAGCAGTCCTGTCCAATTCATTGAGATCAACACGAAGTAAAGACAACCCTGAATTTCTTGCCAAACAGAAATCTTTCATGGCCAAAGTACAGGCTGCTTCCTCTGGTAACTGCGAGCCTCTTTCCCCTAGTGACCAATCAGATACTCCAGGAAAAAGGAAGAGGGAAAATAATAGCATAATACAAACTGGGAAAAAGAAGAAAACAAGTAGAAGTGACAATGGCTCTCAGGTGAGTAACAGCATTATCATTAGACTTATACCCTATGATAATGTAAACATCTAGCTACAAGTTACAACTAACCAACAATCATTAGGCATCATAATAGTAGTTTTGGTTAGACTGCTAAAGCGCATTCACATAATGATCAGTCATTTGTTTTACATACTTTATGGTTCTGTGTGCCTAACAGGCTACTCACATGAATAACAATGTTGAATTGATGTAAGTCCTAGTCCTGGAGCCAACTTAAGATCATTTAGCTTATGTTCATTTCACCACAAACATAATTGATAATGTCAGTAGTTTTGTTGCAGACTTCTATTTAGCATGACATGTACATGAGTAGTCTTGCGTGTATTTGTACTTGATGACATGTAAATTTATTATATTCCCATTTGTATTTGTTGATATGGAAAGTATTTGCATTTGATTAATACACTTCAGTATTTATACCATGTCTGCTACATGGCCTACCATAGTCCAGCCTTCTGGCCTAGTCCTCTTTGAACTAAAGTTTTTAAACTTTAGCCTAGATTTTAAGCCTTGGTGAGTTATAGTTGGCACAAATGTCTAGACTTGGTTATTAGTATAAACTATAATTTGAGCTGTACTGTAGACATTTGTTAGTGTGACTTTTTTTTTTCTGTCTGTCTGTCTGTCTGTCTGTCTGAATTGAAGTAGCTTTTGGTGATTTTTCATATTATATACCAGTTCTATTACCAAACTAAAAAAAAATGTTTTAGGCAATGTGCCATTGTCTAAAGATTCAATAAAATATTACTTAAAACATAGTTTTTAGTTTGGCAATAGAAGTGATTTATGATTAGTTGATTACTCAAATCTGTTCTTAATATTTATTTAAAAAATGGAGGCCTCTATTAAGGAATGGCAGAATGACAACTGCTGTTGGGAGTGCCATCGAGAGGGCCAGTTTATCTGCTGTGAGATGTGTCCCCGGGTCTTCCACTTGAAATGTGCGGGCCTGGAAAAAGAGCCAGAAGAGGATTGGGCATGCAGTGAGTGTCATGCAGTCATGCAAGCAGAAAATGTGGAAAACAGGTGAGGTGCACACTTAATTAATCAAAGCAAATTAGTTTTTCCCATCATCTGATATGTTAATATGACTTTGTAACTCAATAGAATTTCAATATTTTTTTCATATTTCTTGACTTTAAAAAGTTTATAATAATGCAGTCTGAAAATTTGATTAGCACTTAGGGCCTACCATACTGTACAGTGAGGTAGGCTTTAGGGCCTTGTCCTGGTCTTAGTTTCCTGTATCCCAACAATGTTTTAACCATGAACTTAATGACCATGGTATAAGTTCACCACACTACATTTCTCATTGAGACTCAATTTATACATTCTCAGGTAATGTGAAACTTAGCTAAGCCCAGAGTTCTGTATTGGTACTTAACTTTTCAGTAACAGATTACAGGTGTTCAGCTGTAACTATTTCCTGTAATGTTATACCAGTTACTGTTTCCCAGTAGAATAGTCCTGTGGAATAAATAAGGAAAGAATGTTGATTGATTCAGTATGAAGTATGGTATTTTATGATAGACTGAGTGTAATAATTATAATAATAATACCAAGTCCAGCACAAGAGGCCTGTACCCTGTTTGTTTTGGGGTACCATGCTGGAGTTCATAAAAACATTTAAAATCCCCCAAAACTGAGAAATTTCAGTGTTATCACTAAGATGGATTCTCATAATGTAATCTGTATACTTCATTAATTTTCAGATCTAGAGCAATGCAGCTTATATCAGTTGATCAGCTGTGTGTCCTCCTGAAGTATGCTTTAAATCGATTGAAATCAATGCCTGTGGTAAGTTGTTATTAAGTTAGTAGTTTTCATTTGGTAAGCTGTATTTCTAAAGTTGTCAAATACCTCACTTAATAAATTACCATTTTGAGTTAATATTTTGAGCATAATCATTTACATACCATTAGAAACATGGCAATGGTAAATCAATTCATACAACCCTGTGGATACTGTAAAAAAGAAATGGATGAATCAAAAACAATTCGCTGTGATCTTTGCCAGAACTTAGTCAAATTTCGGTTCCTGAATTGGAACAACAAAGAAATCTGTCTTATAACAGGCACTAAACAAGTGAATGGAATAAAGTTCTTCTGCAAAAGCTGCATAATCAGTTTTTAAAGCATAATCAGTTTTACAGTTTTTAAAGCAGAACGAGACTGAGGAAAAGGCAAAAGAGGAGCTTATGAATAGTGAACAGAGAAAAGAAATAGAAGGAACAAAGATAGTATGAGAGGAAACTGCGAAAAATGAACAGGAAAAGAAAACAGCAAAAGCAGAAATAATAGAAATAAAAGAAGCACCAACAGAGGCACAAAACTAAATCCAAAGTTTTCAAACAGGGCATTAGCAGCAATAGGAAAAAACAAGTAGACAATAAAGAAATCATACTGAAACCACCAAAAACAAAGGCCCCAAGTAAAAATGGAGAAGAAAATATATGTAAATACTATGTGAAAGGAAGATGCAGATATAAGGGAGGAGAATGTATTTACGAACACCCTCCCGTGTGCAACTACTACTACAATGGTCACTGCAAATTTGGTGGAAAATGCAAATTCTACCATCTGGACATTTGCAAGACCTACGTGACATATGGAACCTGCCAGTATGGGAGAAAATGCTACTACCATCATCATCATCTGACAAGTTCAAAGGACAAGTCTCAAATGACAACATAAATAGCGCACACAATTTTTTCAACATCTTGAACACAATATGGCTGCTAAGTCTTATACAGTATATGCAGCTGACACAGCTGGGAACCCTCAAGCCAGACCACTACATGGCAAGAAGCTACCAGAATAGGTAGGCGGGAATGGATCCATCTCGGAGGACCACAAGGCTACAAAACATGAGATATCAAAGGACAATGAACTTAAAATGCACAAGGGGCAATGCAAAACAAAGAACATAAACATTGTCCTGGCAAATATTCAAGGAATAAAACCGAACAATTCACTAAACAAAGTTTTGTACCTAAAAGGTTTTATGGATGAAACAAGGGCGGACATCGCATGCCTCACAGAAACACATCTTAAAGACTCAAAGGAAACTACGATAATTGCAAACACTGTATCAATAAGAAAGAATTGCATATCAATGGATTCAACTTACTAAGAGTGGATAGAACAGCGAGACATAAAGGTGGTTGTGCTATTTATATACATGAAAGGCATATGATAGAGATGGTAATAAGTAAATCCAACAGTTTCGTGGAAACCCTTGCACTGAAAATAGAGAAATTAAATGTGGTACTGATAGTCATCTATAGACCTCCAAACTCTCCAAATGAAAAATTTTCGGATGCCATTGATGATATCAGAACTCTAATAAAGTCTCTAAACTCTCCATCCCCTAATATAATACTCTGCGGCGATTTTAATTTCCCATTTATAAAATACAAAAAGGTGGGTAGAAATATATTTATACAGCAAGATAAGGACACAAGAGAGGACCAGGAGCAAGCAAAAATGCTGATGGCTCTCACAAACGAGTTTATGCTGACACAGGAGATAACAGAAAATATCAGGAAAAGTAACTGCCTAAATCTAGTATTCACAAATAACACAAACTTGGTTGTGGATATAAAAATAACTTCAACTATTATCTCAGACCACAATATAATCAAGTTATCAACAAATATAGAGATAACTTTAAAAGATAATACACATACGGAAGGAAGAAGCAAATTTGGGGCTTTTAACTTAAACTCCAAGACCATAAATTGTGAAGAAGTCAGATCACACACGGCCCAAATAGAGTGGAGGACAGTTTTTGAGAATAAAACAACGGGGGAAATGCTAACAACCTTGGAAGAAAAGATGCTGAGAATTTTGGAAAAATATGCTCCGAAAGTACAGCCAAAAGGAAAGAGGAACTGGCTAGAGATGCAAAAGAGAAGAATATTCCGCAAAAGAAAGAGAGTAGCGACGAAGTAAGCTAATTGTGGAGACAACAATGCCAGGAAAGAAATACAAGAAAAACTGGAGAGAATCGATACTAGATATGGAGAAGACCCTAGACACGGGGGAAATACCAAGCATCTTGAAAAGAGCAAACATCGTCCCTATATATAAAGGAGGAGATAGATCTCAAGCAAAGAACTATAGACCAGTGTCCTTGACATCCCACCTCACCAAAATTTTTTAAAGAATGGTCAGAGAGAAAATCTATGACGACTTGGAGACATTGGAAAGATTCAACGAAAATCAACAGGGATTCCGATCAGGAAGATCATGCCTATCACAACTTATAGAGCATTATAATAATAATCTAGATGCACTTGAAGGCAATGAAAACTACGATGTCATATACACAGATTTTGCTAAAGCTTTCAACGAATGCAATCATGGTATAATAGCACATAAAATGAAAAATATGGGAATAACAGGCAAAGTGGGAAAATGGATCTACAACTTCCTCAGAAATTGACTACAGGTGGTCAAAATTCAAGGTGTATCATCATCAGAATCAGGAGTACACAGCTCAGTACCACAAGGAGTGCTGGCCCCACTCCTGTTCATTATCATGCTATTGAGATATGATAGAAATGAGGAACTTAAACAGATGCATATTATGCTCCAGATAGATGGGAAATTCAGAGAAACACGAAAGCGGTCGACTTGGGGGTAATAATGACCGATGATGCCAAATTCGAGACACACAATCAGATAGCAATAAACAAAGCAAAAAGATTCGCGGGACCGGTACTAAGAACATTCAAAAGGAGGGACAAGACAGTAATGATTCCTCTGCAGAGAACACTGATCATACCAAAACTTGAATACTGCTCAGTTTTGATGTCCCCATATAAAAAGGAAGAAATTAATAAACTAGAAGAAACGCAGACACATTTCACAGCCAAGATTGATGGCTGCAAAGAACTCAACGACTGGGAAAGACTACGCAAACTAAATCTGTACTCCCTGGAAAGAAGAAGAGAGGTATACCATAAACTACATATGGAAAATTATCGAAAAACTGGTACCGAACCTCAAACAAAACCCAATTACCATCCAGACAATGCTGGAAAATAGGAAAGGCAGAATGTGTAGTGTTCCCAAATTAAAGGCCTGACAAGGGACCTCCTTAACACTGAAGGAAAATAGCTTGGTTGTCAGGGGGCTAAGACTTTTTAACCAGCTTCCAAAGGACCTCAGAAACATTACAGGGGTCAATTTGAAGTCTTCAAGAGAATAATAGATGCCTGGCTCAGGATGGTACCAGATGAGTTGGGTGTACCTGGCTATGTACGATGGAGAGCGCAAGAGAACAACTCGCTCCTCCACCAAGCCAGGACTAGAGGCGAGGCCACCAGCTTGACCTTCGTGTGAAGAAAGACCGACGCACGGAACCCAAACTATAGTCCGAATAAGTAATGATAAATGACAAACACTATAGTTTTTTCTTTTTCAGGATGTTAGCCCAATGTGGGTAACGGGTCACTTTCAAAGAGGCCCAAAAAATATAGCTTCCGTCACCAGCTATCTGCAAAGCAGATAGGATCCAGATCCAAATTTCTGTATAACGGACCCTATTTTCCCATTAAATTCCATTATACAATACAGGGTGTACATAAAGTCAGGATCTATTTTTGTGAAATAATTATTTTTTTCTATTTTTCTTTTCAGAAGCCCTTAGAATGAATACAGAAGAGCGTGTGGCAATAGTAATTTGGCGAATCGAGGGAAAGAAATACAATGACATCAGAGAGAAGTTTAGAAGGAGATTTCATAAGCCGGGGCCAATAGACAAGACAATACGAAAATTGGTGAACAAATTTAAACGAACGGGATCGATAAATGATGAAGCAAGATCAGGACGACCGTGTATGTCAGATCTTACCGTGAATGCAGTACGCGGAATTATCACTGAGGAGCCACGTACGTCCGTTCGTGCTGCATCACACAGACTCGGCCTCCCCACGTCATCTGTGCACAAAATTCTGAAAGTTAATTTGCAGAAGAAAAGCTATCATTTGCAGGTTTTACATGATTTACATGAGGAAGATTTCCCTCGACGAAGTGCTGTGTGTGCTGATCTCGTAGAACAAATCTGGAGTGATAATTTAATGGACAACATTCTCTTTAGTGATGAAGCCACTTTCCATACGTATGGAAAAGTAAATCGCCATAACTGTCGAATTGGGCAGATGAAAGACCGAATGATTTCGTCCAAAATTGGGAGAGAGACTCACCTAAAGTTAATGTCTGGATGGGTTTTAACAAAATCTAAGGTTTATGGTCCTTTTTTCTTTGCTGAAGCTACAGTTACGGGGCTTATTTATCTGGACATGTTGCAGCAATTCCTTGAACCTCAGCTGATTGGGGATAGGATTGTTAGTACCGTCGTCTATCAACATGATGGTACTCCTTGTCACTATGCCAAAATTGTTCAGGATTATCTAAATGGACGTTTTCCAAATCGCTGGATCGGACGCGGAAGCAACAGACCTTGGCCAGCGAGATCACCAGATTTAACCCCTTTAGATTTCTTTGCATGGGGCTTTATCAAATCGCACGTCTATCAGACGAAGAATACGAGTCTTGAAAACTTACGTACACGTATACGAACTGCTGCAGATAACATAACCCCGCAAATGCTCCAGAATGTGTTTAGAAATGCTGCGGAACGATTTGAGCTGTGCAGGGATACTGATGGGCGTCACGTCGAATCCTACTCTTAATTATTTAATAAATGTTACCACTTTATCATTTTATGATTGAATTCCATATAATTTCCAAGTGCTTCACAAAAATAGATCCTGACTTTATGTACACCCTGTATGTCCCACAAAAAGTACACCCAACTTTAGATTGTACTAACTCCTCCAAAAATTGAGATATTTTGGATCTGTTTGTTTGATTTAATATAGCAAATTATTCTTTGTTAACGTTCAAATTTATTCATGTTTAAACGATTTAGTGTTTAAGCATCTGCTTTTAACTGAAGGGTACAGCAAAATGGGTTGCGCGGAATGATCATTTCTCCCAGCCAGATAGCTCCTCTTGCTTTAACCAATGTGCTACTTTTTACGTCGAAGGATATTGCAAATATTTTTTTTAAATAATTCGAACTTTTGTATCTAAGATACGAGTCATACATATAAATGAAGAATCTGAATTACTAAATTTATAAATAACTTTGAAACCCTTATCATGCAGTTTACACGAAGGCAGCGCGTTCTCATGGTCACAACTTATCTGCAAACTAAAAGCTTAAAACAAGTTCAGAATACCTTCGAACTGCAATTTCCCGATAGAGCTTCTCCAACTAAACATACAATTTTGAAGAATGTTCGGAAATACAAAGGAGGAGGAACGGTCCTCAATTTGAACAAAGGACGTTCAGGCCATCCGAAGACGTCAAGAACAGACGAGAACATTCAGCATGTTCGGCATTTATTAGAGAGACATCCAAAAGTGTCCACCAGGCGAAATGGTACAGAACTCTCACGCATGTCATTTCATCGAATAGTTCGTGAGGATTTGAATTTGTACCCATACAGAATGGAAATTCGACATCAACTCATTGAAGGAGATCTACCTCGCCGCCTATGATTTGCCCAGTGGTTTCTTGAAAAACCAGAAAGATTCACGGAACAATTAGTGGTTGGAGATGAGGCGGCCTTTTTTATGAATGGTCTAGTGAACAGACAAATCTGCCGTCAGTATGCACCAAAAAATCATCCACCTGACAATCATATCTACGAAAAGAATAACTCTAGACAAAAACTGTCTCTGGGTAGGACTGTGCGGTAATTGGCCCGGTCTTTTACGATGGTAATCTAAATGGTGAAGCTTACCTAGAAATGATAGATCGAGAAATCCTTCCACAAATACGTATTACTTATGGAAACCGATTTAATCGTATTTGGTGGGTGCAAGACGGAGCTCCTGCTCACAGGAGAGTTATTGTGAAGGAACGCTTGCAGGAAGTCTTCCACCAAAGAGTAATTGCTACAGGCCATGACATCGAATGGCCTCCCAGAAGCCCTGACTTGACCCCGTGTGATTACTTTTTATGGGGTCATTTGAAAAATAGAGTATTTGCATCACAACCTATCAATTTAGATGATTTGAGGACTCGCATCACAGCTGAAATCAACTTGTTAAAAGACAATCCAGATCTTATCAAAAGAGTGATGGGGAAGATGAGAGCTCGACTCAAGATTTGTATCGATAGGAATGGCGGTCATGTTGAAAGAAAACGAAACTAAGCATAACTTTTGCAATAAGGAATAAAGAAAAATCTGCTTTGTATCTTATTAAAATTATGTTAAAGTATCTATTATTATGTATTTGTCTTTTCATTACATCGATAGCGCGCACATTTTTTTTTCATTGACCAATTTTGCGCAATCCATTTTGTTGTACCCTTCAGTTAAAAGCAGGTGCTTAAACACTAAATCGTTTAAACATGAATAAATTTGAACGTTAACAAAGATAATTTGCTATATTAAATCAAACAAACAGATCCAAAATATCTCAATTTTTGGAGGAGTTAGTACAATCTAAAGTTGGGTGTACTTTTTTGTGGGACATATGGTATAATGGCAGATGCATTCCAATGAAACATTTTTCCAACCCAAAACTGCATAATAAACAATTTTTGACCTTTTTAAACGCATTTAAATAGAAGACAATAATATTTTAATATATTTTTAGAAATTATATTGTACTGGAGGAAATAAACTGCATAAATAGTTGTATTCACCTCCCAAAACTGCTGATTGGTGCTTGGTGGTAGTGTTGTGAGTCATGGAAAGGAAATCAGAAGGTGGTTGACGAAGGGGCAGCACCTAGATGCATATGTATAAAATGCATGTTATGACATGTAAACCAACATCACAAATCATGTTAGCACGTCTGCACTTTTGCTGTGTATTTGGCTGGAAATTTTTATTCCCTATATAGTATAGTTTTCCTTCAAAAAATTAAGTTTTCTATATTTCCATTGTGATACCATTTTCTTTGGATTTGACCATGTACTTTTGTAATCTAGCCATAAAAATCATCTAATCTTGCATTTTTTTGCTTGTTGGGCATTTAATATAGTCCGTATCATTGCTCAGCAGTGAAATTTAATTTTTAACTTTTCCAAAAAAATTCCCGTAACTGCAGAATTTTTGTCCGTATAACAAACCTCGGTACTAAAATGAAATATCTGTAAGTGTTTAACCTCCTTCAACACACACATATATATATATATATATATATATATATATACAGGGTGTTTGAAAACTTTCTGTACAAATTGTAACGGGGGATAGGCAACACCAAGACAAACCCTTTTCGTCTATAAGTGTATGTCCGCTGACGTCACCATTCGGCGCGAGAGAGCGCCGCTGCAATTGGCTAAAAGGTGAAGTGGGCTAGACTCGCGCTTGCCGCGGGCATTCTTATATCGGACGTAGTACGCGTAACATGGAGCGCTTCACGACTGCTGAGATGGCTGACATGCATATGGTGTATGGGGCTGCCAATGGAAACGGAAGAGCTGCTGTGAGGTTGTACCGACTGCGCTTCCCAAACAGACGTGTGCCAAACCACCAAACGTTTGCGCATTTGCATCGGCGACTGCGAGAAACTGGAACATTCCATGCAAACATGCATGACACTGGTCGGGAGAGAAACGTGCGCACTCCTGACATGGAAGACGAAATCCTACGGCGATTTGAGGACAATCCAAGCGCAAGCACGCGAGGTGTTGCACGTATCCTCGGTGTGAACCACGACCTGGTCTGGAGAGTGTTGCACGAGCAGCAGTTACATCCGTTTCATCGTCAGAGAGTCTCGGGATTACCCTCTTCGTGTGGAATTCGCACGCTGGTTTCTGCAGCAGACAGCGGTGCAGCCTAATTTTCCGGCTTGTGTGCTGTTCTCAGATGAGGCCTGTTTCACACGTGAGGGTGTGTTTAACATGCACAATTCTTACGTGTGGGCGCACGCAAATCCACATGCTACACGGGTGCATGCTCATCAAGAACGGTTCGCCGTCAATGTTTGGGCGGGTATCGTCCATGGCAAGTTGCTGCTCGTGCAACACACTCCAGACCAGGTCGTGGTTCACCGAGGATCCGTGCAACACCTCGCGTGCTTGCGCTTGGATTGTCCTCAAATCGCCGTAGGATTTCGTCTTCCATGTCAGGAGTGCGCACGTTTCTCTCCCGACCAGTGTCATGCATGTTTGCATGGAATGTTCCAGTTTCTCGCAGTCGCCGATGCAATGCGCAAACGTTTGGTGGTTTGGCACACGTCTGTTTGGGAAGCGCTGTCCGTACAACCTCACAGCAGCTCTTCCGTTTCCATTGGTAGCCCCATACACCATATGCATGTCAGCCATCTCAGCAGTCGTGAAGCGCTCCATGTTACGCGTACTACGTCCGATTTAAGAATGCCCGCGGCAAGCGCGAGTCTAGCCCACTTCACCTTTTAGCCAATTGCAGCGGCGCCCTCTCGCGCCGAATGGTGACGTCAGCGGACATACACTTATAGACGAAAAGGGTTTGTCTTGGTGTTGCCTATCCCCCATTACAATTTGTACAGAAAGTTTTCAAACACCCTGTGTATATATATATATATATATATTGCAAATTCCTCCAACATATTCATTGGTGGCCATTTTTGAAGCCACATTAGCTTCTACATGTTATATCTTTTGTTTTTTCACATTTTTAAACCACTCACACTCGCATTAAGGTTGTAGGGATTCCATCAAAAAGTTTAGAGAACATACTCTTTTATTGTATACAACAGTTATTTTTTCAAATTTCACTTTCATTACAATTTTAATTAAAAAACTTTAAATCAAATTACTACTACCTACTACTACTACTACTACTACTACTACTACTACTACTGTACATGCTACCTCAGGATTCTACACACCCAGCTTTTCTTTTTTTAAGGTTTGGTTAGGTTAACCTAACCTAAATTGAACCCCAAAAATATTACAACAAAGTAAGTTGGCCCTCCCTGGGTGCGACTTTATCAAACCTGATTTTGCATACACAATTGATGAAGTTACGCCACACCCTTACATACACTGTCACATCAAACAGTGACAGTTTAGTGAAGATGAAGAGCCAAAACCAACTTAGGACTGTCAAATGACTGACTGATTTCATTCACTGGAGAACAACAACAAAACAGGATGTGATAGATTATGACAACTTGGAAAGGTGCCTCAAATTTTAAAAGAATGATGTTAAACAGCAATGGCTCCTTATTGTGTGTTGTTAAAAAAAATGAAGGGACCACCTTGACAAACTCAAATAACTTCATTCTTTTCTCCGAAGAAGGAAGGGTTTCAAATTCCAATCGCCCCTTCACCAGACATCACTCCTGTTTTCTTCACTGAACAAACATCCAGCATGGTCAAAGGAGCGGCAGTAAGCTTAACCTTTGCTGGAATGAATAAGTGGCATCATCATCATCATCATCATCTGGAACTTCCTCAGTTGCAGTCATGTGCTTTTCTTTTAGAGCAACTCTTAGCAACACTTCCTTTGCTTGTTTTGTCTCCTTTGGTTACAATAGTAATTTGTACTGAGGATCGCAATAGACCCCAGCAAGTAGAATACTGTTTTTCATCAGTTGCTTTTGGCACTGCATTAATGCATCTTAAAGCCTTTTGATAGACCATAGTCTCCCATCTTTGCCAGTCATTTTTAGTTTTTTCCAGAGGCTGTTCCCAGACTGGTCTGAAAATAATATAACCAATAACTAGTTGCATTTTTAATACGTAATAATAAAAAGATCTTGTTGAAATTTACACGGTGGCAGTCACACATTTTTAAAAAGTTTGCTAGGCCCTGTTGGAGAAATGCTGCCAGTAAAATATCACCTTTCAAAGTAGTACTGATACTGCTATCAAAAATTTTTATTTCCTGGTACTAGTACCTAGCTCTGCATAAAAGTAAATCATTTAAAATAATATACAAACTTAACAGACTCCATTCTGCATTTTAAATGAAACCTAAACTCCTGTTATTTCCTCTGTCCTCTGTATTTTAGTCTTAATTATAGGGATGAGCTTTGTTTTCAGCAATGTAAATGCCCTTCAAAGTTCTAAAGTGAGAATACATGTAGGTTATGTTGAAAAAACTCTTATACTTGGTGGTACACAACTTTAGAAGTTTTATATATTATGTTTGACTCTTATCCTATTTTTTCAGGTGCTTGAACTTTATTATTATTATTATTGTATTCAAAAATTGCATATTACAATACATGTTATTAGTAGTCTGGTAAAAATTAAGTCTTCTAAATGAATTCACGAACTAGAGGATGTGATGTTATATTCGTAATGCAGTTATTCTCTTCCCCTCAGATGGAGCCCTTTTCAAAACCAGTTGATATTAATGAATTCCCCACTTATTGGGATGTTGTTGTTCATCCTGTTGATTTCACTTCACTCGAACGAAATATTAAAAAGAAGTTCTATGGATCTACTGAAGCTTTCCTCTCTGACGCTCGATGGATAGTTCACAATTCAGTTATTTTTAATGGAGGTACATTGGTACAATTATTATTGCTAAGTAGATTTGATAAAATGTACTGATTGATAAGTTAAGGGTAATGGATTATTTTCAAATTTGTATGGATTTTCAGTTGCTGGGAAAAAAAAAATGCCAAAAATAACACCAGTAACAACACCAGTAACCCTTTCTGTCCCACATTATTGTTTTGAGCTAAAAGAAAATTTTTTAACACTTAAAAATGTTAGAAATCGGTATGGAAACATAAACGAAACTTTGTTTGTAAATTTATTTAATTAATTACACTAGAAATTATACGTTTCCATTTGGCGCTATCAAGTAATGAGAGAAACATAACTTTGGTACTTTGAATGAAACAAATAAAAGTAATTTTTGTTCTTTGCTAAACACGATGGTAGCCCATACTACTTTGAATGGAATGCATTAAAACGGTTTTTTTCCTTCGTTAAACATAATGGTACATCACACTTTCTGCATTTTAGACAAGAGTAACCCTTCATACAGTTTCTGCATCACTTTTTGGGTTCTAAATGCTCAAGCCAATGTCCAAAAAATTGCCAGATGTTGCTATACAGTTAATTGTTACATTTAAATGCCATAATGCGTCATTAAAGCTAATCTGAGGAAATTACTTTTTGTTAGTCATATGGAATCGCTGGGACAGAAAGGGTTAATGATTATGAAATATGAAAACAAAAACGTTCGCCCCCGCCCCCCTTTTCCTCGGCTTTATTAATGTTTTAAGCTCGTTTTGTTGTACAGCACTAATAAAATAATTTACTTATTTCTTGGCAGCCAACTCCAAGGTAACCTCTTTGGCTCGAACTCTTATTAAAATTTTGAAGCAAGAATTAAGTGAAATTGAAACATGCCCAGATTGCTATGAAAATGCCCACAAGAAACCAGATAGGTGGTTCAGCGAAGCGTGTGTAAGTAATTTTTTGAAATTTTGCTAATGCTTCATATACATGTTCAATAGGGTGGCCCTTATTCAGGTGGTAAAAATCGAAAATGGTTAGTAATTTCTTTTGGGGCATCCCTACATTTATGGCGATTGACTAAAAACTAAAGTATGCAAAATTTAAAAGGAATCAAAGCATATTAAGGGGTCGTTACCAGCTCTTGAATTTTCTTCCGGCCGTGATGAGTGTTGTACAGTGTGCATCATACATACAGCGAGCTATCAAAACAAACAAAAAGCTGCATATGTGATGCAAATTTCTGAAACATTCAGTGGAAAGGGAGATAAAAAGAAAACAAAAATGTACAAATTTACTATAGAACCTTAGGAAAAATAAACTACTCGAAGCTACGAGTATACTCCCATATACAGAATCAAAGAACACTCGCTCCGACAGCTTTCATGATGGTGTTTTTTTGCATCAGGAAATTTCTTCTTTTGCTCCTTGACCACCAAAAGAAGGTACTGTTTTTGGTCCTCGTCTGTGGTGTGAAGCTGGTTGAATTCTTCCATGAGGGGGGCACGCGTTCCTCGATGTCATTGACGACCATGAACTGTTTGCAGGTTTCTTTCTCCTTCAAGAACTCTTCGTCGTGTTCCAATTGACTTAGATCCTCGGAGAGGAAGAAGTCTCATTTGAGGCCCATGGCTTCGAAAAACTGGAGGCTGTTGCTCGTGACGAAGTTCTCCAATGCTTTGGCCTTTGTCCCCAAGTCTTCTTTCTCGATTGTTGCTTTGTTCTGTCGATCCTCATTCCCGTGGTTGTCGAGAGCTTGGACCATACGGCTCTTTGCGTTCGCATAGTTGTCGAAGAAGGCGAGAGCGACGAGCTCCTCACATAAATACCAGAGGTGGCGAATGATCTTCAGTGTGGCGTTCGCCACCTGTAGGTCCGAGGTCTTCTAGGCTTGAAGAGCTTGGAGGAGCTGTAGGTCGTTCCTCGGAGTGGGTACTGGTAGTGGGTTCGGTATCATGTTTTGATATAAATGGTAGACGAGAATATGCGAATTCTTCGCATTGCGCCCTTCCCTCTGACCGTGGGATTAAACTGATCTTGGAACATGAAGACCTTGATTGCGTAGATGGCTTTCACTATTCACCTGGCGCGATGCATCGCTCCTGGAACCATAAACCGAACTCGTCGAAGTGGCGTCCCTCCGAGATAAATCGTACCAGCTTCAAGAGTTTCCTATAGTCATCTCTGAGTTGCTGAGTCCGTAGCATTTCTTCATTGAACGTAAGAATTTCTTCACAAATATCCGAGACAGCTGAAGCTGAAGTGTCGTTATCCATCGCATTTCAGAACTTTCTTTGTCCCGCACTTATCCCGAAATTGCTTGAAGAGCAAGATGTCTGGCCCAGCTGATGTCCCCATGCAGGTTGAGAAGACTGCCTCGAGCACCACCTCGAAGATGTGACATCTGCAGCCGAAGTGGAACAAGCTTTTCTCCAACTTCTTTTCAAGAAGAACACAGGCTCCATTCGTTTTCCCAGTATTCGAGGCCGTGGTATTGAAGTACATGGCTTATACCATGCCTTCATTATTCTAGGGTCGAATTGCCTTTTCCACTGCAGTACCCATCGCCACACCAGTGTCCTCTCCTCCTTTAAACAAAAATCGAAAGTCGATTCACAGTCTCATTCCCAATCATTTCTGGAAGCAGCTTTTCATCCCAGTGGACGGTTAAGGGATCGGATCGAATGACTTTTTGATTATCCGTGCAATTTCCTCCCGAAGTTTCGCTCGCTACTTCTGAATTGACGGATGGCTCAAACTCAAGCTTGAGATGTCATGACCCAAACTATCCGTGGCTGAAGCCAAGAGAAAAGTGGCCTTTCGGCCACTCACCTTGGTGTGGTCCAGTGTTTCTACCAATCCAAGACTGAGAAAGGTTGTTGGAGCTCGCTTCGGGGGCACAGATGACCTAGATGTGGAGGGACCCCCAATATTTATTGGAATAAATTTACGAAATAATATTTAGTAAAGATAAGAGAATTCAAATAAATTAACCCTATATACTGTATACTGTTGATTTATCCTTAAAATGTAGTTAAAGCATTGAATTACTGATTTCTTACAACTGATTAAAAGTTACTTCTCTGACAGTGAACCCCCCCTCCCTCCCAATATTTGCTGCATGACACCCCTGAGAGCAAGTTAAGTATTTATTAACCCATTCCAAAAATAAAATAAATAAATCAGAAATAATCCACTTCAGTGGAGAGAGCAAACTAAACCATTTCAACAAGTTTGAGTGGGTTGAAATGCTGCGCAGGATACAATTTGAAATCTTGGTAGAGACTTTTAACTTTGAATGTATTTTGCAAAAAATTGGTCTACATCAATTTTTAACTAATCCTCACAAATCCCCGGGTTGCCCCAGTAGAAAAAAATCAAAAGTTTGAAAATAAGGGCCACCTTAACGTTCAATAATTATTTTGCCTCTATTACGTCCACCTTATACTGAAAATCTAACATTCGTTCGTAGTTGAACCTTTATTTTCATTAATTCATGGCATTATTCAGTCCTAGATCTGAATAGTGTATGCTAGCCACACACACTACACTATGACAGGATAAAAATTTGTCATTTATGGCACCCCAACATTGCACCAGATAGTATGAATTAAATGCTGGTCATTACCTGGAATGCTGCTTTTGATAGATGATGACTTTGCATTATCAAGTACAAATCAAGAAAAAAAACAATCAGGGAAGCTGATAGTAAGTTGTTGTTTCACAATTTGGGTCCCAGCCAGGTTGTCCCAGTGGTAGAGCTCCAGGCTATTAATCTAAAGGTCCTGGATTTGAGTCTCTGCCTGGACTCGAGGCTTCTCTGTCTCCTTTGACAGGTAGTAGTGGTTTGGATCCTACTTAAAGCTGTAGGTCCACTCCGTCATACGATCCTTGATGTTGCGAAGGAGGAGGCTAAACTCCCCTAACAATACCATTTGCGAAATGCGCGAGATCTTTGTTGTTGATTCAAATTGTACGCGTTATGTTTAACACTTTTATGCCTGCTTTATGTTTAAATTATTATTATTAACGAATAAAACTTAACGTTATTCTGCATAAGGACTCAAATCGTGTAAAATTTTATGCCATACGGCATGGAAAGGTTAATAAACTCAAGTTTTAAGGCACAGTATTTATGGAGTACTTTGGTTGGAGAACTACAAATGATGAGTTGGAGTATTCCTGAATCAAAGAATGTAGTTGGATTATTCGTAACTAACCTTATAAGTGGATTTTATAATCGTTACTCTGCGACTTAATTAGTTTGTTGGTTTCTGTTCTGGCTATTTTTTTTCTAATTGGATTCAGTTTAGATTTTATAATCGAGGAGAATGTGAATTTTGAAGTGGTTTGTGCTTTCTTTTGAAGAGATTGGCGCATCCCTTGGTGTGGGCTAGACTTAAAGGGTTTCCTTTTTGGCCAGCCAAAGCAGTCAAGTGGAAAGATTCGAACGTGGATGTTCGGTTCTTCGGGAGGCATGACAGGTAAGAAAAAGTTCCTTTGATGTTCACGATGTTATGGTATTAATTTTTGTCAATGTATTTTAGAGCTAACTGAGTTTGTAGCTATTTCACTTTACCTAAATACTAGTGAAGACTTTGTTTCTCTGGAAAACTTTACCGTTATGTTTTTGATACATAGTAAACCATACATGCGTCTAGTCAGAGGAAATATTGGGACCTTTACTAAATTATCATTTATAGCTGAATTGATTCCGAGTAATTTTTGTCGAAGAACTAATTATTATTATTATTATTATTTTATCTTTTTCAATCTCTCAGATCTTGGGTTCCTTTAAAAGAATGTTTCTTATTTTCTGAACAAATGCCAACTCCACTTAAAAACAGGAATAAAACATTGGAAGCCTGCTTGCTTGAGGTATGTTGTAGTTGATTTTAGTTCATTAGTAAACTTTGTATGAATTTGTTACTACATTTTCAGGGAAAAAAGCTAAATTAGGCCGCCTACTGCTATTGGGGGAACTTCAACATTTCCCCTTTCAGCGGAAAAGTACGTCATATATATATATATTTTTTTAATTGGGGTTGTTTAACCTCCTTCGCAACATGTAAGGTCATATGACGGAGGGGACCTACAGCTTTTACGTGGGATCCGAACCACGGGTCGCTACATAATCTGGTCGCAGAGGACGATCTCCCATCCAACTACTACCCAGACCCAATGTCGCTTAACTAAGACATTAATAGAAATTAAAGACATGGGAATAACAGGCAAAGTGGGAAAATGGATCTACAACTTTCTTAGTGATCGTCTGCAGGTCGTCAAAATTCAAGGTATATCATCAGAATCGGAAGTACGCAGCTCAGTACCACAAGGGACAGTACTGGCCCCACTCCTGTTCATATCATGCTAACAGACATAGACAGCGGAGTAAACAGCAATAGTATAGTAACATCCTTTGCAGACGATACAAAGATCAGCAGAAAAATCAGCGATGTACATGACGTGGAGGCCTTGCAGAGGGACACGAACAAAATATACAAATGGTCAGAAGACAACAACATGTCATTCAACGCCGAGAAATTTCAGCTCTTGAGATATGGTAGAAAAGAAGAACTTAAACAGACTGCATATTATGCTCCAGATAGACAGGAAATTCAGAGAAGCAGGAAAGCGATTGATCTCGGGATAATAATGACAAATGATGCGAAATTTGAAACACAAAATCAGATAGCGATAAATAAAGCAAAAAGAGTCGCCGGACAGGTTCTAAGAACGTTCAAGAGAAGGGACAGGACAGTAATGATTCCCCTGCTAAAAACACTGATTATACCAAAACTTGAATACTGCTCAGTTTTGACGTCCCCATATAAAAAGGAAGAAACTAATAAACTAGAAGAAACGCAAAGGCATTTCACAGCCAAGATTGATGGCTGCAAAGAACTCAACTACTGGGAAAGACTACGTAAACTAAATCTGTACTCACTGGAAAGAAGAAGAAGAGAGGTACATCATAATCTACATATGGAAAATGATCGAAAAACTGGTACCAAACCTAAAACTAAACCCAATTACCATTCAAACAACACTGGAAAATAGGAAAGGCAGAATGTGTAGTGTTCCCAAATTAAAAGCACGACAAGGGACCTCCTCAACCCTGAAGGAAAATAGCTTGGTTGTCAGGAGGCCAAGACTTTTCAACCAGCTTCCTAAGGACATCAGAAACGTAACGGGGGTCAAAGTTGAAGTCTTCAAGGAAAGACTGGATGCCTGGTTCAGGACAGTACCAGATGAGCCGGGCGTGCCTGGCTATGTACGGTGGAGAGCGCAAGAAAGCAACTCGCTCCTCCACCAAGCCAGACCTAGAGGCGGGGCCACCAGCTTGACCTCCGTGTGAAGAGAGACCAACATAAGGTTCATAAGGTATATATATATATATATCCCTTTGCTTTGTCCGGAGCGATAGGGCGCGTCCCTCTGTGGCGAATGTGGGAATACACCTTTCTTCGGTGTAAGGGCTTTCTCTGCCCTCGTGGACCATTGGGCCCGTTTGGGGACCCGGCTGATCTCCTGCTTCTTTTTCTTTCTTTCTCCTTTAACCCATTCTTTCTGGCTTCTCCCTGTTTTTTTGGCGTTGTTCTTTGGACCTTGATTTAGACCCTTTCCTTGGCCCTTGGTTGTGGGAGGTGGTTGTCCTGCACCCTTGTCGCTTTCCAACCAAACCCAAACCCTGTCCCTGCCACTTTTCACCGCGCGTTGGATGAGAGTGGCCGCCTTTCAGGCACAGGGACTGGGTGCGGGTGTATCTCCCCTGCGTGACATCTATCGGCGGTGGGACCAAGTGTGCCCACGCTTCGCCTTTCCCTTGTTGGAGTCAGTGGTGGCTGGATGCGCGCGGGGGATGAAGTTCTTTTTTTGTTTTGCTATGGACGCTTCTCCCCCCTCGGCTTACGACTACCGCTTCTCATTCCCGGACTACTCCTCTCAACACTCGGGTGGTGGGCAACCAGGCCCTCGAGTCCTTTACCACTGGAAGACCGCGACCTAATGGGGTTGACCCCCCTGTGGAAGCGGAACGCTTGCATTCTCCTTTCCCGTTGCCGACCCCAGTCCGTCCCTCGACTACGCCCTTGGACCTACACTCTGGAGCAGGGTCTCGCCCCAGCCCACTTCAGCCACCTTCGGGCAAGTCAAGTTCCACCGAGGACTTGCCCCCACAACCCGGCTTCTTGCCCTCCCCATATGCCCCCCTCACCCGCCGTCAGCCCACCTCCCCACGGAGAGAACCTCGCGGCGGACGGGGGAGCCGGCATTCACGGCCGTCCTATCGACCGTTGAATATCCCAGTCCATTTCGACTCTACCACCTCCCTCTCCCTCCCAAGTATCCACAAATTCCTGGTGATTCGGCCTACATCTGGGTCCCTCCCGAACAACTCTGAACGGACGTTCCAGGCGATCCGAACCCACAACACTCCAGCCGCTATGACGTACGCCCACAGAGGGATGGCTCCCTCCTCGTAAAATCACGCTCAGCCGCAGAGACGAAAGCCCTACTCTCCGTCACTGAGGTCCTTGGATGCTCGGTGTCCGTTTCCCCACACCCTCGCCTGAACCAGAGTCAGGGCACTATTTACGCCACCCGCCTATTGTCGGTCGCAGTGAACGAGCTCCTGGAGGACCTCGCACCCCAAGGAGTCACTAAGATCTATCGTTTCACATCCCGACAGGGAGGCACCCCCTCCCCCACCCCACGTCTGCTCCTTACTTTCAACACACTAATCCCCCCCGGCCGCATTGTATCGGGTATGGGAGACCGCGCCTCATGCGAGTTTTCTATCCGCCCATACGTCCCAGACCCGACCCGTTGCTTCAAATGCAATAAATTCGGACACGTTAGCTCCGCTTGTCGACAGCCGCATCAATTATGTGTACACTGTGGACGACTCGCTCACCCTGACAGGTGCCCCAACACACCCAAATGCTCCAACTGTGAAGGCGCACACCCCTCTTCATCCCGAGAATGCCTTTTCTTCAGGTTCGAGAAGGAGGTCCGAGGCCGCCTACAGGTGACGGACTTCCTTAGCCCCCGTGAGGCAAGCGACAGGGTGCGGAGTCGGGAGGTGAGGCCGGGGGTGTCCTATGCCGCTGCTCTCGGCTCTATCATCTCGGCACGCCGCCCTGGTCTGCCGCCGAAACCCCCCCAAGCCACTGCTCCCTGTTCCCCTCAAAGAAAACCCTCGCAGGACCCGACGGTTTCCTGTCCCCCACCATTCCTCCTCTTCCCGCACCTCACCTGCCACGAATCCCCCAGGTGTCTGGGACCAGGACACCCAGGTCCCATCCACCTCAAACCCCGCCTTCCCAGTACCCCCTGCACACGCCCGAAGCAAGCCGTCGAGGCGGAGACGCCGGAGCGTGTCACCGGACCCTCCGGCCTTCCAACGTCTCTCTCCCTCTTCCCCTCGGACCAAGAAGACGGCTCGGATCCTCACTCCGCCCACCACGTCTACTATGTCCATCTCTCCCCATCGCAGAAGTCCCACCACTCTACCCCCACAGACCCTGACAATAGTGGCTGAGATCCACGACCCGCCCCGGACGACGGGACCCAATCCGAACAACAATACCTCTCCCCCGAGGATCCGGTGGATGCGGCCCTGGCGCAGCTGCACGGTGTGACCGAGGGAAGCTCGGCCGCGCCCACGCCCACGAGTCTTATGGATCTGCCCTTGCCTCCTGGTGCCATTTTCTCCACCCCTCCACGAGACTACTCTGATTCACCTCCTTCCACCCCCATCGTACCTACTCCCCCAACATCCCCGGCCCCCTCCTTGTCACCTACCCTGTGCACGCCCTCCCTCCCACCCGCCCGGTCCTTTTGGTACCCCTTATCACCACCTCGAGTCCGCCATGAGACCCCGGACAGGCGGGTAGCGCCACTTTTGGGGCTACCGTGCCCCCTCCTGGTCCGACCATAGAAGCCCGTCACAGTACATCCGACCCTCTCAGCCCACGATGTTCCTCTGCCTGCCGTGATCCACGCCTCCGGTCTCGCTCGGCCGACTCGATCCCGCCACCTCCGCGGGTTCGACAGGCCGATCGATTCCTTCCCTGGTGAACGGTAGATAGCCAGCCATGCTCCCGACCAAGCCTTCAATTTCGCGAACTCCGGATCTCCCTTCATACTCCAACCTCCTAGCACCTACACCTTTACCCATCCCCCTTCATCAACTAATGGATCCCCCGAAAACCACAATAGTCCAAACTGGAACAAAAAAACCCCCCTGGTTGGGGTTCCCCCCCCCCCCCCCCCCCCCCCCCCCCCCCCCCCCCCCGAGGAATATTCGCAAATTATGAAGGCCTTACCTCCCTGCTTGCCACTTCCCGTCCGGTGTGTGTGTGTCTCTAGGAGCTAATCCTGGGGACCAGGCCCATGCCCTGCCCTACTGGTTATTTTTGCACCGCCACCCCGCCTCCTACCTGCACTCGAAGGGGAGCTGCCATCCTCGTACACCACGCAGTCCCCTTCTACAACCTCAATCCGGTCCCCACTACAGGTGACTGCCGTCCGGCTCTCCCTGGATAGACAGTACACCGTCTGCTCCATCTACCTCCCCCCCACGCTCAAGTCTCCCGCGACGACCTGGTGGAAGTCGTGGAACAACTCCCTAGGCCCTTCCTACTGCTGGGCGATTTCAATAGTCGCCACCCCTTGTGGGGCGACACACGCACCACCTATATGGCCCCAACCCTGATATCCGTCATGACCGAACTCTCCTTCGAGTGCCTCAACAATGGCTCTCCTACTTTTTACCATGCCACCACCTGCACTCCATCCTGTATAGACCTGTCCCTCGTTTCAACTGATGCCCTCCTAGACTTCACGTGGCAAGTCCTCCGAGAGGACCATGGAAGTGACCATCTCCCCATACAACTCACCCTTAATCGGCCCGACCAGACTGTTCGGGTACCGGTAAGGTGGGTTACTACCAACGCGAATTGGGCCCGCTTCCGCGACAATACCTATACCACCCTCACAACTGCCCACTTCCCATCCATCGACGAGTGCATCGCTTACTTCGAGTCCGTCATTCTAGCGGCCGCAAGCACTAGCGTACCACAATCCTCCGCCTACCCCCGCGCCCGACGGGTTCCTTGGTAGACCCCGGAGTGCGCGGAGGCCGTGCGCGCCAAGAAGAAGGCAACTCGGCGCTTCTACCGGACGCGACTCCCCATCCATCGCACGGAGATGCAGCGGGTCAGGGCCATCGCCCGCCGCACAATGAAGACAGCGCGCCGAACCTCTTGGCGTGCCTTTGTGTCCGGCATCACCGCCAACACACCTTCGGCTACCATCTGGAAGAAGGTGCGGGTGTCGAGAGGCGACATGTCCCCTCCCGACCCCCGGTCCTCCGGACTAACGACGGACTCCTATGTGAACCCAAGTCGGTGGCAGACCACCTTGCTTCTACCTTCGCCGCCGTTTCTTCCTCTACAGCCAATTCCGTACCCGCCCCTGACGATAGCCCCTCTCCACCGTCCATAGACCACCTACAACCGATTGTTTACCATGCGTGAACTACAGGCGGCACTGGCCTCTCGATGATCCCCTTGTCCCGGTCCGGACGGTATTCCGTACGGCATGCTCCAGCACATCCACTCTACCTTACAAATTTTTCTGCTGGATCTATACAATCGCATATGGATAGAGGGCGCCTTCCCCTCTAGGTGGAAGGAGGCCCACGTCATCCCTATCCCCAAACCCGGCAAAGATTCCCTGGACCCCACAAACTACAGACCAATCGCCCTGACGTGTTGTGCCTGCAAGATCCTCGAGAAAATGGTTGCCACGCGATTATCGTTCGTCCTTGAACATAACAATTCCTTCCCGTCTACCCAGTCCGGCTTCAGACAATTCCGCTCCACCACTGATCCCCTCCTGCTTCTCAGCCGAGACATACAGGATGCCTTCGACAATGGACAGTTCGTACTGTCAATTTTTTTTGACATCCAGAAGGCCTATGACACCACCCGTCGAGCAATGATCCTCGGTCAGCTCCGACATCTGGGCCTTGTCGGAGCCATGCCGACCTTCATCAGAGGCTTCCTCTCTTCCCGGACTTTTAAAGTCCGGGTGGGCTCAGTCCTCTCTAACACCTTTGTGCAGGAGGACGGGGTCCCACAGGGAAGCATCCTCAGTGTTCTCTGCTTCTCCGTCGTGATGAACACGGTCTCACAATGTCTTCCACCCACCATCCGCTCCTCCATTTACGCGGATGACCTTGCAATCTACTTCGCAGGGCGAGAACCGTCTGTTGTTCAACGACAGATGCAGCTCGCCATCTACCGGGTGGAAAGGTGGGCGACGTCGGTGGGTTTCCGCCTCTCCATCCCTAAGTCCAAGTGTATGGTCTTCAGTAGAAGAAGACCTACAGCCCTTCCTCTACCCTCTGTCACATTATACGGCAGGCCTCTTGAGGTGGTACCCTCCACGCGTTTTCTGGGCATGACCCTAGACCGACGGCTCAATTGGGTTCCCCATCTGAAGCACCTAAAGCAATCCCTTCGACGCCCCCTCGCTCTCCTGGATCACCTCTCTCACACCACATGGGGTGCAGATCGACGCTCTCTTCTTCACCTTTACACTTCCATAGTGCAGTCGAAGCTGGACTATAGTAGTGCAGTTTACGGTTCAGCCTCCACCGCCCGCCTCCGTATCCTGGACCCGGTACTTAATAGAGGCCTCCGCCTCGCCACCGGTGCTTAATAGAGGCCTCCGCCTCGCCACCGGTGCCTTCCTCTCCTCCCCAGCCTCCAGCCTCCATGTGGAATGCGATCATCTCCCTCTCGCCCTCCGACGGGGTCTTCTCCTCATGAGGACATACCTCCGTGCACAGAGGCTACCTTCGCTTCTGGGCACGGTGGTTTCAGAACTACCACCTCAGGGACGGAGCTGGCACTTCACTGAAGCGGTCCGCTCTTTCCTTGATCTTTTCAACATGCCCGCCCCCTCAGTTCTCCCCATTTCATTCAGCATCTACCCCCCTTGGATCCTCACCCCTATCAAGTTTTGCAAAGATCTGTGTACCCTACCGAAGACTACCACGAGCGCCGTGATATACAGGTCACTCTTCCGCGAACACGCAACCCAACACCCGGATGCAGTCGCCATTTACACGGATGGTTCCCGCTCGGAAGCCGGTGTGGCCTCCTCAGCGATGATTCTGTCCCAGCCGCTTTCCCGGGGCGCCGGCCTGCCCCGCGAGGCCTCCGTTTTTTCGGCGGAACTTTTCGCCATTACGGAGGCCCTCGATATTGTGCGCACCCACTCTGCCAGCTCCTTCGTCATTTATTCGGATTCCCAAAGTGCACTCCTCTCCCTGGAAAGATTTAACTCCCCCCACCCGCTCGTCTGTACCATTCAGCAAACCTTCCACTGTCTAACGACCCTCCAACACAAGACAATCGCCTTCTGCTGGGTCCCGGCTCATGTCGGCATCCAGGGTAACGAGGCGGCGGATCGCACAGCAAAGACGGCCTGCTCACTGCCGGCCTCCTCCCGACCCCTCCCTTTCTCCGACTTCTTCCCGACTTTCCGCTCCCACTTCCGCTCCATATGGCAGCGGGAATGGGACCAGGCCACACAAAATAAACTCCACACGATCAAGCCACGGATAGGATACTGGGCCTCCTCATTCCACCGGTCCCGCCATAAGGAAGTAATCCTAGCCCGTCTCCGCCTAGGCCACACCCGCATCACCCACGGACACCTTATGGCGAAATCGCCAGCCCCGCTTTGCCCTACCTGCCATACCCCTATCACTGTCATACACCTCCTGGTGGAATGCACAAAGTTGTCTGCTCTTCGTCGCAGATGTTTCCCTCTCTCGGCCGAAGATCCCATACCCGACCGGCTACGATCCATACTCGCCGACGGCCCCCACTTTTCAACGGAAGCGATTCTCTTCTTCCTTACTCACTCACAGCTGCTCCATCGCATTTAAACCCGTACCCCTCCTACCCACTATCCAGCGACTGACCCTTACTCCCCTAGTCTACCACCCCCAACACAGTAACATCACCCAATCACCGCCTCGCCGAGATATGTACCGCCCTTTTAGGTACGAATCTGCGGTAAATCAGAGAAAGAAAAAAATATATATATTAGGGTAGTCCTCCCTTATAGAGGCGATATTTTTTTTTTGTAATTTACATGCTCCTACCCAATAAAGTTGTTCCACTTAATAAGAAAATAATTCTGCTTCAATTTGAGCTCGATCGGATAATAATTAGAGGTGGCTGTCGAAGCTTGAAGTTACCACAAAAACTGCAAGGCGGGGGTTTTCTATTGACCCCCTGAACAATCTCAGTTGGCCCCCAGGGATCCATGGATCACCACTTGGGAACCACTGATATAATGTGTAGTTAAAAGATTTTATTTTGCATATATATTTTAAATTATAAGCGTTATACATAACACTGATGACGTACTATTTTGAATCGTCATGGCTGGCAAGACCACTCACTGTAGCTCACTGTTTAAGATCTTCTTAGTAGGTTCAGGATATTTCTTCCTGTGTTGCTCCACGACTTTCAATAGGTATTGAAGTTGTTCTTCATTCTTAGTGTGTTTTCCACTATAATCCTGGATAAGTGCAATCCCGCGTTCGGCATTGTCGTTCACGACTTTGATGTTTTCAACTTTCCGAAGAGCCTCTTGAAACTCATCATCTGAGTCCCATGTTGACGGGTCTTTTTGCATAAATGCAGTACAGCCATCCCCCGGCTAACGACCTACTCGTTTATCGACCAACCGCAGATACGACCGCGACCGATCGTACCGATTTTTGGAAATCCTACAATGTTTTGCATTGTATAAAAAACATTGCAACTGCTTGGGAGGATGTTACTGCGAAGTGTATGAAAGGAATTTGGATGAAGTGCTAAAACGATCTGTGGGTAATTTCGAAGGCTTCGATAAGTTTGAAAATGTCGATGAAATTAATAGAAAAATAGTGTTACTCGCCAATACCCTCAATTTAGAAGTAGAAGTGGAAGATGTGGAAAACTTAGTGGAATACCAAGAGCCGTAAAACAAGGCTTTCGTTTACCGACCATTTCGTTTACCGACCTGATCGTCGGAACGGAACCCGGTCGTTAAACGGGGGATGCCTGTATTGATATTGAGGGCCCGTATAAGCTTGAAAGAGTTTCTCGTGCTCAAGGAATCCAATGTTGGGAGATGATCTTGACGAAGGCTCACACGTTTAGGACATTTTAGGCTGCCTTCTGTGTCATTAATTCCCTATACAATTAATCTTTTTGTGTCTACTGATACAGAAGCATCAAACAGTGCCAATCCCACCATTTCCTCAGATAGGTACCACAAGTGGCCAGCAAATTTAGATGCTGCAGATTTTGCCCATTTTAAGGATTTCGTTCAAAATTTAAAGTTTGACAGCCACCCCTAAATATTATCGGATCTGGTAAAAACTTTGCCAAAATAATTTTTTTATGAAGTGAAACTACTTTATCGGGTGGGAGCAGTAAAAATAAAAATTTGTTTTTGAGGACCACCCTAAATATATATATACATATATATACATATATACACACATATATATATATATATATATATATATATATATATATATATATATATATATATATATATATAGGGCGTCCCAAAAAAATGTATACACACTTTAACAGCTGATAGCTCAATTGATGTTTCTTTCTTTCCAAGTTAAACCCATTAGAATTAATAATGGCAGTCAGACTAAGCTTTGAACAAAGGAAATTCATTCTAAAATGCTACTGGAAGTGTGAAAACGCAGTTGAAGTGCAAAGACAGTTTAGGAGGGACTCTCAAACAGATCCACCAACGCGACTTACCATCACTCGAATTAGAGATAAGTTTGAAGCCGATGGAACTGTTCAGAATGTCCACAAGAAGCGTTCCGGAAGACCACGGACATCGACAAGCCCCACAAAGCAAGAAAGAGTACTGGAAACGTATCACCAAAGTCCAAGAAAATCTGTGCGGCAAGCGAGTCGTGAGGTAGGAATTTCAGAATCGTTTGTCCAACGCATTTTGAAGCGCTGTCAATGGAAAAGTTACATTCCAAGATTTGTCCATGCTATTAATGAAGATGATCCGGACCGAAGAGTGGAGTATTGCGAGTGGTACTTGGCACGATGTGGATGTGGATTGGACGAAGGGGTTTCGTAGAATACCCTCCGCGTTCACCAGACCTCACACCACCACGACTTTTTTTTATGGGGATACTTAAAAGACAAAGTCTACGCTATAAAACCTGCAACAGTCGCTGAATTGAGAGCAGCCATTGAACGAGAATGCACACAAATACCAAACGAAATGTTTCGTGATGTTTCCATTGCTTCGCATTATCAGCAGTGCCTGGACCAGAACGGACGTCAGTTTGAAAACAGGCGTTGACAAAACAATTAAATAATGTCTGTAGATTCTATTACATTTTGAAAATGAAATGTATTTTAATAAACACTGCCTTTATAATTATTTAAAGTGTGTATACATTTTTTTGGGACGCCCTGTATATATATATATATACATTCAACTGCAAAGAACACGCAGTATAAATAACGTAAAGAACGACGCTTGTATAGGAGATATTCCGCGCAAGACGAGAAAGAGAAAACAACAAATGAAAAAATGAAGTACCACCTGGGAATCGAACCCGGGATCTTCCGATTGCCGGTCAGACGCGATAACCACTACACCATGGACTCCACTCTTCCAAATGCCGTAATTCCTCTACATACTCGCAGAAACCAATGCCCCAAGGGGGCACCTCCCGCTTGCCGTAACATTATATACATTCAACTGCAAAGAACACGCAGTATAAATAACGTAAAGAACGACGCTTGTATAGGAGATATTCCGCGCAAGACGAGAAAGAGAAAACAACAAATGAAAAAATGAAGTACCACCTGGGAATCGAACCCGGGATCTTCCGATTGCCGGTCAGACGCGATAACCACTACACCATGGACTCCACTCTTCCAAATGCCGTAATTCCTCTACATACTCGCAGAAACCAATGCCCCAAGGGGGCACCTCCCGCTTGCCGTAACATTATATACATTCAACTGCAAAGAACACGCAGTATAAATAACGTAAAGAACGACGCTTGTATAGGAGATATTCCGCGCAAGACGAGAAAGAGAAAACAAACAAATGAAAAAATGAAGTACCACCTGGGAATCGAACCCGGGATCTTCCGATTGCCGGTCAGACGCGATAACCACTACACCATGGACTCCACTCTTCCAAATGCCGTAATTCCTCTACATACTCGCAGAAACCAATGCCCCAAGGGGGCACCTCCCGCTTGCCGTAACATTATATACATTCAACTGCAAAGAACACGCAGTATAAATAACGTAAAGAACGACGCTTGTATAGGAGATATTCCGCGCAAGACGAGAAAGAGAAAACAACAAATGAAAAAATGAAGTACCACCTGGGAATCGAACCCGGGATCTTCCGATTGCCGGTCAGACGTTATTTATACTGCGTGTTCTTTGCAGTTGAATGTATATAATGTTACGGCAAGCGGGAGGTGCCCCCTTGGGGCATTGGTTTCTGCGAGTATGTAGAGGAATTACGGCATTTGGAAGAGTGGAGTCCATGGTGTAGTGGTTATCGCGTCTGACCGGCAATCGGAAGATCCCGGGTTCGATTCCCAGGTGGTACTTCATTTTTTCATTTGTTGTTTTCTCTTTCTCGTCTTGCGCGGAATATCTCCTATACAAGCGTCGTTCTTTACGTTATTTATACTGCGTGTTCTTTGCAGTTGAATGTATATAATGTTACGGCAAGCGGGAGGTGCCCCCTTGGGGCATTGGTTTCTGCGAGTATGTAGAGGAATTACGGCATTTGGAAGAGTGGAGTCCATGGTGTAGTGGTTATCGCGTCTGACCGGCAATCGGAAGATCCCGGGTTCGATTCCCAGGTGGTACTTCATTTTTTCATTTGTTGTTTTCTCTTTCTCGTCTTGCGCGGAATATCTCCTATACAAGCGTCGTTCTTTACGTTATATATATATATATATTATCCCCCTCCCCGCGGGCGGTCTTTCTGGGGTGGATCGCCCGCGGGCTCCTGCCTCCATGTGGCGAGGGGGGTCAGCCGCGGCTGGGGGCCCTGCCGGGTCCCCCGCCCGGTTGCGAAGTAGACTTTTAACATACCCTGCTATCCTACAGCCCCCTCTTTCCTGTCTTCCCCTCTTTCCCCTCTTCCTTGCCCCCTCTGTTTTTTTTTCTGCTTTCTCTTTTCACTTCGCGCGCCCCGTGGGCTGCCGGGGCTGGTCGCTGGGGGTCTCGCTCCCATGGCCGGGGCCGGACTAAGTTGGCTGGTAGGGGGCCTGGGACCCTGGGGGGCCTTGATCTTTGCTGCCGGCGGGGGAGAACTCTCGATGCTGCAAGGGCCCCTTTTGAAACGGGGGTACCCGCATGGGACGAGGCACCCACCCCCCGCCGGCGTGCGCTTGGTCCCCTTGGGCCCCGGGTAATCGGTTCCTCGCGGCCCCGGGCGCGAAACAACAATAAAAATTTTTGTATGGAAACATTTACAAATCTAGTGGATCTCGTTGACGACCCGGCTTGTGCATATGACCTCCCTCTGACTACCTCTTTGGACCGTGGGTCTGGTAAGGGCAGTCGGCAGCCCTCGCCCACCCCGTCTGCTCTTCTTGCCGACACCTCTCCCTCTCTTCCCCAGGCTCGTGGCGCCGCTGCCCGACCCCCGCCAGTAGCGGATGGACCTGCAGTGGACCCCCGACCCCTGGATCCCCCATATTCCACGTCCCGATAGGGACCCACCTGCTTTTTCGCCCTCAGGTGGGAAGCCCGCGGCCCCGGTCGCCTCCCACTCCGGTCGGGCCTCATCGCCCCCGGCCCCCTCGGCCCCTGGGGGACGTGGGACCCGACGTCGCCGTCCGCCTTTCTCGTCTTCCCGCCCCCTCGAAGTTCCGGTGGTGTTTGGCCAGACGGCTTCACTCGGCCTTAGGACGATGGACAAGTTCCTCGTCCTCCGCCCCTCCTCCTCCAAGCCCCTCCCCACTAACCACGAACGCCTCTTTCGAGCGATCCATGGGAAGACGGGGACGGCGCGTTTTGACCTTCGGCCTCAGAGGGATGGCTCCATTTTGATAAGGTCGCGTTCCTCTGCCGAAACCTCCTCTCTGCTCGCTATCCCCGATGTCCTGGGCTGCGGGATCACGGTGACTCCCCACCTCCGCTCAATCAGTGCCAGGGCACGATCTACGCTGCTCGTCTTCTACCCATCCCGGTGGAGGACCTCCAGACTGACCTCGCCTCCCAGGGTGTGGTGAGAATATACCGTTTTCCCGACAGATCGCGATCCCCATCCGTCCCTTCTCCTCGCCTTCTCCTTACTTTTGAATCACTGGTGCCCCCCGTTTCGGTATTCTGAGGCTTTGGTGAGAGACGAGCATGCGAATTCTCGGTTCGGCCATACGTGCCAGATCCTACGCGCTGTTTTCAGTGCAATAGGTTTGGCCACGTGAGCAGTTCCTGCCGTCAGCCGGCCCCGTTGTGTGTCCGCTGCGGCGGCCCTCCCCACCCCTTGCCCTGTACTGCTCCGCCTTCCTGCACCAACTGTCATGGACCGCACCCTGCTTCATCCCGCTCTTGCCCGTCCTTCCTCTTTGAGAGGGAGGTTCGGGCCCTCTGTTCATCAGAATTTCTCAGCGCTCGTGAGGCGCGGGACCGGTTGCGTGGCCGCGAGGCCCGGCGTGGTACTTCGTACGCCGAGGCTCTCCGTCCCCGGCCGCCGCCGGCCCAGACCCCGTCCTCACCGGCGGTTCCCGACGCGCCTCCACCACCGTGTCCGCTACTCCCTGTCTATCCTCTGCCGCCCAGCGGACTCCCGCCGCGGCTCCCTGTACTACCAGCGCGTCCCCACGTGCTCCCTCCGCGAACGCCGATGCTTCGTCGGCAACCCCCCCTGCCCCTTCTACGCTCTCACCACCGGCGCTTTCGGCCACCCCCATTCCGGACCGTGACCCGCCGTCACCCATGCGGGCCGCACGACGGAGGGGAACGGGCCGCAAGCGCCGCGCCAATAGTGACCCCGAAAGGTTCGAGGCCATAGGCCTCGCATCACCTTCCTCTCCCAGACACAAACGCCCCCTTCGCCCTACCATCCCGGTGTCCTCACCGTCCCCGCTGCGCAACCGTTATGGACGCTGCCCCCTGGGGTCCCCGACGACCCTCGTGGTGGGGGCGGAAATACATCCCTCACCGGTTCGGTCGATGGACCCACTGGAGGGGGAACTCGCCCGCCTGGTCGGCGTGGGTGGGATGTGCACGCCCCCGCGCGTGACCTGCCCCACCTCTCTCCTTGACCTGCTTATGCATCCGGGTGAGGTATCCTTTTCCACTCCCCCTTGTAGTCCAGCCTCCCCTGCACCTCCGGTGAAGGGAGGGGCCTTCTGGATACCCCTCACGTCCCCTTCTCTGCATCGCTCTCCCCCGGGCGTCTGGGTGACTCCTCTTCAGGAGGATTTGCCGGCGTCAGGTTCCACATCGCCCCCCCGTCGGGGTGACCCTCGCCTTCGCCCACGTTCGGCGTCCCCTGTTGGGCCCCGGGGCTTTCCAATCCCCTTGTTAATCTCGGGCCGCCCGATCGGCCCACCCACCCCATAACCATCCGTTTCGCAGACTTTCCTACCCCTCCATATACTTCGCTCCTGCAGTGGAACATCCGCGGGCTCCTGGTAGGCCTCGAGAGTCTCTCTTCTCTCCTGGCCTCCAGGTGTCCGGCGTGTTTCTGCCTTCAGGAGACGATACTGGGCTCCCGTTCCCTCCCTCGAGTGTCCGGCTACTGCGGGCTCCCTTCCCCGCCTCTCGATGGGGCGGGTAGGGGGGGCTCCGCGGTCTTCGTGCACCGCTCCGTCCCTTTCCGCCCCCTCCCGCTCCGTACTGTCTTGCAAGCTGTGGCCGTGCGCCTTTCTTTGTAGCGTCAGCTCACGGTCTGCTCTCTTTACCTCTCCCCTAACGTACGCCCTCCACCCGATTCTCTCCGTGACCTAATTCTGCAGCTTCCCCGCCCTTTCCTGCTTCTCGGGGACTTCAACAGTCGGACCCGGCCTGGGGGGACGTTTGCTCCACCTTTCTCTCCGGGACCCTTCTCTCCCTTATGGACGAGCTAGAGTTCACCTTTCTGAACGATGGCTCCCCAACCTGCCTCCACTCGGCCCATGACAGTTTCACCTGTATTGATCTTTCCCTGGTTTCCCTCGATATCGTGACGGAGTTCACCTGGGAGGTCCTGCCGGATTCTTCCGGCAGTGACCATTTCCCTGTGTGTCTTACCCCAACCCGTCTCCTCCCCCCCCACCTCTGTCCGCCCGCGCTGGCTGTTCGCCCGAGCGAAATGGGCCTCATACACGAGGTGCACGGCGATCTCGCCGTCCATTCCTGCCTTTCCCTCCGTTAGTGAGGCCCTCGCCTTTCTCGAAAGCAAGATCCTCTCGGCTGCCACCAGTTGCATCCCCCGTACCTCAGGCTCCCCCAGGCCGCGCAGCGTCCCATGGTGGACCCCAGAGTGCTCCCGTGCCGTTCAGGAGCGGCGCCGTGCTGGCCGTCGCTTCTACCGGACCCGCCAGCCGGAGCATAAGATGGCGTTTCAGCGCCTGAAGGCAGTGGCCCGTCGGGTCTTGAAACTAGCCCGGCGTACCTCCTGGCGGAGTTACGTGTCCGGGATCTCCTCCTCGACCGCCCCCTCGACTGTTTGGCGCAAGGTGCGTAGCTTTGAGGGGACCCGTGTCCCCCCTCGACCCCGGTGCTTCGGGTCGGGGACGACGAGTTCGTGTCCGATCCGGAGGCCGTCGCGAACGCACTCGCGGCGCACTTCGCAGCCATCTCCGGTTCCGATTCCCCCCACTCCCGCTGCGACCCACCGGAATTTCCACCTCATAGGGATGACCCCTATAATCACCTCTTCCACATGACAGAGCTTCGGGAGGCCCTCCGCCCCCGGCCCCGATAATATCCCCTATGACTTGTTACGGCACCTCCGCCCCTCTGCTCTCAGCTTTCTACTGGACCTCTATAACCGGATTTGGTTGGAGGGTTCATTTCCGGACCGGTGGCGTGAGTCCATCGTCGTCCCCATCCCGAAGCCCGATAAAGACCCCTCACTCTCGTCGAACTATCGCCCCATTTCCCTAACATGCTGTGCCTGCAAGGTGATGGAGGCGAGTGACCAGTACCCTGCTACCCAGGCTGGTTTCCGGCGCTTCCGGTCTACCACCGACCCCCTCCTTCTCCTTAGCCATGACGTGCAGGAGGCTTTCTCCCGGCGTCAATTTGTACTCGCCGTCTTTTCGACCTCCAGAAGGCCTACGATACTACCCGGCGGAGCGCGGTCTTCGACTGCTTACGCTCCCTGGGTTTCGTAGGCTTTCTCCCTTCCTTTATTTATAACTTCTTGTCCGCCCGTTCTTTCCGCGTCCGCATCGGTTCTACCCTCTCTGACCGCTTTCCGTTGGAGGAGGGTGTCCCTCAGGGTAGTGTCCTTAGCGTCTTGTGTTTCTCACTCGTGATGAACACAGTCGCTACGGTCCTGCCTACATCCGTTCGTAGCTCCCTCTATGCCGATGACCTGGCTATCTATTGCTCTGGCCGCCTCCCGTCTTTGGCTGAACGTCGGCTCCAGCTAGCCATCAACGCGGTGGTTCGCTGGGCGTCCTCGGTTGGCTATGCTTTCTCACCCTCTAAGTCTTCCAGTATGCTTTTCCGTCCTCGGCGCCTCCGTCTGTCGCATACCTTCGCCCTTACCCTTGCCGGCACTCCTCTTCCCCTCGTCCCATCCGTTAGATTCCTGGGTATGACCCTCGACGGATTTTTCGGTTGGGTTCCACACCTTAGGCGGTTGCGGCAAACATCTCGCCGCACCCTCTCCCTTTTGGGTCATCTGTCCCACACGACCTGGGGGGCGGACAGGCGTACTCTGCTGCGCCTGTACACCTCCCTGGTGCAATCCCGTGTCGACTACGGCTGTGTGGTCTACAGCTCCGCCTCCTCTCCGGCACTCCGTATGCTGGATCCTCTTCTCCACCGTGGCCTTCGCCTGGCGTCGGGTGCCTTCCGCTCGTCCCCTGTCGCTAGTCTTCAGGTGGACTGTGGACACCCCCCCTGCCCCTTCGCCGGGGCCTTCGCATGGCGAAGTGTTACCTTCGCATCTGCCGCCTTCCGATGTCCCTACTCTTCTCCGCGATCTCCCAGTCGCTACCCCGGCCTGACACGTGGCATTTCGCTGCCTCTCTGGCCGAGATTTTCTCGTCCCTGGGGATCCCCCCATCCTCTATTCTGCCGTTCTCCTTCGATCTGTCGCCCCCCTGGCGGACCACCCCTATCTGCCGTTGCCAGGCGCTCCGTGGCCTGCGTAAGGAGTCTCCTCCTGCCGTCCTCCGGTCTTCTTTTCTGGCCCATCTTCCCGTCCATTCGGACGACGTTCCCGTCTACACCGACGGCTCGCGCTCCCCTGCAGGTGTCGCGGCCGCCGTCTTCTCTCCGTCATTGTCACCTACCTCCCGGGGTATCCCCCTGCCGGTTCAGGCCTCCATCTTTTCCGCGGAGCTCTTTGCCCTTCTGGAAGCCCTCCGTCTGGTACCATTTTTTCGGACTCGCTGAGCTCCCTTCAGGCGCTCGAGCGCTATGATTCCCCGGACCCCCTCGTACGCCTTATTCAACAGGAGTACCATGTCCTGCACACCGTTCACCGGATCCGGGTCACCTTCTGCTGGGTTCCTGCCCATGTTGGTGTTTCCGGTAATGAGGCGGCGGACCGCATAGCCCGGTCCGCCGCCTCGCTGCCTCCCCTCCCCCGCCCGCTCCCCTTCTCAGACTATGTGCAGGTCTTTCGTTCCTTTTACGACCGCATGTGGCAACAGTCCTGGGACGATGCCACCGGAAATAAACTCTGGTCCATCCGCCCCGTCTGTCATATTGGGTGTCCTCTTTCCACCGCTCCAGACACAAAGAGGTCGTCCTTGCGCGGCTTCGCATCGGCCATACGCGCCTCACGCACGGCTATCTTATGTTCCGGCAGGAGGCTCCTCGTTGCGCCTCCTGCCAGTCGCCCCTCACTGTCTCTCATATCCTTGTGGAATGCCCCACCCTGTCGTCAGTACGTCGTCGCCCTTCCCGTTCCTTTCTGATTTCCCCCTCCCCGAACGTTTACGCCTTATGCTCGCTGAGAGCCCTCTCTTCTCGCTTGACCGTCTTTTCCTCTTCCTCTCCCAATCTCGCATCCTATCTGAGCTTTAGGTGACTTCTCACCTGTAGTCCGCTGTTCTCCCTTTTCTAGTGCCTTTCCTCCGTCTCCGTTTCTGTTTCTCGTATTCCGCCTCGCCATGATATCCGCTACCATATAGCGGGAAGTGGCGGTAAACGCCCCAATACAAAAAAAAAATATATATATATATATATATATATATATATATATATATATATATATATATTATATATATATAAAAAGGTTTATTGGCAGACTATAGTCCATATGACAAATATTATTAATACAATGACAGTTCATATACTAAGGATAGAAATATATACAATTGATTAGAAATAATACTGTAATGTCGAAGATAAGTGGAGCTACAGACACGTTTTCGTACCAAGAAGTCCATAACTTAGAGGATAAATGGCAGGACTCATGGATAGCTTGGATGATCGGGTTGGTTGATTTTTTAATTCTTTGCATTAGACTGTGCTGAGCACGTCTTGTTACCTCCGGGAAGCTCAGGACATTGCGGGTAGTAAACATTTGCGAAGCTGAGCATCTCGGGGGGGTAATTTATGCAAGAGTCTAAAAGACCTGTTGTACAGCAAATTTAGAGTTCTGCCAGAACCTTTTTTATAATTCACCCACAGTTGTTGTCCGTGAATATTACTGCAGAAAGTACGAAAGAGAGTGTCTAGCTTCACTTGTACAGAATCGAAAGTTCCTTATGGTCATATTCGCTTTAGCACACAGGCTTCGAGATTTTCTTCTTATATCCGAGTCATCACTCAAGGAGCTGGTAATAGTTTGACCCAAATACTTAAACTCTTGTACTTCCTCAATTACTTCACCATTCATTTTAAACCTTATATCAGCTGGCTGATTAAAGCTTTTAGGATGAAATTGTATAACCTTAGTTTTTGTAACATTAAAAAGAATATCGTGTTTCTGCGAATACACGTCGCATACTTTTAGTAGCCGATCCAGACCTTTAACAGAAGGGCTTATTAACACCATATCATCGGCATAAACTAAGTTATTTATCCTTGTGTTATCGATACAACATCCCACTGTTGCCTCATTAAGTGAAGCAATTAATCCGTCGATATACACATTCAACAGCATAGGGGAGAGCAAGGAGCCTTGTCTCACCCCGCAAGAGGAGCCAAAATACTCGGATAGTACATTGCCCCATCTAACAGTGAAAGATTGGTGGGAATACCAAAATTTCAATAAATTTCAATAAATTTAATATGTACATGGGAACCTTCCTGTCTTCTAGTTTTGCAAATAAAATATTGTGGTTCACCCTATCATATGCCTAACTTATATCTAGGAAACAGCTATAAATAGTTGAATTACTGTCAATGTATTTAGATAGTTTCTTGAAGTACATAGATACACAGGTCAGTTGAGTGGGACCTTTTAAAGCCAAACTGATTAGATGATGTCCATAGGAAATCATTTAATCGGCGTAACAAGAGTTTTTCTAGTAGTTTCGAGAAGCAGGAAGCGACAGCAATAGGCCTGTAATTATTGCTGGACAAAATGTCTCCGTACTCATTTTTGACCAGGGGCAAGATATACCCTCATGAACTCTGCAGGGATATAGCTATGAGCAAGCATGGCTGATAGGAGCAATGATATATGCAGACATACTACGTCTTTTGCATATTTTAAGTGCTCATTCGATAAGTCATCTACCCCTGACGCAGAACCAGTCTTTAACTCTTTAATTAACCCCTTTACTTCAGAAAATGATATCAAAGTATTTTCCCTTGTCCCTCCCACAATCGTTTCGCTGCAATCTATCTTAAGATTATCCCTATTCATACTGTTAAGAATGTTTGAATAGTGGTTTTTCCACAGCTTTGCAATTTCATCCTCCCTCGACACCCCATCAATTGTCGGAGGAAGGACATTTTTGACACCCGTTTGATTCTTAACAAACTTCCAAAATTTGTTGTTAGCGTTATTTATGCGAGCTTCACAGGCTTTTGATGCTCGAATAGACTCTTCTTCCTGTTTACATCGCCTTATGGCGATATCCAGCAAAATTTTCATCTGCCATGACGCCATCAAAAGCTGATGTAAGGCACTTCTATTTTATTGTTAGAGAGGAAGAATCGAAAGCACAGGGTAAAATAAGTAAAAATGATTGCTATAACGTAGTTGAAAAATTAAAGAAATATGACGAGATGTTTGACATATCTCCATGCCACTGTTATGATAAAGGCATAAGGGATAGAAAACTTTGTAGGTGTGAAATATTTTATCAGGGTGTTACTATGATTGATTGAACCACCTCACACTATGTACCTAAGAAATCAAAAATTTCGACCCGGCCTAATATTCAAGTATACTGGTCCTAATCTGGGTCTACCATGAAAGCACCACAAATCATAGGCGTCTTTCGATTCCCTTTTCAGGGGTGTATATATATATATATATATATTATTTTTTTTTTAAAGTTTCGGGAAGAACTGATTCGCCTCTATTTAAAAGGGCGTATCTCGGCGGGAAAACAAAGAAAAAGTGAGAGGAAAGACAGAGGAAAAAGAAAGGGTGGAAGGGACAGTCGAAGTGGAAAAAGACCAAGGATGACAAAGACTGCAGGGTCGAGCCCCATCATCCTTGGGTACTAGGGCCGGGAGGGCGCACGTGAAACCTCCAGGAACAAGCACGTACAAACGAGCATAAATAGCACTCAAGAGCACGAGCTTAGAACCCCCTTGCGGGGTGTATATATATATATATATATATATATATACTGCAAACTCACAAGGAAAAAGAAAAACGATTCCAAGGCCTTTCGTGTATTCAGAGCTACACTTCGTCAGGGAATGAAGAGAGAAGGCAAGATGCCCATAAATATATACAACGTAGCGGAAACCAAAACAATTAGCACATACTTAACAAGAGTTAATGAGAGGCAAAAGGAATTTTAACAAGATGATGTCAATTTTATACATTCCCGCACTATTATTGAAATTGGTTTTTATAATGGATAAATGCACATTCTAGAATATTTCTTTCAATTATATCTCTGTTTTCAACAAGCGCTTTAGAACTATCCCACTTGATGCTATGATTACATCTCTACATATGGTTAACCCTTTACTGCCCAAATATTTTGTAGTGTTAAGTTATGAATGCGTGTATTTGAAAGGTTACAAATTTGTCCTTTTGGGCAGTAAAGGGTTAAACAAAGCATTGGAATTATTAGCTGTTCTACACGCATATTTATGCTGTTTTACCCGTTTGGCCTACATATACTGAGTTACATTGTGTACATCCGATCGAATACACACAACCAACAACATTATCCGGGCTATTCTTTATTAGGCGTGATTTAACAGTATTATTATACTTAAAGACCACATTGATGCCAAGTGCTTTAAGTAAAGTCGGAAGATATTGAAAATTAACATGGTAAGGTAGGCTAAGGATATTTTTACGCTCAAATTCCTTTACAATTACATTATTATAATACCTATTCTTGGCTTTCCTAAGACAGTTATCTAAAAATGAAATAGGATAACATAATTTAGTACCAATATTCATGATATTGCATAACTCGGAATCTAAAAATTCAGGACTGACAACTCTCAATGCTCTAAGAAACATAGCAGAGAAAATAGAGGATTTAATCGAGGGATGATGGTCAGAATAAAAATGCGCATAAAAGTTATTAGTAGTAGACTTCAAATTTGAACTGATTAGAGCATTCCAAATTTTTAGATCCAGAAAAGATAGGCTTCCATCATTTTCTTTTTCAACTGTGAACTTAATAGATGCGACGCAATTGTTGAGCCTACCAAGAAATAAGTCAACATCCAAATTATTAGGCCAAAGGTATAAAATATCATCTATATACCTGTACCAAACAGGGTTAAAATTAACAATCGTAGGCAAAATTCTACTTTCAAAAAATTCCATATATAAATTAGCTAGTACAGGTGAAAGGGGATTTTCCATCGCCAATCCAAACGACATAGCATAAAACTTATTTTCAAACTGAAATTTACAATCTTTGACACAAAGCTTAATTAACTCAATAAGAGTGTTGTGTTGAACAGGAAAAGAATATTGAGATCTTATCTTTTAAAAAATCAAGTAGGTCATCAACAGGGACTTTTGTGAATAACGAGCTTACATCAAAGCTTACCAATTTGAAAATAGGGTTATTAGGAAACTTCAGTTTGTCAATAAGATCCATGCTATTTACAATGTGTGACTTCGAAATAGAGCCAGCTAACGGGGTTAATAAACTAACTAACCATTTAGATAGCTTATAGGTTACGGAGCCTACTGAGCTAACAATAGGCCTCATGGGATTATTAACTTTGTGTTTTTACTAAGCCGTACAGATATGGTAGTGACAGATTGATACTAAGAAACTGCTGCGAAAGCCCATTGTAGTTATTTTTTAATATTTTTCTTAATTTTCTGTTAAACATTTTATTAACATCCTCCAGTGGGTCTCTCTTTAGAAAGTTTAGAGGTTTGTACGTGTCACGATCACTCAATAACGTATTCATCTTTTCAACATAACTGTTTTTGTCTGTGATGACGATCGCATTAGATTTGTCCGCTTTAGTAATATGTAATTAATCATTATTTTTAAGGTTTGTTAGCTCAGTAGGCACCGTAACCTATAAGCTATCTAAATGGTTAGTTAGTTTGTTTATTAACGCCGTTAGTTGGCTCTATTTCTAAGTCACATATTGTAAATAGCATGGATCTTATTGACAAACAAGTTTCCTAATGACCCTAATTTCAAATTGGTAAGCTTTGATGTAAGCTCGTTATTCACAAAAGTCCCTGTTGATGACCTACTTGATTTTTTAAAAGATAAGATCTCTGAATATTCTTTCCCTGTTCAACACAACACTCTTATTGAGTTAATTAAGCTTTGTGTCAAAGATTGTAAATTTCAGTTTGAAAATAAGTTTTATGCTATGTCGTTTGGATTGGCGATGGAAAATCCCCTTTCACCTGTACTAGCTAATTTATATATGGAATTTTTTGAAAGTAGAATTTCGCCTACGATTGTTAATTTTAACCTGGTTTGGTACAGGTATATAGATGATATTTTATACCTTTGGCCTAATAATTTGGATGTTGACTTATTTCTTGGTAGGCTCAACAATTTAGTCGCATCTATTAAGTTCACAGTTGAAAAAGAAAATGATGGAAGCCTACCTTTTCTGGATCTAAAAATTTGGAGATGCTCTAATCAGTTCAAATTTGAAGTCTATCACGAGCCTACTGTATGCAATATCATGAATATTGGTACTAAATTATGTTATCCTATTTCATTTTTAGATAACTGTCTTAGGAAAGCCAAGAATAGGTATTATAATAATGTAATTGTAAAGGAATTTGAGCATAAAAATATCCTTAGCCTACCTTACCATGGTTGTGTGTATTCGATCGGATGTACACAATGTAACTCAGTATATGTAGGCCAAACGGGTAAAACGTTAGATATTTGGATAAAACAGCATAAATATGCGTGTAGAACAGCTAATAATTCCAATGCTTTGTTTAACCATATGTATAGATGTAATCATAGCATCAAGTGGGATAGTTCTAAAGCACTTGTTGAAAACAGAGATATAATAGAAAGAAATATTCTAGAATGTGCATTTATCCATTATAAAAACAATTTCAATAACAGTACGGGAATGTATAAAATTGACAACATCTTGTTAAAATTCCTTTTGCCTCATTAACTCTTGTTAAGTATGTGCTAATTGTTTTGGTTTCTGCTACGTTGTATATATTTATGGGCATCTTTCCTTCTCTCTTCACTCCCTGACGAAGTGTAGCTCTGAATACGCAAAAGGCCTTGGAATCGTTTTTCTTTTTCCTTGTGGGTTTGCAGCATTCATTCATTTCATGCGTTTAATTGTGAAATTCATCCCATATATATATTACGTCGTGGCCAATGTCGTAACATCGCTTCCCGGAAATCAGCGAAGTTAAGCGACATTGGGTCTGGGTAGTAGTTGGATGGGAGACCGTCCTCCTCGCCCAGATTATGTAGCGACCCGTGGTTCGGATCCCACGTAAAGCTGTAGGTCTCCTCCGTCATGTGACCTTAGATGTTGCGAAGGAGGTTAAACAACCCCAATAAAAAAAAATATAAAAAATATATATATATATATATATACCTTCAACTGCAAAGAACACGCAGTATAAATAACGTAAAGAAACGACGCTTGTATAGGAGACATTCCGCGCAAGACGAGAGAGAGAGAACGGAACAAATGAAAAAATGAGGTAACCACCTGGGAATCGAACCCGGGATCTTCCGATTGCCGGTCAGACGCGATACCATTACACATGGACCTCACTCTTCCAAATGCCGCAATTCTTCTACATACTCGCAGAAACCAATGCCCCAAGGGGCACCTCCCGCATGCCGTAACATTATATACCTTCAACTGCAAAGAACACGCAGTATAAATAACGTAAAGAAACGACGCTTGTATAGGAGACATTCCGCGCAAGACGAGAGAGAGAGAACGGAACAAATGAAAAAATGAGGTAACCACCTGGGAATCGAACCCGGGATCTTCGATTGCCGGTCAGACGCGATACCATTACACCATGGACCTCACTCTTCCAAATGCCGCAATTCTTCTACATACTCGCAGAAACCAATGCCCCAAGGGGCACCTCCCGCATGCCGTAACATTATATACCTTCAACTGCAAAGAACACGCAGTATAAATAACGTAAAGAAACGACGCTTGTATAGGAGAATTCCGCGCAAGACGAGAGAGAGAGAGCGGAACAAATGAAAAAATGAGGTAACCACCTGGGAATCGAACCCGGGATCTTCCGATTGCCGGTCAGACGCGATACCATTACACCATGGACCTCACTCCTCACTCCCTTGCCCCCTTGGGGCATTGGTTTCTGCGAGTATGTAGAAGAATTGCGGCATTTGGAAGAGTGAGGTCCATGTGTAATGGTATCGCGTCTGACCGGCAATCGGAAGATCCCGGTTCGATTCCCAGGTGGTTACCTCATTTTTTCATTTGTTCCGTTCTCTCTCTTTCGTCTTGCGCGGAATGTCTCCTATACAAGCGTCGTTTCTTTACGATATATATATATATATATTGAAAAAAATCACCGCCAACAGGGTTTGAAACCACAACCTCTTTAATAGAAGGTGAAGCCGCTAAAGGAATTACAAATGAAATTAAAATTTTGAATGCTTCAGACACCAGTTCTGGATACTCACTTTTCCTTGCTATCCAAAGTGTATACGGGTCTTTTGACTGGAATGACAACTACAGGGTCTTGTCAGAAGAAAGTTTAATCAATTTATCGCGTAGGTTTCCCGAAAGTTCGGCAAACTCAACCACCCGCTCATTCAACGAATTAAGTATGCACTTCCTAGCAACTTTCCATCGTCACATGGAGAATAGTTCCCATTTAGGGAAGTCGAGGTTGCGATTTGTTTTCTTGTCAAAAGACGGTTGACAGCACAACTAAGTTGAGAAATGCCGCTGTTTGGCCATGGCTGAACATTAAGAGAAATGCCGCTGTTTGTCCAAGGCTGAACATTAATTAATATAAAATCTTTTATAGTTTTTACACGTATGCTTGACTTTTTTATTTTTGAAACATTTAGCAATTATTTTATATTTATACTTAATATTTTTTGGTTTGAAATATAAAAGATGCTGAATAAAAGGTCTGAGCTTAATTAAAAGACAGACTTTTGTATATATTTAAGAAGTTTTCTATGTTTTTACAGCATATAATCAGTGGTTTATGATGTCTTTACTTTCTATGTAAACGGATTTTCTGTTGAATGAGATAAAAAAAAAAAGGCAAGCAAGCGAAAACGGGTTTTGTGACCCTATACATACATGTATGTATGTATGAATGAAAATAAAAAGGTTTATCGGCAGACTATAGTCCATATGACAAATATTATTAATACAATAACAGTTCATATACTAAGGATAGAAATATATACAATTGATTAGAAATAATACTGTAATGTCGAAGTTAAGTGGAGCTACAGACAGACGTTTTCATACCAAGAAGTCCATAACTTAGAGGATAAATGGCAGGACTCATGGATAGCTTGGATGATCGGGTTGGGGTTGGTTGATTTTTTAATTCTTTGCATTAGACTGTGTTGAGCACGTCTTGTTACCTCCAGGAAGCTCGGGACATTGCGGGTAGCAAACATTTGCGAAGCTGAGCATCTCGGGGGGGTAATTTATGTAAGTCTAAAAGACCTGTTGTACAGCAAATTTAGAGTTCTGCCAGAACCTTTTTTATAATTCACCCACAGTTGCTGTCCGTAAATATTACTGCAGAAAGTACGAAAGAGTGTTTCTCTAGCTTCACTTGTACAGAATCGAAAGTTCCTTATGGTCATATTCGCTTTGGCACACAGGCTTCGAGGTTGTTTTCTTATATCCGAGTCATCACTCGATGAGCTGGTAATAGTTTGACCCAAATACTTAAACTCTTGTACTTCCTCAATTATTTTACCATTCATTTTATACCTTATATCAACTGGCTGATTACAGCTTTTGGGATGAAATTGCATAACCTTAGTTTTTGTAACATTAAAAAGAATATCATGTTTCGGCGAATACACGTCGCATACTTTTAGTAGCCGATCCAGACCTTTAACAGAGGGACTTATTAACACCATATCATCGGCATAAACTAAGTTATTTATCCTTGTGTTATCTATACAACATCCCACTGTTGCCTCATTAAGTGAAGCAATTAATCCGTCGATATACACATTCAACAGCATAGGGGAGAGCAAGGAGCCAAAACACTCGGATAGTACATTGCCCCACCTAACAGTGAAAGATTGGTGGGAATACCAAAATCTCAATAAATTTAATATGTACATGGGAACCTTCCTGTCTTCTAGTTTTGCAAATAAAATATTGTGGTTCACCCTATCATGTGCCTTACTTATATCTAGGAAACAGCTATAAATAGTTGAATTACTGTCAATGTATTTAGATAGTTTCTTTAAGTACATAGATACACAGGTCAGTTGAGTGGGACCTTTTAAAGCCAAACTGATTAGATGATGTCCATAGGAAATCATTTAATCGGCGTAACAAGAGTTTTTCTAGTAGTTTCGAGAAGCAGGAAGCGACAGCAATAGGCCTGTAATTATTGCTGGACAAAATGTCTCCGTACTCATTTTTGACCAGGGGGCAAGATATATATACCCTCATGAACTCTGCAGGGATATAGCTATGAGCAAGCATGGCTGATAGGAGCAATGATATATGCAGACATACTACGTCTTTTGCATATTTTAAGTGCTCATTCGATAAGTCATCTACCCCTGACGCAGAACCAGTCTTTAACTCTAATTAACCTCTTTACTTCAGAAAATTATATCAGTATTTTCCCTTGTCCCTCCTACAATCGTTTCGCTGCAATCTATCTTAAGATTATCCCTATTCATACTGTTAAGAATGTTTGAATAGTGGTTTTTTCCACAGGCTTTGCAATTTCATCCTTCCCTGACATCCGATATATATATATTATATATATATATATATATATATATATATATATATATTATATATATATATATATATATATATATATATATATATATCTATATATATATATATATATATATATACAGGGTGTCCGAGAATTAGCTGTACAATTTTTGGCTGTTTTAAAAGTCAACCATGAAGTGTAGAAATTCCAGTGTTGTCCCATTTTACAGAGAATCTCATTAAGTTTTTTCTGATACCAAGTTTTGACAAGTTTTTTAGAAATTCCAGTGTGTCCGAACATTATCTGTACAATTTCATTTTTTAGTAAAATTCTTGATAACACACGTAAAATTCTTAAAAGATTATTTAAATCTGTATTTTTCAAAAGTTTCTTTTATTAAAGTAACGTTGTTACAAACATTCGATATGTGCACCATCAGTGATTCGCAAAACATCCAATGATAATCCAAATGTTGCCATGTACGCTGCAGCATATCCACATCAATTCGCTCAAGCTAGCAGCTGTGATTCTTGCTTTTAAATCATCAATGTCTGTCACCCGCGTACAAAAAGAAAAAACTTGTCAAAACTTGTTATCAGAAAAAACTTAATGAGTTTCTCTGTAAAATGGGACAACACTGGAATTTCTACACTTCATGGTTGACTTTTAATAACAGCCAAAAATTGTACAGATAATTCTCGGACACCCGGTATATATATATAACGGTGAACCAAAAGTAGGTGGACAGTAGGTTGAATACGGTTTGTGTTATATTATATTATAACTATGGTGTTCATTATAACTATGGTGTTTGTGTTATATTATATTAAATATTATAACTAAATTTATTTAAATTTTATTTTGTATTATAGTATACAAAAAAATTAAATATGTATTCTCAAAATAAACGTTATCATTTACTGTCCACCTACATTTGGTTCACCCTATATATATTATATATATATTATATATATATATATATATATATATATATATATATATATATATAGTGTAGTGGTTATCATATCTGACCGGCAATCGGAAGATCCCGGGTTCGATTCCCGGGTGGGTACCTCATTTTTTCATTTGTTTCGTTCTTTCGCTCTCATCTTGCGCGGATAATTCTCCTATACAAAGCGTCGTTCTTTACGTTAATTATACTGCGTGTGTGCAGTTATAATGTATATATGTATATATATATCCAATGTTCGTTCGCTTATTTATCCATACTGATATCTCATAGTGTGGGTAAAATGATAGGATAATGGATATAAGATAGATTTTAATTGACAGTGAACTCATAATGGTCACATGCTTTTATTGATGTTCAAATGTAAGAGCATACTGATATCTCATAGTGTGGGTAAAATGATAGGATAATGGATATAAGATAGATTTTAATTGACAGTGAACTCATAATGGTCACATGCTTTTATTGATGTTCAAATGTAAGAGCACGAGTTACCTGACGTTTCATTCTTCACCTTTGAGACTTTATATTTAACGCTCATGAATTCTCATTTTTCAGGTTGAAGAGCACATTAAAAGGCTAAAAGACCGCTTCGGAAAATTTAGATACGCTCCCCATAGGTTGCCTTTTAATCCCTACGATAACGAGCAAATTAAAGTAATCCTACCTCTTTATAAAGGCCCTGCAATCATGCGGATGAGGTCACAATCCTTCTCATCAAGACAATCCGGTCATTCAGGAACAGGTTAGCGTTTTACTTTCCTCAAGTTCATGAAATTGGCGTTTCGTTCATACATCTGATTTACACACGCACGTGCGCATCTCGGCATAAGCGAGGTATCGACTTTTTAAAAAATCCATATATTTAAAGAATTAATCACCCATACTTATTTAACCTAACCTTAATGCCATCGAACCGAGAAGGGTTTCCGACGTAATTGGGGCCTCCAAGGACAGTGTTTGTTTAGTCGTTAAATAGCGAGCTCCTAACCTAATTTAATCAGGACCAACATATCTTTTCTGACAATAAAAATGTTTCGAGAATTTTTATATAAATTTTGTTCTGAGGTACCAAAAACTGTTACCTTACAAAGTTGCCCCATTACATATGTGAATTTTTTTTTATGCGGGATGGAGGGGCTAAGGACACCCCCCCACCCCCACCCCCCACCCCGAATAGATGAAGAAGAGGCAAAATCAAGGTCCAAGGTTTTCAAGATGCCTGGACACGCTACGTTTGAAAGATTGAAGGACAGACAGCGGGAAAGATGGATTGAGGAAGATTGTTCCAGAGTTTACCGGTTGAGTAGATGAAAGATTGAAAATACCGATTAAACTTCTGCAACATTCGTGGCCTTTTCTCAAATTCTCAATCTGTTGAACACCACCTCTTCTCTAAACCTCTTCTTTTCCTCACTGAATCCCAGGTGTCTGGGACGACTGACAGCAACCCCTTTTCTGTACCCTCTTACTTTCTTTATACTCAATTTCGCTCGAAAGGTGGATGTTGTGTATATGTACCCAATGACTTAACTTGTTCTCGTATTCCCGAACTTGAATCTTCCGAATTCAATACCCTCTGGCTACGGCTTACATGCTAATCTCAAACTAAATACATCTGCGCTGTTTACCTCCTAATTCTACTGACTATCCAAAGTTCTTTGACTACCTCACTTCCAAAGTGGAATACATTCTTTCCTGCTCTCTCTTTGCTGAAATCTCCATTTTAGGAGATTTCAATGTTCACCACTACCTTTGGCTTTCCTCCCATTTCACTGACCCCTGGTGAACTAGCTTACAACTTTTCTATCCCAAATGACAGAGATTGTACAGCACCCTATTCGTATCCCCGATCGCCTTGGAGGTAGACTCAACATTCTGGATTTATTTCTTACCTCTCCTCCTTTCTACTCTGTGAAACTTTTCTCTCCATTGGGCTCCTCCGACCACAATCTTGTATCTGTTTCCTGTCCAATTGCTCCAATTCGGCCTTTGGTCCTCCCAGGCACTTTGGTGCCGCTGATTGAGAAGCCCTTAGGCAGTACTCTGATTTCCCATGGAATGAGTACTGCTTCCGTGGCCGGGGCCCTTCTGGGTGTGCTGAGCGCATCACAGAGGTGATTCTCTCGGGTATGGAGATGTATATTCCATATTCTATTCCTACTACTAATGCAAAAAAACGTTGATTTAACTTGACTTTTTCTAATGCTATCCGCAACAGAGAGGAGGCTTTCAGAAGGTACCATCGCCATCCAACTCCTGACTCTCACTCAGCTTATATTTCTGCCCGGAATCGTGCAAAATCTGTTCTTCAACTCGCCAAAAATTCCTTTCCGACAAAAATGTGAAAGTCTATCCAATTCTCACTCTTTCTGGCATCTAGCTAAGAATCTCTTCAACAATTTTACTTCCTCTTTCCCTCCAGTTTTCCATTCCAACGACACAGTTGCCGTCTCTTCTCCTGACAAAACTCAACTCTTCGCTCAAACTTTCGCTTACAATTCAACCTTGGACGATTCCGGTGCTGTTCCTCCATCTCCTTCCCCCCTCTGACTTTATTATGTCTGAAATTAGAATATCTTCGAAAGATGTTTTTTCTGCTCTCTCTGGGCTCAACTCTAGGAAGGCGTATGGCCCTGATGGTGTTCCTCCTGTTGTTCTTAAGAACTGTGCTTCTGTGCTGATACCCTGCCTGGGCAAACTCTTTCGTCTTTCTCTCTCATCTGGTACTTTTCCTTCCTGCTGGAAGTTCGCTTTCATTCAGCCAGTCCCAAAAATGGGTGACCGCTCTCAATCCTCCAACTATCGCCCAATTGCTTTGATTTCTTGCCTTTCCAAAGTTCTTTTATCTATCCTTAAGAGAAAGATTCTTAAACACCTTTTTTCTCACAGATCTCCAGTATGGATTTCGCAAGGGACGCTCTACTGGTGATCTTCTTGCATATCTCTCCGACTCTTGGTCATCCTCCTTTTGGGATTTCGGTGAAACTTTTGCTATTGCGCTAGACATATCAAAAGCTTTTGACAGAATGTGGCACAAATCTTTAATTTCTTCCCTGCCCTTCTTCGGTTTCTATCCTTCTATCTGTGCCTTCATCTTTAATTTTCTTTCTGGCCGATCTATAGCTGCAGTTGTAGATGGCCACTGTTCTCCTAAAGCTATTAACAGTGGTGTTCCTCAGGGTTCTGTCCTGTCACCCACTCTTTTCCTTTTATCATTTAATTCACACTTCTTGTCATATTCACTCCTTTGCTGATGATTCCACTCTTCACTTCTCCACCCGCTTCCCAAAGCATCCCTCTCAACAGTCATTCCATGATTCGCGTAGTACGGCTATGGAGCACTTGACCTCTGATCTTTCTGCTATCTCTGATTGCGGCAGAGAAAACCTTATGGCTTTCAATGCCTCAAAAACTCAGTTCCTCCATCTGTCTACTCGTCACAATCTTCCACACGACTATCCCCTTACCTTCAACAACACAACTCAATCCTTCCTCTTCTCTTAACATTCTTGGCGTTTCTTTTTCTCGTGATCTTTCCTGGAAAGATCACATATACTCTCTTTGTGAAACAGCTTCTAAGAGGTTAGGTGTCCTGTACCGCCTCCGCGGTTTCTTCACTTCCACTCAGTTGCTGTCTTTGTACAGGGGTCTTCTTCACTTCTGTATGGAGAATGCTTCCCATGTGTCGGGTGGTTCAACCCCCACAGCCGTACTTGACTGGGTGGAATCAAAGGCTTTTCGTCTCACCAATTCCCCGCCTCTTACTGATTGTCTTCAATCCCTCCTCCCTCCCCCCCACTCCCCCCCCCCACTCTCCCTTCCACACACTCCCCTCCCACTCTCCCCTCCCCCCTCCCACTCTCCCCTCCCCCTCCCACTCTCCCTCCCCCTCCCACTCTCCCCTCCCCCTCCCACTCTCCCCTCCCCTCTCTCTCTCTCTCTCTCTCTCTCTCTCATCACTATCATAACGGACATTACTCTTCTGAACACTCTAACTGCATGCCTCCTCCTTTGAAGAGGAGTACCAGACTTTCTACACTTTCTCGTTCCTTTTCTGTCCAACTATGTAATGCAAAGGTTAATCGGTATTTTCAGTCTTTCATCTACTCAACCAGTCGGTTCTGGAACAATCTTCCTCAATCCATCTTTCCTCCTGTCTATGACATTCCATCTTTCAAACGCAGTGTGTCTAGGCATCTCGAAAACCCCGGACCTTGATTTTAGCTCACCTCTTCTATGGGAGGGGCACTTTGGCGGGCATTTTCCCTTGGCCCCTCCTTCCTGCATAAAAAAGAAGCCGTTCCATGCGAATTATGGAGTGACTGTTGAGAGGGACGCTTTGTGAAGCGGATGGAGAAGTGAAGATTAGAATTATCGATATAGGAGTGGATAGGGCAGGAAGTGCGACTCGATAGATTATTAATAAATAAAAGTGAAATGATGAGTGACAGGACAGACCCCTGAGGGACACAACGAGTAGCTATAGCTTTTGGAGAAGGACAGTAGCCATCTACAACCGCGGTTATAGATCGACCAGAAAGGAAATAAGAGATGAAGGCACAGATAGAAGGATAGAAACCGAAGGAGGGCAGTTTAGAAATCAAGGATTTGTGGCAGACTATCAAAAACGTTTTATGTCCAGCGCAATAGCACCGAAATCCCGAAAGAAGGATGACCAAGAATCAGAGGTATGTAAGCGCCAGTTGAGCGTCCCTTGCGGAACCCATACTGACGATCTGAAAGAAGATGGTAAGAAGCGAGGTGTTTAAGAATCTTCCTTATTAAGGATAAATTAAAAAACTTTAGAAATGTAAGAAATCAAAGCAATTGGACGATATGATAATAAAAACCCACTCTAATAGACAGAGTTTATTTCCACAACAGTTTCGATGCCCACTGGCATCCTCTTCGGGTGGATACAGAAAAACGAATGAACCAAAAACAAGAGGGAAAATAGTCCAGAGCGTTTAAGAAATTCGCACATAGATTAGGTCCCGTTATCCCGACAGTGGAAGGGTATTTTATTAAAGGGACCCGCTTTTTAAACACATTCGCATAAATTTAAAAACTATCTTCTTGTATACATATAGCTTCTATTATTTTACATAATTATTACATTTGTTATTAAATATGTTACATTTAATATTGTATTATTTATTACAGAAATTATAAATTTATTATTACATTGATTATTACATTGTTGTTTATTATACGAAAATTACAAACCGAAAAACAAATGAAAAAAGGGGGGGGCGAGGAAGGAACCTTCAAGCGACCGCTACGAATAAATTAGGTCCCGCTCTTCCGACACAGGAAGGGCATTTTTATTAAAGGGACCCGCTTATGGGCATCGAAACTGTTGTGGAAATAAACTCTGTCTATTAGAGTGGGTTTTTATTATCATATTGTGACTTTCACGTAGAAAAAAGTGAAGTTTTTTTGCATTTATTAATTGGACGATAGTTGGAGGGTTGAGAGCGGTCACCCTTCTTTGGGACAGGCTGAATGAAAGTGAACTTTCAGCAAGAAGGAAAAGTACCAGATGAAAGACGAAGACGAAAGAGTTTCCCTTCAGGGTGTTTACACCGAAGCACAGTTCTAAAGAACAGGAGGAGGGACCGTATCAGGATTGTGTACCTTCCTACAGTTGAGTCCAGATAGGGCAGAAAAAATATCGTTGGGAGAGATTCTAATTTCAGACACAAGTCAGACGGGGTAGGAGATGGAGGAACAGCACTGGAATCATCCAGGGTTGAGTTGGACAAAAGGTCCAGAGGCCGAACTTGAGCGATAGGACAGGAAACGTATACAAGATTGTGGTCGGAGGAGCCAACAGAGAAAAAGGTTTGACAGTAAGGAGAAGGACGAGTGGTGAGAAATAAATCCAGAATGTTGGGCCTATCTCCGAAGCGATCGTGGATACGAGTAGAGTGCTGTACATTGTACAATCTGCTCTAAGTCATTCAGGATAGAATTGTTAGCTTGTTTACCAGGAATGTCTGAAATGGGAGGAAAACCAAAGGTGGTGATGAACATTGAAATCTCCTAAAATGGAGATTTCGGCAAAAAGAGTGGGATTGAATGTATTTCACTTTCGCGCACATTTTTTTTCTTGTTTTTTGAACAAATATTCAGGATCAACCCGTTTTCCCTGTGTAACATCCCGCGTCTTTTGGAGGATTTTTATTGTACCCATTCATTTACCAACCAAAGGAAAGATAAGCAGCTTGGTGAGCTGTGCGGTAGGACTCCTTAATTTCTGACTTCTTTGGCGGGGCGTAGTTCGGATTTCAAAGTTGTAGGTCCAAGCTGGATCGAAAAACTTAACCTTAGTTTGAATGAACAATTCCAGCGGAAGCAAGACCAAAGTATTCAGAGTGTGTATATATATATATAAATGTAAATGTGTGTGTGTGTTATTTTCCGATGTTGAGGAGTAAAAGTTTCTTTAAAACTTTAATTGTAGGTAGTATTAGGGAGGCCTACTGATTTCTTATTAATCAAGATGAGCAGGATCCCCTTCCTGATCGTCTGGAATTACCTACAAATCTTCTGTCTTTTCCTTTCTTTCAGGATGACTGTACGGAGAAAGGGTCTTGCATTAATCTTTATACATACGGTATTCTGTTGTATTCTGTTAAGCAGTTAGCATGAAATGCCAAAAAGATTTACTGGAAAGTACAATCTTTTTGTCAAGACTGTGATTGATCGTATCTTTGAATAAAAGGTTGAGATGTCCAATGAATTGCTTCTTTTTCATAATGACCTTTTGTACCAGTCACTTGATCTTCCAAGATCAAAAAATACCAATACAGGGTGTCCCATAAGTCCGGCATCATAGGAAAAATGATAAAAAAATGCAAAACAAAAGCCTTTATTTACAGAACGTGCTCAGTATGTCCACCATTTTTTTCACTACACAAATTCAGACGTGATACCCAGTCAGCAAGCACACGGTGAATGATGTCAGGAGTAATGGTGTTACATGCCCCAATAATGCGCTGCCGCAAATGTTCAACACTCCTAATTTTCTCTGCGTATACCAGCGCTTTCAAGTGGTCCCAGAGATAAAAATCTAGTGGCGTGAGATCAGGGCTTCTAGCTGGCCATTCCACAGGCCCTCGACGTCCTATCCAATGACCAGGGAATTGTTGGTACAGGTATTCCCTTACTTGGGTGCTGTAATGTGCAGGAGCGCCGTCTTGCTGGAACCATGTTGGGAAATTTCCTTCTTCGTTCAAGACACTGGGAAATGCTTCTTCCTTGAGCATACGTAGCTAGGTGCCTCCAGTGACATGTTCATCGAAAAAGAGGGGGCCTATGATGCGATCCTTCCAAATGCCACACCATACTATCACCCGAGATGCACCAGTGAGGGTTGTTTTGAGACCAGTAGCGGTTCTTCTGTCGATTTACCTCACCATTTCCATAAAAAACAGCCTCGTCACTGAACAGAATGGTGGACGGAAAATTGGCATCCCGAGCATATGAATTACGGTTTGTAGAAATAGAAAAATATGAATTTCTCCTATGATGCCGGACTTATGGGACACCCTGTAGTATTCTGCGTTTTTTTTTTTTTTTTTTTTCCGCTAAATATGATCATAAATTTATTTGTTAGTTGTATACGAGTTTGTACATTTATGGATTAGTATTGTAGTTTTGAATCAGAAGTGTGTTTAAGCGAGAAAGAAAATAATGCCTAACGTGTGTAATACTAAGTATGGGAGTCGGACTTCATTTATTGAGAAATATTTCCTTTTAATACCTTTGCTATATGTAAAAAGAAGCATTATACGCTACGAGTCTTCAGAATCGTTCTTAAAAAGCGTCGTGTATGGGAAGCGAGATTAAAGACTTGTCAAAACTATGTGTATCACATTCTCTAAATTTTAATTTCTTAATGAAGTACTACGACGATCTTGAGATTAATACACCTATAAATGCGGAAACAACCCGGATATAAAATAATAGTTAGTGAAGGGGAGAAAAGGCAGGAAGTAAGGCGTACACAATCACTCGATTTCAGTTTAAATTAATTGTTTATTCATTTTTCAATTAATTGTTTATTCATTTTTCAATTTGGTTTTGCAGATGATGAAACCTCGTCCATCGCTTCTACTGACAGCGGAAACAGCAGTTACACCCAGTGGAAAAAGCGAAATTTGAAAGAGAGGTCGGCTGTAAATACTCCTGAAACTGAAACCGATAACGGTAGCTTAGAGGAAGAATCAGTACAAAAAGAGGGGTCGAAGATGGGTTCTGTGGGAACTAAAGAAGAGACGGAAGAAGTAGATCACGAAGGAGGAAATAAGGAACAGGAATTAGGTGAAGAAGAAAATGAAAATTCGATTATGGATGAGAATGAGCCTCCAGATAAACTGAAAGTGGAGTCTCTCAAAGCTGAAGAAGAAGAGGAGGATGAGGATGATAACGTAGTAGAAGAGGAGGAAGAAGAGGAAGAGGAAGGAGGAGGAGAAGAAGAAAGAAGAAGAAGAAGAAGAGAGGGAAGAGGAAGGAGGAGGAGAAGAAGAAGAAGAGAGGGAAGAGTCTGTTGGGGAGGGGCGTTCTCCGTTACGAGATAAGGGCGATGTAGAATCTGTCAGAAATCACACTGTACAACGTGATGACTCAAAATCTTCCCAAGAACTGGATAATGAAGAACAAATCGGAGTCTGTCCAACTTTAAATGATAACTCAAAAACAGTACCTGATAGAAGTATTAATGTATTAGGGAATAACGATGAAAACCAAACTGATTCACCCTCGAGTGTAAATAACGAATTTGAATTATCATTAAATGTTAAGGAGAGTGAATTACTCGATATTAAACATAACCTGACGTTACAACCAAAGTTGTCTGAGGAAAGTAAATATGACATTAAAACCAATCTTAAAACTAACAAATCTATTTCCATGAAGCTAGTTAAAATAACTCCATTTAAAGTTAAAGAGCACAAATCAATCCCCCTCGAAGCCGTTCCCATTAATGTAACGCTGAATTGTAACTCGGAGGATAAAAATAGCAAAGACAATGATGTTGATATCGCAACTCGTAATGGGGAATTTGATAAAGGGATCCAAAAGGAAGAAAGCAAAGTTGAATTGGAGTCTCGAGGAAGAGAGAAAAATGAAGATAGTACTCGTGATGCCAAACCACATTCTGGTCCTTCCCTCGAAGAAACTGGAAAGTCATTCGAAGAGAGAGTGAGGTCCGGAAATGGAGATCAAGAAGATAATATTAGTATAATAAATTCTAAACTCAGAGCGAATGCGGCTGAAAATCGCAATGAAAAAACACTTATTTCGTCGCAAATTATTATAAATTCCGTTAATTCGGTAGACGAAAATATTCGTAACTTGGAGAGGATCAACGAACTCCTCCGAAAAGAACTGAATGACGATTCTTACTACCAAAGAGAGAAGGAGAGCGAACGAGCCGTCTCTTCGGAGAGTACCGAAGAAAACAAAAGTAAAGCCTTGGAGGAGGATAAAAATGTAAGTAGGATCGTAGATAGAAACGCGATCAACGTTGTGAACAAAGAAGCGAACTCAAATAATGCTAAAGAGGCTTCTTTGGGAACAAAAACTAGCAGCGATAAATCAAAAGAAGAAGGGAAAAAATCTCAGGAAGATCAAAATAAAAAGAGCAAAATTGATGAGATGATGGACGATGATTATTTTCAGGGATTTTTAGACGAAATTAATTTACGGAAGAAGGTAGAAACGTACCAAGAAATAATCAAAAGCGCGCGAATGAGTTCTCCGGCCGAGGTAAACGAAGAAGAAATGACGTCAGATAACGAAGATGGAGAAACGGAAAAGATGGATTTAGAGACCAACAATTTCAATGAGCAGCTTCTTACCAATTCGTCGTTGACCATCGGGAAAGTTAGTTTACCTAAATCAATCAAAGTTCAAAAAATGTCCAGTAGGGGAAATAGTTCTTACGAAGATGAATTTGGAGGGAGTTGCCCTCTTCCTTCTGTGAACATTAGATCCGTTCTCGGAAGTGGAAAAAGTGAGAACCATAAAAAGATAGAATCTGAAGAGGAGGAGGAGGAGGAGGAGGAAGATGACGAAGAAAAAAACGACAAAGGAAGAGTTTAGCAAGGAAGCAAATTCTTCCATACTCGACTTCCAGAATTATGCTAGCAAAATTTTTCATAATATCACCATTAGCAGTAAATCCATGACAGGAGATGAGTCTCAGCATCCAAGTAGGGAAAAAGAATCAAAACCGAAATTACAAACCCCTTTAAATTTAGATGAAAGTAAAAGTAAAGTTAATAGCGTGTCGAAAGAAAGCAAAGATCGAAGATTGAGTAAAGAGGAAGCGAAAGAGGCGGCGGACGTAGAAGATTTATTAGAGGAACGCAATAATGACGATACGTTGGACAGTAAGGACGGATCCAACTCCGATTCCCTTTTGGAAGCTGTGCGACTCGTGAAGAAAATAGGTAATATCGCCATTAAAAGGGTGGACAGCCAGACCCTTGAACATAGTTCCGGCAACGATAGAGTAACCATTTCCGTCGCGAGCAGTACGACCGGAAGTGCTAAGTCCGACCTTGAGATGTCAACGAGTAAAATGAAGGTGGCGACGCAGAAGAAGCCTGAGAGGAGATCTGAGAATCCTTTGGCGGGCATTGGAGCCAGCGTTAGTGTGACGAAGGCATCGGAAAAGGAGAAGGAGAAAGAGCGAGAGAAGGAGGAGAAGAAGGTGAAGATGCCCTCTGGGGTGGACACGACGCGCCTCAGTCCATCCATCTCCATCATCCCCGTAGCGATTTCTTCTTCCTCCTCGGAGAAGCCAAGGAACAAACTTTCCCCTTCTCCCGCACCCTCATCTACCCCTCAAAGCTCAACCACAACCACACCAACCACAACAATGACCACAGTGTGTTCAAGTTCCGTATCTCCGGGTTTTTCCATGGGAAGCACAACTCCAAGTTCCTCTATTTCCGCTTCCCCAAACATCCCACCACCCCCTCCCCTCTCACATTCTCTTCCATCCCCCACAGGATCCAATGTGAGGGGAATGCTCGGTCCACCAGTTCCTGGATTAGGTTTAGGTGGGGGACCCAGGACCCCAATTACTTCCCCTGGGTTAAGGATGATGGGGAATGCCCCTGGTATGATGATAGGAAGCCGTTTGCCAGGCCCTCCGCTCGTTAGGCACCTCCCGCCGGAGGCTGGTCCTCTGTCTTGCGAATTGAACAAACATGCGCATAAGTTGGCGGAGATGATGCGGACGAGCCTAGAGGAGGTTTTGGGGGGCTTAGTGGGGATGGGAACTCCAGAGGCGAGGTTGGTGGCTTTGCAGCTGGAGTTGGAAAGGTGTAACTGGCGTCACCAGCAAGAACTGATCGAAGTTCGTCACAACGCGGATGTGATGCTCGTCGAAATGAGAGCTAATCTGGAGGCGGAGAAGCAGAGGGCGGTGGACGAAGCCAGAAGGCAGATGGAACAAAAGTTGACCGAGATGCGGAGGCAGATGGAAATGCAGATGGCCGAAAAGATGGCGGAAGTGAGGCGACAAGCTGATATTGAGAAGCAGAGGGCAATCGAGGAAACTAAGAAGAAGCAGTGGTGCGCCAACTGCGGAAAAGAAGCGTTATTCTTTTGCTGTTGGAACACTTCCTACTGTGACTACCCGTGTCAGGTGGGTTCTCTCGTCAGATTGGTACGGAGGAAGGATGAATCTTCGTCCTTGCGAGGGCCTGTTAGATCTTATTTGAAATTATGTAAAAGTGCTTGTTTAAATCTGGGCTGTTAGACTGTTTTCAATAAATTACTCAAATTTCAAACTGTTGTAAGTGCATTTGATTTCATTAAATTGGATTACATTTTGGACCCGTATGAAAAAGTTACAAGTAGCTAACCTTTGTCGAGTGAACTCGCCTCAGGGATAATTAAAAGAATTCTCATGATCTTTCGGGTTTTTTAATTTACTTTTAAAAGTCTTTTAAAACCTAATGTTTTACATAAAAGAATTTAAGATTAAATAATTTTGTCCTACTTTTCGTGATCTGGGAAAAGCATCTACATTCTGAATGTAGAATAGAGTTATCTTACTATCTTAATTCTTTACGTCGGGCTTTCGTCTTCGCAGCAAGCCCATTGGCCCCAACACATGTCGGTATGTGGTCAAAACAGCGACTCCGGAGGCGGTGGGGGTCAAAGCAACCCCGAAGGGGGTGGTGAAAGCGTGAATGGGGATGCCAGCACCCACTCGTCAAGGGGCGCAACTCCTGTGCAAAGTCACCTGGGAGGACAAGTCAAAAATGTAGGTGGACTATTGACAGTGTTTTGGCTCCTTTCTTTTCCTGGCGGTTTGCATGCGGCTTTTGGTTTTGTTTGACAGATGTCAGTAATGCTTGAATTTAGTTGCTTTTTTGTTTTTAAGCTAATTGTTTTTCTTGAATTTGTCGTTTTTGCTTTACAAAATCCCCTTTAAAAAGTAAGCGTTGCTGTTGAATACTCTTATTATTAAACAAACTGGAATAATAGGAGGAGAGAGAGAGAGAGAGAATGTTAAGAGTTGCAATTATAAGCGTGATTGTAGCAAGCTGAGCTGGCTTATCATTGCAAGATAATTAGAATACCCGAATGTTTTTACCACTTATTATTAACCATGTTTAGCTTTTCAACTCAGGCATGTAGCCCATTAAAAACTTGAAACATTATGTAGGAAGAAGGCGATAGAACCTTCCTTTGTGTACAGACGAAGATATCTAATACCCGTTCAATCAGGCCTGACGTACGAGGGAAGAGAACACCAGGCTTTGGAACTAAATGTAACGACACTAATGCACTTGTTTGTTGTGATTAGCGTGTGGTTATTAATAATTGCTTCACACTGTTAAAGAACCAAGGCCTTAAACTAACATGAGATGTCAAACTGGTGATAGTTATCTAAGGTTGCGTACTTAATTTCGCTGCATTTAAATGACATAGTGATTTTATCGACCGGGATTTTACGTCCGTTAACCAATACCAATACCTAGACCTTACTCCAACGTTGTATTCGGTAGCAGCGTTTTAAAAACTAGTGCTTAAGGAACGCTAATAATACTTGATAGCTCTTCGATAGCGAAGGATTGTGAAGTAACTGAAAATTGGTCTTATTATCTCTGAAGAAAGTGTTTTTTAAAAAGAGGGAAGTATTGGCAGATTTTAAACGAAAAAAAAATTTTACTTTTGTTTTTGACTTAAGTACCACCAAGAGAAATTTCGCTAATGAAGAGGGAATGCTTTCAACGTTTTCATTTGTTGGAAGGGAAACTTTTAGAGAAAGATTTTCTACAACAAAATTAATACTGATTTTCGGTGTGTGTGTAAATACTTACAGCATTTAACCCTTAACTTTTGTCTTGAAGGTGTCTGATGATAACTGTAGCTCTAAAATCTAAATTGTAATAAGGCGTCAATTATTGTTGTTATTGACGATGACGACTACATCTTAAATTTAATGAGTACTGTGTGTTATATGTCCTTACTGATTTGCTGCGCGGGTCACGCCAAAACGAGTACCGACGTAAGGATGACTTACGTAATGTGTTCTTCTTTTAGTTGTTGGAAGACGACGATTCCCTTAGTTTGGAAGAAGGAAAAGGGAGGAAAAAAAATTTAGATGTGAGTTGACAAAAGTGAATTTTATTTTTTTTATTAATTTTTCTGTATGCTTTTATTTAATGGTTTCTGGGTTTTCTCCAAGCTGTGAATACGGGACATTTTGTTTATAGCATGCTTTTGGAGAGATGCTAAGGTTGGGTTATTGTGTGTGCGTGCGTGCGTGCGCGCGCGCGCGCTAATTTACGTTTTCGTAACAATCTTTAGGATACACACCGATCTCATCGTGACACGAATGTGCGTGTAGCGACATAATCAGTTTGCCATAGTTTGACATTTTTTATTGAAAATCCTTAAATATGAAAAGAAAGGGGGATGATTTAGATTTGGATCTACGATGAAAATGATGGAAGTTTCTTACTATAGAGTTAGGTGAGCTCAGCGTTTCCCGAACGTCCCCCCTTCAAACTGAAGTCAATCCTTTATGCCTCCTTATTCTAACTACAAAATGGCATTCATGAAGTGATATTCATTGATACAGTAATCAGCGTGAGGTAACATTAAAAATAAATGTTTCATTTATTAATGTACTATAGTACATACGTTTCTAAACAGTTTTTACATACACTTCACTACATTCCCAGTTTCACCAGGTCCTGCGCCCTATAGTTTGGGAAACGCTGGGTTAAGTTGAATGTGGCAAATCCACACTTAAAAATGTTGCGGTATTACGCGGTAGCCACGGTGTGTGTGTGTGTGTGTGTGTGTAACGAAAAGTATTATTGGTTTCAGTGTATAGGTATTTTTTTTTAAAGGGGGTGTTAAGGGCCGTAAGCTGGCTGTAATTTACATTTGGGGGAGTCTAGAAATCGGTAAATATTTAATAAGTCAAAATCTATTTTCTGAAAAGGTCGAGTTGGAAACTAACGCAAACGAAGCTATGATCACTTTTTTAGTTTTTAAATGAGCGACATTGTATTTTCAGTTGTATCGGTGACCAGTCCCCGCGTTATGGTCGGGTCCCTCGTGAAGCCGTAGGTCCCCAACCGTCACGTGATTTTTTGCCATTACGAATGAGGTTAAACAGCAGCGACAAAAACTGAAATCAGCTTTTCAGTTCGTGAAGTAAATAAATATAATGAGTCGATTGGAAAATATTTAAAAATCTTTTAAAAATATTTAACATCTGGAATAAAGAAATCTGGAAAGCCTAACTAACGCCTTAAAGTCATTGAATTTTTTTTAGCCGTAGATAATTTGCGTGAAATGATGAATTTGAATGTTAAAAAATCGTTTCGCGTGGCCCCAAGATGAGAATCGTAAAATCTTTTACTTTTGGTGAATCTTTTTGGTCAACCCATAAGTATGCACTGGTTGAGTCGTGGACTAATAAAGTCAGGTTAACAAACGCGTTAACCATACAAAATCTACCAACGACGCTGTAAATTTTATATTAGCGTGGTACTGAAAAGAAACATTAAGCCTACACCAGTCATAAATTATTTCAACCTTAAAGATTGTTCGCCCGTTTTCTTTCAATAAAGTACTTCTGCCTACGAGTCTGATTAGGATACTTATTATTAATGATGGCAATAATAATCTTGCTCAGCTTCGACAGTGTAATTTAGTATGAATGTTAGGTTAACCTCTTCATCTTCAGTGAAGTTGGGTTTTAGATGAACTTCAAAATTTATAAATTAAACTTATATGAGTAATAATACATATTATTATTATTATTATTATTATTTATTATTATTATTATTCAAAATCAGTATTTTGTTGGAGATCACTTATTCCCCTCTTAGCAAATTTCAGAATTAAAATCTCCATAGAGTCACTGGGTAATTATAGAAATATCTGTTAGTTCCTTGGCGTAAAACATGAGAGATATTAAAAAGTACAATTAGGCGTTACGTGACACACACATTCAAAACTATAAATGAATTTAAAATTCAAATAGAAAGATCATTCACTGGGAAGAATTTTAAAAATTAAAGGTTAAATTGGTAGGTATTCCATAAGAAACTGAAGACAAGTATTAACATGGATTTAGAAAATGTCTAAGTAAGTGCGTATTACGTATTAACAATTGAATAGCTAATAAGAGTTTGTGCGCGTATGTTTGTGTGTATGTGCGAGTGATTTTTTTTAAACTGCATGTACTTAAGTAAGGCTACCCTAAATGACATAAATCCATTTTGCCTCTCTTTTATTTTTCCACCCCCTTTCTGTTGAATTATTTCTTTTACCTCGTTAGTTTTATCAACTTTTTAGTATTTATACGAACAGTTGTTTAAAATTGCATGCTCCAGATATAGTTTTTATTTCCTCCCTAAAGCTCTTTTCTACTACTCGTGCATTCGTAATTAACCCAATGATGAGTCTTTATATATAATATAATTGGATCTTTCGCCGGAACTGTTTTAACGATTCAATCGGTTTAAGTGATGTTCGAGGCAATAGCGGAGGCAAATGTAGAAAGCCCCATTTTTTTTATATATGTATGAGAAAGGCAAGATGGATTTACGCGTCCCCAGGCTCAATGTTTTGTTTTTGTTATGGTTTTTTTTTTTAAATTTTATTTTGCACCTTTCAAAAGAGTGTTTTACGTGCACCCAGTTAATTTAGCGTAAAAAAAAAATATATGGTGCATTAATATAATTTTTAATTTGAAACGGGTGTGTTGGGAGTTGAGTAAATCCATCTTGTCGATTTTTCAGGACCGGTCGGAGCCTTCACTAACCATTCCCGGTTTAGTGCAAACGGTAAAGAAGCCCAAAAGTGTGAAGGTTCGACTTAAGAAAAAGCGTAGGAGTAAGTCAAAGAGCGATAATAATAATTCGGATTATTCGGATGATGAACCAGTAACCACGATACGGCAAATCTCCTCCCAACTTCCAGACAGCAAATTCCCTCAGAATTTGCTCCTGAATTGGTTCATGGCCCAGAGAGGATCGGAGGCTAGCAAGGAAAACGAAGAAGAGTTGGATGAAAATGCGGTGCAGTCGTCGTCGCCTCAAAAGGAGAAAAAGAAGTTGATGGAAAAAGATTTAAACGTTGTTTCCAAGAAGAAGAGGAAAAGCACTCCGTGCGTCCGGAAGAGAGTCGATTTGATCCTCTCGCCTGAGCAGGTCACGGCTGAGATGCTCGAGAAAGTCGCCACGAAGCCGAAGGAGAAGATTCATGATCAGGGAAGTGGCACCTCCTGCCACCAGTGCCGCCAAAAGACCTCTGACACCAAGACCATCTGCCGTTCAGGCAAATGCGTCGGCCTGCGAGGCTTCTTTTGCGGACCGTGCCTCAAAACGCGCTATGGGGAGGACGCCCGGAAAGCTATTTTAGATCCTGATTGGGCATGCCCAGTTTGCAGGGGCATCTGTAATTGCTCTCTCTGCAGAAAAACGTTCCGACCCGTCCCTTCTTTGGGGCCCAAAGGAAAACCTGGTTTGGAGCCAGACTATTTTAGCTTTAAATCTACTGCCGAAGACGATCTTCCAAACACAGACCAAAACTTAACTGACGAAGGCGAAGACGCAGATTCCGAAGACAGCTGAAGTCGTTGATACGTCTTTAATTTATATATATATATATATATTATATATATATATATATATATATATATATATATTTATTTATTAATTAATTAATTAAAGGAAGAGAAGTAGTTTTAACTTGTAAATATTATACAGTGGTTATAGGATATAGGTGATAACTAAATATTACAAGTGCTTTTGTTACAAAGCGTCAAACTCTTTTCTATGCATTTGTGACACTTTGCAAGTTCATATTTTTCATTTCAGTTACTGTGTACACACACACACACACACACACACACACACACACACACACACATATAAGTGCATTAATCGTTTATGTTTAAAAGTATATTAGTCATGGTTCGGAACCTTTGTTTTATTATTATTGTTATTATTATTATAAAAATCTCGAGTTCACATAGTACGGTTGGTTAGTGGGGCGAGACTCAAAACCAGAACATAAAAAAAAAAAAAAAAAAAAAAGTTCCGTGTTCGATTTCCGATGCTGCCGTTGCCTCGAAATCAGTTGGGTCGGCCATGTATTCGATGATTGAACCCGGCTCGGGTCATTCTCGGAGTTCACGTCCCCACCCGACCCTTTGTGCGAGAAAATGGGTTACGAATATTAATTTGTTAACGTTTGTATTAAATTCTAACGTTGTACTCGAATGTGAAGATTATTTTTATCGTTTTGTATGTAAATTATTTTTATAGGTAATTCTCATGTTAACACTTCACTTTATAATGCTTTAAACAGTTGTATAGTTTTATATCTTCAATTACTGTATTGCGTATACAGCAATTCATCGAGGTATTTTTTTTTATTTTTTTAAGGACCTGGTGTGTGGTCCTGTGGGTGTAGTCCTGAACTAATTGTTTTTGGTTATTGTTTATTTCGTTTATATTCTGTCAGTTTCTGCTGTAGGAATTGATTATTGTGAAGTAGACCCCAATGTTTTGTTGTTGTTCTTGTTATAGCTATTTGTATTAATTCTTCATTTGAATGTATTATTATTATTATTATTATTATTATAATATAATAATAGTTTTCCTACTCAAACATTAAAAATCTAATTTACAATAATAATAATAATTTCGAATTTCGTTTCACAATAGTCATAATTTGTGAAATTCAAAAAGGAAATTTTTTATTTTACTCAAAGAAAAAAAAATTTGTAATTGGTAAATATTGGTTTTAGCAAACCGGTGTTTTTAGACGAAAACTTTTTTCTCGTCAATTTTTAATCGTTTTCTACGAATTTGACATCCGTTTCCTGCGCAAATGTGTACCGTAGTTTTTGAGATATCTTCACTTGAAGATATCGCAAAAACTACGCGTTGGCACAGAAAACGGATATCAGATTCGTGCAAAACGACCAAATTGACCAAAATAATGTTTTTCATCTTTCCCTAATGAATAACCTAACCTAACCTTAACCTAACGTAGCCCTAACCTAGCTACTAAATGAGTAGCGAAAAAAAAAAAAAAAAATGGCGGTCACGATAAAAACTAGACATTTTCGAGTAAAGATATCTCAAAAAATACACGTTTGCGCAGGAAACGGATGTCAGATTCGTGCGAAACTACTAAAAATTGACCAGAAAATGTTTTAATCGAAAATCACCGATGTGTGCTAAAACGAATATTACCCTTGTAATTTTATATATTTTAAGTTAAAATGTATTGCCTGTTTGTCTTAAAGTTTTGTGACTTGTGCAGAAGAAATGTAATCTTTACCTGGGTGAATGAAATCGTTCTCTTTGTATTGGTTACTTCTCTAGCTTAAGTGAATACAATTGAAACACAATAAGAATTTTAACTTTATATGCTAATACTGTAATAGTTTTAGGTTCATTGAAAAGATTTAACATTATTATTATTAAGGGGGGGTTCTTTTTTATATCATTTAAAGGGATGGGTACGCTGTAAGTTTGTAAACCCATCCCTTTAGAGCAGGGGTCACCAACCTGGGCGGTAACGCCCACTAGTGGGCTCACATTAAAGGGAATTAAACATTTATTTCATTATTTATTTTATCGATTATGTTGATTTATTCTTTTTGATCTAAGGTGGGTGATAAGCTTTTTAATTTTCAAAAAATCGTAAAAGTGAGCGGTGAACAAAAAAAAGGTTGGTGACCCCTGCTTTAGAGTATAGCTCCATCTTTTCAGCTCGTATTTGGTGTTCACTATGATCAGATTAGAAATGACTTAAAAGTTAAGAGAAGTCTGTCCTGTATCTGTGATTTCCATATCAATTTTTGGGCATTTGATTTCTGTACGTAACTGCGAATTCGTTAATTTGACGGTAGATTGATGGGTGAAATATTTATTTGTGCCATAAATGGTTAATTTCATTCAGATAATGCGGCATTACTACCCTAGTATCGTCGAAAATTGTATTCAGTAAGACCTTGACTAACATTTAAGGCTCTCTTCTACCAGATACTGAGTATATGGCTCGGGTAGAGTATTTGAGAGAAATTAGCGCCATTAGTGGGAGTGTCACTTTAGATCAGAGATTTAAACTAAAGGGCATTCATTAGTTCCCAAGCAACTCGTTTGATTCTCTGGTATCTGATGACACGTTGATATTATGGTATGTATCTTGCTTCTTTATTCGCCAGCCCTGTTCTTACCTCATTCATTAAAAACTATCGTTAATGGTTATTCCGTTTTAGCACACGCGTACAATTAACTATGCATTAGAAATTTTACTTTTACGTTCAAAGTTTTTCCCCAATGTGTGTATAATCATCATGCCATCTTTGCAGCATTCACGTTAAAAAATGGTTCGTTGTCAGGTGCCTCACGCGTGCATTAATAGTTGTGCTTTCAGTTCGTGATTTTATTTTTCTCATCACTGTACATCAGATTAGGCTTCATAGCTTGCCAGTTGCCAGTCCTTGGACTACTACTAACATCTTTGCAGTTATGGCATTACCTCAAACAAACTGAAAATTCTGCTTTAATTCATTTCTACAACTTTTTCTTTTTAAGTACCGGTAAAGTATATGATTGCTTCCTTCTAGTCAAAAACCCTTTAAAATCATCAATTATAGTCGTCATCCATCGTGATAATGATGACGACGACACTAAATTCGTCATTTGTACACAGCAGGGGTCCCCCAATGGACAGACTCTGGCTCACATCCGGACTCTTTTATGAAATCTATTGTATATGAAATTAAATCTGAAAATAAAGTAATTTACTTATAAGAAAACAACAATAATGATCTGTCGTTCATTATCGGGACACCGATTTCACATTCTGTATCGAGTGGTTTCACGCATGAACGTACAACGTGGACACCCAGTACACTTAAACAAGAGATCATCAGAGGGAATAAAGTATCTCCCACCCCTTACCCACCCTGTCTCGCGTTAGTGTTACGTTTCAATTTAGGACTACGTCGTGTTCAGTTGCACCTCCACTTCCCATTGGATCAGCAAAGGTTAAACGACATTACATCTGTTCATTTGTTGGATGGGTAACGATCCTCCGCGACGACGTAGCGGCCCTTAGATGGTTCGGATCCCGCGTTAAGCTGTAGGTCCCCTCCGTCACATGACCCCCTGAATGTTATTAATAAGGAAGCAAAAATCATTCGATTAACCACTGCTACTACCACCTTTCATAGAGAGTTTGGGTTCGCGTCTCTTGAATACGTCGAGTGAAACCAAGGCCTCAAACTATTTTGTATTGGTTATACAATTAAAAATACATATATATATATATATATATATATATATATATATATATATATATATATATATATATGAACTTGTTCCTGTTTCAGTTGTTTTTGTTATTAAATTCTAATAAAAGTTGTGATACCAGTAAACTCTTGCATTGTCATCGATTTATGATAATTATTGCTTCACCCCTACCTTCTTTTTTTATTAATAAATTTAAGAATTTCAGATATTAACATTTAAAAGTGCTTTTAAAAAAAATTGATATGTTGCCGCGGAGTATCATAGTTTTCGTTTGAGTACGATAATTACGACAATTTTAGGATCCTTTGTAAGGAATTTATACATATGTTTTTTTTTTACTTCGGGAGATAGCAACTCGGTACTGGCATCTTGAGAACGGGATGGCTCCGAAGTGGGTGAGCGGACCTCCGTTGAGATTAATTGGTGACCAATGATTATATACTATTGGTTTAACAGTACCCCTTTCAGTGATAGCCATTGCTTATTTTAGCTTAACCACCTTGTATTTTTATATATAGTACGTTACTATCTACGTTTGGCAGACACAATAACGAACAAATGTTACTGGAAATGTATTTATTGATATTTGCGCTTCGTTATAGAAGTTAATAACCAAGCATCAGTATATGAGCTCTCCGAAACACGAGTACCTTACACGATAGACAGATTAAGGTCTTTCATTAAATAATCAACATATGACAACTAGATGATAAGGTAGTGATCAAGTAGCAATTTTAGCCTATGTAAATGTTGATATTAATGTTATCCCAATACCCAGTAACATTTTTAGGAATGTTTTTTTTTTTCCATATTTGTGTATTCAAATTGTAGTTCAATTTTTTTTAAATATAGCACTTTTTTTTCTGCACTTGTCACCCCGGCAACCGATGCGCCGATAAAGCACTGCTATTCCTTCCTTTCTTCCGCACTTATCATTTTCTGCAATGTGGGCACGAAGTCCAAACCAGGGCTGGGTACCAGCAATGGAAGTAGTACTGGTAATGTTAATGCAGTTCTTGTATTTCGTACTGGTATTTGAGGCAAAGTGGTACTAGTAATACTAATAATTAAAAGTGGGTACAGGCTACCAGTACATTTCAATTTTTTTTTTTTTTTGAAGGGATTCTCTTTCTGACTATAAAAAAAACTTTCGAATTTACATTCTTTTCACAAAGTTCGCACTTGGGCTTCCCCTCATTTACTATATATTCAAAATGTTCATAATCTGAAATATGCGGCAGCCTTCCCGTTGGTGATTAAATCACTATCCCTTCCTCCAGCGTCCACCATCTTCACGGCGGAGCTCTCGGCTATTCTCTTGGCCCTTCGATTTCTCTTTCAACTGCCTTCTACGTCCTTTGTTATTTATTCAGCCTCCCGTAGCGTCCTTGAGGCCCTGTCCTCTCTTATTTCCCCGCACCCACTGGTGCGACAGATCCAAGACTGGCGTTTCCTTCTCTCATCACGCCATAAGTCGATCGCTTTTAACGGAGTGCCTTCCCACTTCGGTGTCCTGGGCAACGAAAGCGCGAACGCTGCAGTGAGGGTGGTGTCTTCCCCGTCTTTTAACCCCAATTTATTTCCTATGTAATTCATTTAATCCTGGATTATTTCTCTAATAAAACAAGTTTTGCGATTAGGCTTAATCAGTCACTGGAGGGTATTATCTAGATAGTAGTTGTTTCACAACCTAAGCAAATTCGCCCATAAAGAGAGGAAAAGTTGGTAAATAGAGAAAAAGGGGGACATAAACTACTGTTCTTGCAGCAATAGTGGCAGGTCGCAGTTTGCATAGGTTGCCATATGGGTATTTCTATTTCCATTTTGCAATTCCGAAAACTTCAACTCAGACTGGTTTGAAAATAAATAAAATATAACCAATAACTAGTTGCATTTTTAATAATAAAAGGGATCTTGTTGAATTTTACACTGTGGCATTCGCACAAATTCTAAAAAATTTGCTGCTATTAGTGAAAAGTGGTATTACCGAGCAGTTAAAAGTAGTACTATTACTGCTGTTTAAAAATTAAATGGTACTGGTACTGGTATCAGTGTATGGTGGTATATGGTACTGGTACCCAGCCTTAGTCCATACTATATTGAAATTATCCTTCATCTTTATTTTTCTATCCGCATCCTTCTCTCTATCTCTCCTCGTCTCTTCTCTTCTCTTATTACCTGCCAGGTAGATGTGGTAGAACGTCGGGCTGTTATCTGAAGGTACTGGGTTCGAGTCTCCCTTGGCCAGGTAGTGGTTCGGATCTCGCGTAAAGCCATAGGTCCCCTCCATCATATGACCTTGGATGTTACGGAGGAACCTGAACAAATCCAAACTATATCATCATCATCTCTTCCCTGACTTTGGATTGAAGTTTATTTGGTAGAAATTGCAGATGAACCATTCATTTATTCATTTTAAAAAAAAAAAAAAGTCTCCTCCAGTCCTCGTTTATTTATATTCATTATTTTCCATTCCTTTCATCTTCGCTACTTAAAGTTCTGTCATCATTCAAACCTCCACCCATGAAATGGACGTAACTTTACAAACGAAACCCATTTGTGTATTTGTTCCTATTTTGTCATGTTGATCTTAATTGGGTTTTATTTTACAGAAGTTTTATGCAATTTATTGTACATGTTTGGGGCCATAAAAATATAAAAATAATTAATTTTTTATCATCATTATTACTGTTATTATTATATACAGCTTTGTCTCAGTTTAACCAAGTCTATTTTATTTAGTTTTGTCTACTTTGTGATCTATTCGGATATATATATATATATATATATTACACACACTATATTGTACTGTATGTATATAATCGTTTTAGTAACGAGCTCTTCACACTCGACGCAATAGTTATTTTATGATGCCTATTAATGTTTTATTTTTTATTTCCTATATAAATTATAAAAATAAATACACATTTATTTGTAACAATATCTCTTTATATCCAATTTTTATGATTTTATATCAAATAAAAAGAAAAAACGAACTTACTGTTTTTATGGGAAAGAGGAGTGCAAATATTTGATTATTATTATTGTCTGTTCAAATCCTGGTGTAGGCATCAAATCCCGATAATTACCACGACCTAAGTTTTAAGAGAGAGATTTCAAAGAATTTTTGGTACGAAGCCAGAAATTAAGAATTATTAGAAATAAAAAGTTATCAGGTATTAGTTACACTCTTGCGCTTCAACAAAATCTTTTGCAATGACACGTATTTCTTTATTTTGGTTATTTATTAGAGAGTTCTTAAGAACATTTTTTTCCCCTTAGAATCCGTCCCCAATATTCTCAGATGGCATGGTTAGATCCATTTCCCCTGCTGGCAGTGGCACTCTAGTCAATTCTCCTCTTCAAACGATGGGAGGCACTTCACCGTTAGGGCAGCCATTGGCAGCTTTAGGGCCGGGGGGAATACGGCCTTCCATGGGAGCACCCTCCATGGCCGCCATCGCGGCTATGTCTGGAAATCCAAATGCTGGCCCAGGAATGGGTATGAAGATGCCGCGTTTCATGCAACACACGATGCTTCAACAACAGGCAAGTGTCGTGACAAGACTTCCTTTAGTTCGTTGCACGGTGCTTTTAAACCGATGAAAAAGCGTGGTACTGAGTATTCATGGTGCATTTCTTACCTTTCAGCCCTTGTTCGGAGGGATGGATCCCCGGATGATGATGATGATGGGCAGGAACATGCCTGGCCCCGCAGCTGCAGCTATGATGAGAGGCCATTTGCAATCATTCAGACCGCGGTTCATGTAAATGGATGCCAATATTATTTTCATAAGGAAAATTAGGTTTAAGTCCATTTAATTGTGTTTACGACAGATGTTTATATGAAAGCAAGTGTTAAACTCTAAATGGGGAAAATTAAATCAGATTCTAGTTATTTAAAACACTTTTAATACTGAATTAAAATGAGGGTCATTCGTTTTTCTAATCAAGTGTTCAAAGTATGTATGGTAATGTTTATTTCAAAGTTGGTTTATCGTCATCGTGTTAACTAAATAAAAACGAGTGTTACTCTTTTTCTACTGTACATAATTGTTTCTTCATAGCCTTCCACAGGAATATCAATTTCCAGTAAACATCAGGGGAACCTATTTTGTAATAGTTAATTAATAAAGCGTATGACGTTTTCTTCAGATTTCCAAAAGAAAAACAAATTACGTTTTTATTTGGTCGTTGTACTGTACAAACAGTAAAAAATTAAAACGCAAAGCGGCCCAACCTTATATATACACTTTAATTAAAAAATGTTAATTTCTTTTTTTTTAAAGTTCTGTACAGTGGGAAAAAAATTCCCCAATTTTCACATTAGGTTACTGTGGGCCTTAGGCCAAATTAGGCATTGGAAAAAAATCTCTCAAAAGTTTTCTGTTGACAGGGATCATCGCAGGTCACACCCACCGCTAAAATCAAAATTTAAATTGCTCTCTAAATCATGGACTAAGTAGTGAAGATAATGACAAAATGTTCTATTGAAATTTCAAGTTTTTGTGTGCTTCATTTTTTTTTCTTGACCAAGGAATATTTCTACGTTCTTTTAATAATAATATATATATATATATATATATATATATATTAGTCCTATGTAAAAACAGGAGAACATTAATCATAACAAAGCAAACTTTGCAGATGTACATAGGAAACTTGTATATGTATACATAGTTTTTATGGGCTAAAATTATATGTATTTTGTCTGATCTCCGTTTAAGAATTATCATTTTAAAGAAATATTCTTTCTGGAACAAAACTTTTGAATGTATTTACAGTAAATAAATGTAAAAATAAAAAAATTAAAATTTATATATTATAAAGAAAGAAGCATAAAATTAAAATTTATATTTTAGTCTGTTAAGTAATTATTGATGTATTACTCTTTTATTCAGCAGTATTTCTGACTTCCCTCGCGCCTAGCAGTTTCTATATATATATATAATTTTTTTCAAGTTGGTCGTAGGGGGAAAGAATAGCCAATACCTCTTATGACGTCACAAGCGGTCAGCTGATTATTGTTGGCGCGCTCCTTTTTATAGTTTAGAATCGCGTTGCTTTCCCCAGTTTTTGACTTTAGTTATTAACACATTTTTTTTCCTAAAAGAATATTCTTTATTTCCAGCCATTATTAAGTCACTGGAGTTCCTCAAAAAAAAAAAAAAAAAAAAAAAAACTATATATATACATTTTGTGGCATTTTGGCGGTCACATTTAAGATATTTAGGGGAGGGATGGGGGAGAATGAGAATATTTTTGAGGGGGCGGATATTCAGGGGAGCCTCTTCCATTTTTCTAATTTGTATATGGTAAATGAGAGAGAGAGAGAGAGAGAGAATTTTAGATGGTAAAGTTTTTTTCGTTATCATCGTGTCTAAAACATGTTTTGTACGAAATGATGATTCTTAAAGTGAATGCCGGTTGTGAATTTGAATGCTCTCTATTGATTCAAATGATAAAGAAGCTTATATATATATATAGTAATGTTAACATAGGCGTTTTATCACTGTTTATTGGTTAATGAGTAAGGTAATGATGGTTATGGCGCCAATATATTAGATACATACTTTTTTTTTTATTTTAAATCTTCGATTGGATTCTAATTAGTTTTAATTTAAATATGGTATTCTCATTAGATGTAAGCAAACCTATGTTACTTCAACCATGTTTAAGCAATGCCCTTACCGTGGTATTGGTTCGTCCTGTGGTATAGGCGTTGTTTTGCCATGCATAATATCTAAGGTTTATTCTTGAATATTGTTAAATTATAATTATTATTATGATGATTATTTAATTTTTGCTTGCATACTAATTAATGGTTGTGAGTTTTGGGGAGATGTACAGATGCCAGAGGTTTTTTTTATATTTTTTTTTATATAAATGTAATTGACTGATGAATCGTGTGAAGTTAAATTCGAGATTGTCAAATTCGATATACTTTGTTGGTATTCTAAAGTTATTTTATTAATTCTACTTAGATTTTTTTAAAACTCTTGTTGAATTTTTTCTTTCCAACGAGTGAGGATGTCAAATTGCGTAATGTAATGGTGCTTTCTAGTAAAATACAGTTTATTTTTCAAACTTTATAATACTATCCAATAGAAATCCTAATTAGCCAAAAAGCAATTGACTAATGAATATGTTTATTGAACCAAGTACCTAGCGAATACTCATTTTTTAATTTTTTTTACGTTATTACTAATTATTATTATAACAAAATGTATGCATCATTTCCTATTTCTATGCTCAAACTCTCATGTAATATTAGCCCTTGTGGAAGGAATGTATACGAGCCATTTTCCTTTTATACTGAAGCTTTTTCATTTCACTATTTTAATACTTGCACTTAATTCTGGTCATTTGGCAGCAACCGTGTGTGGAGAGAGAGAGAGGATGGATGAATGAATGAATGAGTAAGGAGAGATGGTTATGTTGAGAGAACATCTTTATGACGTTCAGAGATGTAAATAAGATGCCTACTATTCATATTCACAGAGGTCAACCATCCGCAGAATATCGATGACGTCGATATCAAAACATTCCTTTTTGTACCCCGTTACTGTATAAACGAGCTCGCGGGGTATTTTGTTGTTTTACAGTTTTAATTTTACAGTCAAGATTAGGATGGTCTCTCCTCTCCTCTCTCCATTGTAGTTGTTGTGGTTGAGCCAGTGTGTGTGTGTGTGTGTGTGTGTGTGTGTATTCGGTAAGATTAGATGGTGCTTGTCTGGTAGCTTTCCAGTCTTAATTTGATACTCACTATCAGTTGTTCCTTTCCATGCAATGAAATTTTATTTTGAAGAAATTACTTTTAGTACATGGATCATAATTACAATAGTACAATGTCATTTTAAATGATTTATTATTATTGTTACTGGTATCACTTGGTTACTATTCCAATTATGTATTCATCGTACTATTTATGTAGTTCTTAGGTATAATTACATTATTTGTAAATGATGTACATTGTACTTTAGATTTTAGTTTTGTACAATGTACTTAATTTTTATAAGTAAGGTTAATATTTTTTACATTAAGCTTTAAGTTACTTTTTTACTGAAACTAAATTAAAAAGCAATAATTTTTTTATTTGAAAAAAAAAAAACGAAAAAAAAAGTTTGAAACTTTTATCTAACAACAATAGTAAAGTTTTTCAATACACTTATGCAATTGCTTGTTTTGTAATAATAATGTACATAATGTACCCCAATAACATTGCAATTACAACACGTTCATTTCTTTTCAATTCATTTAATTTCCTGTAAATATGAATATATATGAATGAAAGTAAATGAAAAAATAAAATGAAAAATTAATGAAAGTAGAAAAATGTATACTTTTATTGATTTATTTTTTATAGAAGTAGGAATTAAAATCGTTCATTGTACCAATTTTTAAAAATCTTAAGGATTAAAGTTTTTATGTATTTTTGTCTTTTTATTTAATTTTATTTCACTTCAGGGTGTTTATTATAGTTTTAAAGTTTTTTTTATATAGTTCCACGCTTTAACTCGCGTTGGTGCAAAAATACTCGCATTGCAATTACCTCCCTCTCGCCCTCTGACCGGGTCTGCTCCTCATGAGGACATACCTCCGTGCACAGAGACTACCCTCTTCGCTTGTATGCGCGGCGATTTCTGAACTCTGAACCCAGGGACGGAGCTGGCACTTCACTAAAGAGGTCCGCTCTTTCCTTGACTTTTCTAATATGCCTGTCCCTTCAAGTATCCCCATTTCATACAACATCTACCCTCCCTGGCTCCTCACCCCTATCAAGTTTTGCAGGGATCTGTGTGCCCTACCGAAGAATACCACGAGTGCTACGGTATACAGGTCACTTCCGTGAACATGCAACCCAACATCCGGACACAGTCTCCATTTATACAGATGGTTCCCGTTCGGAGACTGGTGCGGCCGGCCGCCTCAGCGGTGATACTGGCCCAGCCACTTTCTCGAGGCGTCAGCCTGCCTGGCGAGACCTCCGTCTTCTCGGCAGAACTCTTCGCGATTAGGGAGGCCCTCGATATAGTGTGCACTCACTCTGCCAGCTCTTTCGTCATTTATTCAGATTCCCAAAGCGCACTTCTCTCCCTAGAGAGATTTAACCCCCCTCATCCTAGGGTTGGCAAAAACCCAAAGCCCATGGGTTTTGGGGTTTTTGGGTTTCATACTGTAATTTAAATTAAAGTTATAGCTATGATTTTTAGAATTTATATATTTTGTTTCAGTTTTAAGGTCACTTTCAACTGAAGAAGATAGCAGTGTGCTGTTGAAATGTATTGTGTTTTCATTTAACATAGTGTTGCTTTTGTTCTATTATGAATCAACGCGGTAGCGTGTTTTTCTGAATTTTTATTGCAATTTGTTTACAGGCCTAGACAGTAAGACATTATTCTTATTTTTGAACATCTTTTTTTCAGAGATCAGTTTGTTAATTAATATCGATTTAATAATGCCTAAAGTTAGACCTGCACTTACTGGTGGCAGACTTAAAGCTGCTAAATGGGATGAAGTGAAAATGTTGAGTGACCAACCAAATAGAGTTCGGTGCAAATACTGCAGATGTGTATTTTCGAAAAAAATAGAATGAGTGAAACATCACTTAAATCGATGCAATAAAAAATGGGTACAGGCTTGTGATAATGAAGCAGATGAGCTTGCAAATACAACTACATCAGCAACTCCTCCTCCTCCTACACATAGACATGGCAGTTTTGAGAGTAGACCCTCTTCAAGCAAATCATATGAAAGCCTGGTTCATGATGACACTACAATTCACAGTAGTGAGACTTCATTCACTTCAACCACTTCTGAATCTTTCATACCATTTTTTTCATTCTACTCCAGCCAAAAACCGCAAGATCAGATAATGCCATATGTGGTTAGAACAACTGTAGATCAAAAACAACTAGATTTGCAAATGGCCAGATTTTTATTTTCGGCAAATATTCCATTTGTAGTTTTAGAGAATAAAGAATTTATTAAATGGGTCCAAAATTTAAGACCAGGCTATTCATTCATAATTCATGAGCATTTAAGATCAAGTAATACTTGTGTAATATATATATATATATATATATATATATATATATATATATATATATATATATATATATATATACCTTTATTTAGCATTCATTAGTTTTACTGTACTCTATTTGTGTGTGTAGTCTGGACACCATTTAAAAGGCCAATAAAACTTTTCAATTTTTCATACTTTATTTACACACTGCATAATTTAAGAATTTTTATAAATTAGCTTCCTTGAAATAATCAACATGCCAAAACATTTTAATTAGCTACAATTGAACACTGTAGCAATCGGAAAAATTTCAATTATTTTAAAATAAACATCTCGGACCAAAAACCCCAAAACTTACTGAAAATTCCAGTGGGTTTTGGGTTGGGTTTTTGGGTGCCAACCCTGCCTCATCCGCTCGTTTGTACCATCCAGCAAATCTTCCATTTTTTAACAGCCTTCCTACATAAGACAATCGCCTTCTGCTGGGTCCCGGTACATGTCGGCGTCCAGGGTAACGAGGAGGCGGACCGCGCGGCAAAGTCGGCCTGCTTACTGCCGGCCTCCTCCCGGCCCCTCCCTTTCACCGGCTTCTTCCCGACTCCCCGCTCCCACTTCCGTTTCATCTGGCAACGGGAATGGGACCGGGCCCCACAAAACAAACTTCACAAGATCAAACCGCAACGCAAGTAGGATACTGGGCCTCCTTCCACCGGTCCCGGCATAAAGAATTGATTATAGCCCGTCTCCGCATAGGACACACATGCATTACTCATGGTCACCTTATGGCTAAATCGCCAGCCCCGCTATGCCCTACCTGCCATACTCCCATCACTGTCGTGCATCTCCCGGTCGAATGCCCAAACTTGTCCGCGCTTCGTTGTAGATGTTTCCCTCACTTGGCCGAAATTCCCATACCCGAGCGTCTACAATTCGTGCTCGCTGAGGGCCCCCATTTTTCGGGGGAAGCGATTTCCCGTTTCCTCACTTATTCCCACCTGCTTCAACGGGTCTGAGACCGGGCCCCTCATACCCACTACCCAGTAACTGAACATTACATCTTCCCCTCTGGTCTATCATCCCCAACTCGGTAACACCACTCAGTCCACTCACCCACTGCCTCGCTGAGATATGTACCACACTAGGTACGAATCGGCGGTAAAATAAAGAAAAGGATTTGTGATTACTTGTAAATGGAAAGGTAATGAAATTGCTCCATTGAAATGAATGTAACGCAGTTTAAGGACAAAAACTTAATTGGGAAAAGCCTTTTTTAAATGCTATAACTGCAAATGGTAGTCATTGTATTTATATATTTATGCGTTCATAACTAAGAACCATTTTACCAGACCTTTGTACCAGTGGTGGGCGCGGTACGCGGTACTGCGGTACTTTTTCAGGTCCCCCTGGTGCGTTCCGCGGTACTGCGGTATTGCACACAAGAACAACACAAGTAATAGCACACATTTTCAGAAATTGCATATCGGCGATTTCGCACCTGAACTTTCTGCCATAATGGCTAAAAATCGATCTTTGTCACAGAAATGTAACACACGTGCAACCGGCTCAAAAGCAAGCACTGCACTGAGGCGTTGTGATAGGATGGCAACGTAACATGTTCTGAACGAAAACTTAACGTGTCTAGAGTTAGGCTGATGCAACACACGCAGCATTCGTCTTACTGTACTCCTGTAATAAGGTTTACTTCAAAAAAAGTGTTAATTTTTTGAAAAGTCGTGTTTGTCGGTACCGCGGGAAATTTGAATGCGGTAGCGGTACTGCTGTACTTTCAGCGATCCTTTGCGTTATGCGATGCGGTACCGGTTTGGTAGTACCGCAGTACCGCAAAAAATACCGCAAGTGCCCAGCTTTGCTTTGTACTCTGTGCCTAGTGATTACGTAAGTACAGTAAAAAATTTTCTTTTGGAAAAAGTCAATTTAACCCCTGAAAGCTCTGCGCACCATTTTATTCTTTTGTTCAGGGATTACATCTCATCGACTTGACATTCTATTGACAAGTATATCGTGCGTTAGATTAAGTTCGGTTGTTAGTTTTTTAGTGTTGATGTTATGGTCTTTTCAATCTGATAAGTTCTTTTGATATTCTGGTAAATGCCAATGATTTTATTCAAGTATCACGAATGAACACGTATGATTTTGCTTAATACAAAATTAACCCCAAAAGGACTCGAACTCGGGACCTCTTCAGTAGAAGTTGCGGGCTGTGACTACTGCGTTACAGAAGGTAATTAACAACCTGATGCATATTTGAACACCCGTTTTCGCATCCATAGATGTTTTATGCGTAGGCTGACCATATTTCCTTGCGACAAAAACGGGACATTGGGATGGCAAAGAAGGGACGGGGGTTATGTAATATTCTGTATTCATGAAAAAGTAAGTACATAAACATATTGAGCTTACAATTATTCTTCAGTGACAGAACCCATACAAAACGGTACTGTCCCGTTCAAAACGGTACGTATGGTCAGCCTATTTATGCGTTAATCCCCTTGCACTCAAGCTAGTGGTAGCATTTCATTCAAATATATTTGGTATAACATTTGGGAGGGGGTCCCATAGATGGGATATGTGGGTGTTCGTGCCTGATATTGATTTTACATTATGTGGAATTAACCATGACACTGAAAATTAATGCTTTTATATAAAATCATGGATTTAGATCTTAAATCGAACTGTTAAATGGTAAATTGGAAATACTTTATGTATGTATGTTTATAGTCTTGGCAAAGTTTGGAATCGAACAAAATCGCGGTGATGCCGATCTATATACATGACTTCTATAGTCTAATTTCGACTGAACTAGAGCTGTATATAGGCGAAGAAGGGGACTTACGGTCAGCACCCCATGAAGTACAAGATAAGTGATCACGTAACTGCAATGGCTGCTGACGCTTCTTTCAGCTGCCTAAAATTGAGGGATCCACGACAACTTGCTGTAAAAAATCAAGGCCAAATAACGCATCTAATCCATTATGGTAATACAGGAACTGTGTAAAGTGAGATTTTGGGTATGTTGGACAAAAAAAAATAAAAATAACAAAATCTCGTGTATTATCACAAATCTGTTCCATATCAAAGAAGACTGTAAGCAAAATTTTGTTCTCGGAAAAGGCCTCGGTTATGTCACGCTCCAGTCGAAGTAAAGAATCGGCTATCGAGCAAAATCATCTAAGCCAAATTTCATATTGAACAATACTTCAGCATTTTCGAAGAACCAGGATAGGCGGTGCTCACTAGCTTCTCCATATTCTTACACAGTTCGTCAAAGATATGGGTCGATAATTATTGGTACTAAGGGTAGGATGTTTACCAAATTTCGCAAATGGAATAATGGATCCTGGCAGCATTTTGAGGTTCATCAAGAATGTAAGGGTGGAAGTATTAAGGTGCTTAAACATGAGGTAAGATATGCCATCAGGTCCAGCTGCACCGCTATGGCAAGACCTTGGAAGGTGAACAATTTATTGCAGACTTCACCATTGGGAACGTCGAAAATAAGTTTCTGATGTTCGACCCGATCCCAGAAAACATGAAAGAAGAAAGAAAATGTAGATCTACTGAACAGCTCTGCAAAAGTTGTTGCAAGTAGTTCAGAAGCTTCCTGTGGGAAAGTAATTAGATCAGTATCTTGTCTGAGGACCGGTTGTCTGGTGAATGAATATGTACAGAATATTTTTCGAACACTATTCAATATGCTGGAAAAAAAGAGTTTGTGAAGTACGAGGGGCGGTCAGAAAATAAGTTTACACGGCGTATAATTTCGTAACTAAAGGACCTACATTGATTATGTTTGTATCAGGTGAATTCGTTAATCATTGTTGGCAACATTGTACGTCGATTCGGCTGCCATCTACCGTACATTGGTTATATGAGTCAGTTGAACATGCCGGCTCGACTGGAACAGTGCCCTACCCTACGGAGCAGTCCAAGACGTTTACGTTTAATGGCCGCTCGTAAACGTTCCAGTGTTGAACAGTATGCAGCTGCATTGATTGTTGTGCCTTTTTGCATGAAGTCTGCGAGCAAAACGCTTTTGTGGTCCCAAAACACGGTAACATCACTTTGCCAGCGGACCTCACAATCTTGAACTTCTTTGGTAGCGGGAACCCAGGGTGGCACGTTTTGTTTCCGGAGTACGGTGATGAAACCATGTCTCGTCTCCTGTAACAATGCGCTCGAGAAATTCTTGACCACTGACAGACTCGGAATATTGTTGCAGAAATGACAAGGCACTGTTTCAGTCGAGCCGCCATGGTCAACTGACTCATATAACCAATATACGGTAGATGGTAGCCGAATCGACGTGCAGTGTTGCCAACAATGAGTAACGAATTCACCTGATACAAACATAATTAATGTAGGTCCTTTAGTTACGAAATTATACGCCGTGTAAACTTATTTTCTGACCGCCCCTCGTAATACCAAGAACGCAAAGAGGAAAGGCGGGCCCAATGGAGGATACGGCGAGCTGGAAATCTGAGGTATGCTGCGGACTGGCACTTTAAGAATCAAGGAAATAACAAAGTCAACAATTGAATCAATGTTTGCAAAGTTTTTAATGGAGGCACCAGTACCAGCCAGCTGACAAAATAATCCCCAGTCTGCTCCAGCAAAACACCATCTGGGCTGGGGATCAGGGCAAGATAAAAAGGGGATATAAACGATAGATTAAAGGGCAAGTGATCGCCCTCATGAAGTTCATCGAGAACCTACCATCGGATAGCATCGGAGGAGCAGAGAGACAAAGCAATACAAGAGTAAGTACTCGTCTGACAATGGTAATGGGTAGGAGAGTGCATATTAAGGTAGCTAATCGGAAGCTCTGCCATAACAGTCAAGACTCAAGAGTGTGTTGGAAATGGGTGAGGCAAGTACATCACCCCATTAAGGGTGACGGCTATTAAAATCTGAATACAGCACGAAGAGTAATGGGAGTTGGGATATGAGTTCAATGAGATCCTTTCAAACTGAGGCAATACCTGGAGGAATATAAATCGAACATAATCTATACACTCTAGAAAGTCGGAGACGCACGACCACAACCTATAAACCTATAATGTGGAGTTCACTGGTAGAAGATCCAGATATCCAGGTGTATATATATGAAAATTATTTCACGAAAGTAACACGTGAAAAATATTTATGATGAATAAAACCACGAAGGAAAGGAAACAATGGTGCTCAAGCGCTTTCGCCTAATGACATCCTCAGGAACACTGAAGTAAAAGAGTTCAAGACTATATACAGGTTACAAAAAAAAAAACATATATATAATAAATATAGAAATAAAAATTGTGGGAGGAGCATACAAATTTGTAAGGAAAAACTACCATTTTTAGCACTTTGCCCGAATTCAAAGCAAAATCAAATTTTATAGTTAATGCCTGAATGATATATAGGTCACAAAAAATATAAAAAGAAAAAATATATATAAAAATAAATTGAAAAATAAAAATTGTAAGAGGAGCATACATATTTTAAAGGAAAACTACCCACGTTTTAGCACTCTGCCCTTCTTGTCTAAATCCTTTCTGAACGAATTCAACACAAGATCAAATGGATTGTTTACAACCAATTTTATAGATAAGGGCTGAATGATATATAGGTCACAAAAAATTAAAAAAAATATATATATAAAACAAAATTGAAATACAAAAATTGTAAGAGAAGCATACAAATTTATAAGGAAACACTACCAAAGTTTTAGCACTCTACCCTTCTTGTCTAAATCCGTTCTGAACAAATTCAAAACAACGGGATCGAGTTGAAAAAGACCTTTGCTCATGTTAAAGTTATTTGTAAGTTGGATAATAGCAGACTCAAGAATATTTCTATTAACAATGTTGCTAGAGTGAAACAAAACTGAAGCATTATTCCAATCAATACAGTGGGATAACTCTGATAAATGGACAAAAAGGGCACTGGACGACTGTCCCGTTCTAACGGAATAGTGATGCTGTTTTACACGCGTGTGCAAATCCTTTCCCGTCTGACCAATGTAAAAGGAATCACATTGTTTACAACCAATTTTATAGATAATGCCTGAATTATTGATAGGGCTATTTTTTACAATATTGTTATATGAAAATACTACATTAATATCCAAAAGTTTAAGTACATTAGCAATGCCTAAAAAGTCTGGGAAAAATGGAAGTACTAAAATATTCTTTGACAAAGTGCGAGTGTTATTATTCACACGATAGAAGGTTTGTTTTGCCTTGTTAAGACAAGATTCCATAAACGCACGTGGGTAGCACAGATCACTTCCAATACCGTTGATTTTTTCCAATTCGGCATCGATGTATTCTGGACTGGCGATCCTAAGAGCGCGGAGAAACATTGAAGAAAATATGGCCTTCTTAATGGGGGTGTTATGTCCAGAGTAAAAGTGTATGTAGAACAAATTGTTTTTTCCGATAGATACTAAACTTAAAACCTGGGCTTTCCCTATGTACACGCACATCCAAAAACGGGATTGAGTTGTCTTGTTCCACTTCTAAAGTAAACTTAATGGAGGGGACTTTATCATTTAACTGAAGGAGGAAGTCATCCAGGTCACGATTCATGGGCCAGATACACAAAATATCGTCGACGTACCGCAAGTCCGCAACCATGGGATGCCAACCCCAAGGATTCTCGGAATGTAAGTAATTTCGAAAAACTCCATATAAATATTGGAGAGGAGGGGCGACAAGGGGTTGCCAACTTGCCCATGTCATCCCAAAAACCTGTTGATAATACTCGCTATTGAAAGTGAATTTACAGTCTTTGATGCAAAGCTTAATAAGTTCCAAAATGATGTGTGCAGGTAGTGACGAGTCGTACTTATGTAATTATCGGGAAAGAAAGTCAAGCATATCTCCAATCGGCACTTTTGTAAACAATGAACAAACGTCAAAACTGATCAATCTATGATCAAGTCCCCTCCATTAAGTTTACTTTAGAAGTGGAGCAAGACAACTCAATCCCGTTTTTGGATGTGCGTGTACATAGGAAAAGCCCAGGTTTTAAGTTTAGTATCTATCGGAAAAAAACAAAAAATTTGTCCTACGTACACTTTTACTCTGGATATGACACCCCCATTAAGAAGGCCATATTTTCTTCAATGTTTCTCCGCGCTCTTAGGATTGCCAGTCCGGAATACATCGATGCCGAATTGGAAAAATCAACGGTATTGGAAGTGATCTGTGCTACCCACGTGCGTTCATGGAATCTTGTCTTAACAAGGCAAACCGAACCTTCTATCGTGTGAATAATAACATTCGCACTTTGTCAAAGAATATTTTAGTACTTCCATTTTTCCCAGGCTTTTTAGGCATTGCTAATGTACTTAAACTTTTGGATATTAATGTATTTGGTCATCCCATAAGTAATGCGGCATTTTAAATTTTTTTTTTTTTCATTTTTATCATTATTTTATGGATAGAAATCAAACAACTCTTTGAAGTTATTTATATTTAAATAAATATTTATTTAAATATAGATAACTTCAAAGAGTTGTTTGATTTCTATCCGTAAAATAATGATAAAAATGAAAAAAAAAAAAAAAAATTAAAAATGCCGCATTACTTATGGAATGACCTAATATTTTCATATAACAATATTGTGAAAAATATCATAGTAAAAAATAGCCCTGTCAATAATTCAGGCATTATCTATAAAATAGGTTGTAAATAATGTGATTCCTTTTACATTGGTCAGACGGGAAAGGATTTGCACATGCGTGTAAAACAGCATCAATATTCCGTTAGAACGGGACAGTCGTCCAGTGCCCTTTTTGTCCATTTGTCAGAGTTATCCCACTGTATTGATTGGAATAATGCTTCAGTTTTGTTTCACTCTAGCAACATTGTTAATAGAAATATTCTTGAGTCTGCTATTATCCAACTTACAAATAACTTTAACATGAGCAAAGGTCTTTTTCAACTCGATCCCGTTGTTTTGAATTCGTTCAGAAAGGATTTAGACAAGAAGGGTAGAATTCTAAAACTTTGGTAGTGTTTCCTTATAAATTTGTATGCTCCTCTTACAATTTTTATATTTCAATTTTGTTTATATATTTTTTTTTGTGACCTATATACCATTCAGGCCTCATCTATAAAATTGGTTGTAAACAATCCATTTGATCTTGTGTTGAATTCGTTCAGAAAGGATTTAGACAAGAAGGGCAGAGTGCTAAAACGTGGGTAGTTTTCCTTTATAAATATATGCTCCTCTTATAATTTTTATTTTTCAATTTATTTTATATATATTTTTTTCTTTTTATATTTTTTGTGACCTATATATCATTCAGGCATTAACTATAAAATTTGATCTTGTGTTAAATTTGGGCAAAGTGCTAAAATTGGTAGTTTTCCTTACAAATTTGTATGCTCCTCCCACAATTTTTATTTCTATATTTATTATATATATATATATATATTTTTTTTTGTAACCTGTATATAGTCTTGAACTCTTTATTTACTTCAGTGTTCCTGAGGATGTCATTAGACGAAAGCGCTTGAGCACCATTCTGTGTTTCCTTTCCTTCGTGGTTTTATTCATCATATATATATATATATATAGACGAAGCTCGGATTTCTTTGGGGGATGCAATGTACCAAATGTCAGAAGTAGGTGCGGAGTATCAACCAGGGATCCACCAGCCCGCTTCTTGAGTCGTGTGACATGTTGGTTTTCCAATCAAGCTCGTAGATTCTTAATACTATAATGAAAAGTTCTGAGCAAAAATTAGCCCCTTGTGATTGATTAAGACGTGGACAAGGAGTGGTCAACACAGAACATCCAGTAGTTGATATCATTGCAGAAAGGACCTGATTCTGGTTGAGAGATTTAGAGACTCCCATCACGAAATCTCGGTATTATGAACACTCTCATCGCCGCCGGCCTTAAAGACGTCATCATAAACTTCAAGTACTGCACAATCAGTAAGTTTTATCGAGCTTCTCGACTTCAATAGATGGAGTGTCACACATAGGGTATCATCCATCTGGTGACTCAGAAAAAGAAATTCATCCAGGGAAGTAGGACTAAGAGGTTTACGACGTTGAAATATATTTCTCCTATCGTGTAGACCAATCTCCAGTTGACCAGTTGACCAATCAATCACAAGAGCATCAGGACTGGAAGCCCGTACAGTGGGGTTTCATGTAGCTGGTGGAGAGGTCAAAGATGGACCCTCACATGATGCCAAGCTCGATCAGACAAGAGCATTCTTTGAATCCAAAGAATGGTGGGGAGGTCTTAGAGGAGAATCCGTATTCATAATCCTTAAATTAGCCAGAGTATCATGGGGAAGGATCGATTGATAACGACCGAGCCTATCTCCCTGCAGTGCCGTTGCCTGGCCCTCTGAGAACCAAACTATAGGAAGATTTAAGGATAGACATCCATTAAAATACAAGGCTGGGGAATCGTTTGATTCGGCAATTCCCTACGACCACTCCAGTATTGGGGATCCTATCAAGGGAACAAGTTTCCCGCTGGCACAGCTTGCAAGTTCCTCGAGCCGTACAAGCCCCCTTCCCCACCGCGACAAAGCAGTTTCCACCAGGAAGGATGGACATGATAAGATTTTATCCCAATTCCAGAACCATTTCGGACTGCCAAACTGTTTTTATATTAGAACAAAGAACTTCGTGGAATCCTCACTTCTGTTCACAGACTTTTCACAGAAATTTCTACAGGTTTTCAATCTGCTTGAGGTCAAGAGAGTTATCAGGCCATTCCAAAGTTGAAATGTGTTATTTCATAAACCACTCCTTCACAACTTAAGCTGTGTAACAAGGTGCATTATTCTACTGAAACCAGGAATATCCGCTCAACTGCATTGTTTTCAGAGCATGTGTAGATAGGGGAATTCACTGTCATATTTTTTTTGGCAAAACCAGGTTTTTCTTTTCCCTGGACTCCAAAACATCTCTAAACCATAACTTTTGGAAGGTGTTTCATGGTGGAAATACATTTTTTGGAATAATGTAGTTAATTGAGTGGACGATTGACGTACAGATGACCCTGCCCAAATTGCTTGCCCAAACTGTTTTCTTCGTTGAACAAAAACTTGGCCCATTGTTCAGTAGTCCAATCAGCAGTGGTGGGCACTGTTAACCAAAAAGTTAACTTCGATAACGATAATCCGTTAACCCCAATTTTTAACTCCGATAACGATAATCCGATAATTTTACTACAAAGTTAACGGAAGTTAACGATAATCCGTTAACGATAACTATTTCTTTACTAACATTTAAAAAAATCAAGGAAAAAAGTTTAAAACCCATAGAAAATGTTTATTTATGCAAAATCCAACAATAAATAGGTATTTAACTGTATTTTTATCAAGTTTTGCAACTTTTTTGCTTAATAACTTTTTTTTTTTTTTTAATAAAAAATGTACCGATTACATGTTTTGAAACCCTTGTAACCACTAACCATTAACTAAATTTTAATTTACCAGGGAATTATTATGGCGGGAACTGAAAGGTAAAATTAAATTTTAGGCACATTTATTAAAGACTAAGACACAATGTGCTGGTTGCCCTTCAGAAAGACCAACTTCTCAAAGTTAGGCCCAACTGCCAGTCTTGACCTCTTGGGCCTCCCCAACCTCCCCTTGCGAGATCTGGAAGCAGACTGAAGTTATGGCGGTTTGAATTCATTCGCGGAGTGGTGATCTTCCGTGAATGACTCCTCGCAGTTAACGTGTTAACGGACTTTAACAGACTAAATATCGAGTTATCGGAAGTTAACTGGTCCGATAACAATAAATGGAAATTAACTTCCGTTAATAGTCCATTAAAAAAGTTAACTTCGTTAATTAACTGTTATCGGATTAACGCTTTAGTGCCCAACACTGCCAATCAGCATATTGAAATTCACACTGTATTAGATTCTCAGAGACCCTAGCACCAGAGACGCTTCTGCTTTTCATTTACGAGTGTTTTCGCTGGTCTTAAGATTAAATTATTTTCATTCTGAAGCTTCCGTCGATTGCTTCTTTCAGTGACTATACCCAGAAGTTCTTCCTGCATATGGACACTGGAGATGAAGGAGTTCACATTTGCCAGTTTCCATCGTTGTGAGAACAAAAACTATTTCTGTAATATTATCTTGTATTTTCACGTATCTGATCATGTGTTTCAATTTATGAGGCAAGGCCCTTTCATAACGAATGTAATTTTCTAATGTTAGAACATAATGAATGTAAAATTGCGACACGAAAGGACATACTCCAGAAATTTGGGAGTGATTCTAAACCTTTGGCCACGACTAAACAGTATTCTAGCAATGGTAAGCAAAGGATTACAAATAGTGTAGTATGTAAATAACAAAAAAAAACTAAAAATAGGGTTCTTCTATCTACATCGATGATCTTCCATCTTTTATTTTGCTTCTCCAAAGGTAATGACGTAAATAGCGAGCGTGATCCAACTAACAAAACTTTGTGTATTATTAATAGTTTCATCGTTATATTTTAGATTGATGCGTGTTGGGTAGAGGTATAAATAATTTCTTTTTGAAAAGGTATAACTATAGGTATAAACATTTCATTCAAAGAGGCAGGGCCGCCAAGAGGGCGGGGAAGCCGGAATAAATCCCCGGGGCCCGGACCTCTAGGGGGACCGGAAAGAGGGGGGATAAAATCTAAAAATATTAATAAAGCAATTGATTTAAAATATTATCTGCGGTCCACCAATACCCAAGACCGACTGACAGATCTGGGAACCATTGTAATTGAAAGCCAGTTAGCTCGTACTTTAAATTTCATCAGAATCATTTACCACTTTGCTAGAGAGAAGACAAAGAAAGTACACTTCTAATTATGAAAATCTTGCAGTAAACAATTGTCTTGCCTGCATGGACTGGTACTGCATTTGTAAATTGTATGGTGATAGAATTAATATAATTGATTCGAAAAATAAAATGGTCATTTTCTTCTAAGTTGTTTATTCATACTGTATGTTTTGATTTGAATAGTGACTTGGACATATAATCAGTTTGCTTGTTATGTACGCAAAAAACCATTCATAATAAAATACTGAGTAAACAGGGGGGCCCATATACCAATCCTTCCCCGGGGCCCGGGGCAGCTCTCGGCGGCCCTGCAAAGAGGTATAGGTATAGAATGAAATTCGAAAGCCAGCCTTGCTTAAAAGTAAAGGTAGATACAGTAGTAGAACACACACAGAAGCAAGCAAGCTCAGTTAAGTGGGAATTACGAGGTAACCCACAATTTAAATTTACAGTAAGATTACATCTGTAAAGATTGGCCGCGCAACATTTCGTCGATAAGACTTTCTATCGAGAAATGTACGGAGGCTTAGATTAAATTAGGTTAATTTACGCTAAGTTAAGTTAGATTAAGTTGGGGCAACAAGAGTGTCGATACAACTCCCTATCGACGAAATATACATAGGTCAGAGAAAAGTGGGAGAGACGACATAGAAAATTAAGAAATACTAAACCATCTGATTATTATCAGTCTAGAAAAGGCCAGTGAACGGTGGAAAGAAGCGTTTGGATAAACAGATGGGAAGTACTGACTAGTTTATTTTGCTCTCAACACCATCCAGTTTCCTATCCTAAGCCACAATAACCTAACCTAACGATTTTTATTAAGCCTGACAACTTAACTTAGGCTAACCTAACTTCTCGAACCAACCCCCCCAAAATATCTTTTCAAGAAAATGACTTTCGCCAGTATCCAGCAACGTTTCACTGAATACTACTTCTTTGCTACGGAATCAAGATGAATGACATATACAGGGTGATCGATAAATGGTGAAAGGCTACATTTGACACCGACTGTCGCGTAAAACGAACTAACGACATTTCGGTGATGCAACATTCTAGTGACAGGTTTGGGGGGGGGGGGGGGGGGGGGGATTACATTAAGTTGGAGTGATAGTGTCAATAAAATTTTCCGTCAACAGAATGACTATGGCCCCACGTAAAGTCTGAGGCAAAAGAGATTTCGGAGTGGACTGACAAATTTTAGCCGGAATTTCAATCATATATAGAAATCTGACAAAGCTAGCATACACCCACGAAATATGAAAGTCCACTTTAAATTATATACTTCTATTTAAAGATATTATTTAAAATTTTGTACAGGGTGGGGCACGGGAACCAAGTGTTTTTGGAATAATCAGGAAAATGATATTTATTTTTGTAAAGAAAATATATTGGTAGAACAACATTCGTAAGAACATAGCATTTCATGTCATAATAATCATGTACCGAAAATTATATCTGGCATATGATGTCCTTGGCCGTCGACGCATTGTTGAAGGCTTTTACGAAAATTGGCCTCCACTCTTCCCAGCAGGTCTCTGTTGATTTGGATGATTTGTTGACGGATCGCTTCCTTCAATGCATCTAATGTACGGGGCTTGTCCTCGTAGACACGTGACTTGAGGTACCCCCATAGAAAGAAGTCACATGTGGACAAGTCAGGGGACCGAGGGGGCCATGCAATGTCACCAAATCTCGAAATGAGATGGTTGGGAAACAGGGGGCGAAGAACAGCCATTGACGCTCTGGCGGTGTGTGGCGTGGCCCCATCTTGCTGAAACCACAAATGTCGACGAGCAATACGCCTTCTTCGTAACTCAGGGATGAAAAAGGTGTTCACCATCTCAATGTAACGCCCAGATGTTATGGTAACGGTAACCCCATTTTGTTCGAAGAAATAGGGACCGATGACGCCAAACTTTCCCACCGCGCACCAAACTGTAACCTTAGGGCTATGCAGCGGTTTTCATGGAGTTGTCGCGGATTTTCAGCAGCCCAATACCGACAGTTTTGATTGTTGACGGCCCCATTAAGGTGGAAATGGGCTTCATCACTCATTACCACCATCATGTTTTCATTCTGCTCATAAAGTGCAAGCATTTCCTGTGCAAAATTCAGTCGTTGGGGGCAATCGTTTACATTCAATTCCTGCACCATCGCTAACTTGTATGGGTGAAAATGTAATTCTTCATGCAAAATCCGTCTAACAGTACGATTGCTGATTCCGAGTGCAGCTGAATGTCTCCGAGCAGAGCGGCCTGGGCTTTGCAACATCGCTTGTCTGACCCTTTCAACGTTCTCTGGAGTACGCACAGTGCGTTGCGGCCCCTTCGGTTTTGTTTTCATTATTGAGCCTCCTGTTCGAAGATTGTTAACCCAACGTAAGATTGTGTCACGAGCGGGAACAGAGTCATTTCGATGAATGTTGAATCTGCGGCGAAACGCACGCTGAACTGCTGTCACTGACTCGCCACTCCTAACAAAATGATCATACGCGAACATGCGGTGTTCTAACGTCCACTGCTCCATGATGGCACCTGAAAGATAAAGGTGAGTGTTAGTTAAAGTTAAATGCTATGAACCCAGGAATGGAATGCTACCTACCGCACGCCCCTCCCATTCCTAATGGCCGATTACTAGCTATTCAAAAAACACTTGATTCCCGTGCCCCACCCTGTATGTACCTGTTTAGTGATGCCAAGGGAACGAGGTTTGGGAAAATACAATGACTATGAAAGAGGGATTATTGTTGGCCAATGAGATGATACAACGATGCTGAACTATACCCATTTGGTGGATAAGAAATAATAGCATCAACACTCTAAAAAACTAACTTAACCTAACCTAGCGTAACCTAATCTAACATATATGCCCAAACTTAACCTAACCTAATCTAATCCACAATAACTTATCGATTTTATGTCACATGAATTCATACTGTACGTTGTTAACCCGAAGAATTCAACATCCAAGGGACTGAATATTTTCTTTTCCATTGTGAGTGGATTAATTCTACTTATCAGAGTTAAAAAGCGCCAAGTTGTCATAGACATACACATAGACGTGGCGCTTTTTAACCCTGGCACGCAGAATTAACAAACAAAACGGAAACAAAGAAAAGAAAAAAGAAAATAACATCGTAACGACTAAAGACTGTATTTCGTGTTGGTGAAAAGGTCTTTGAAAAAGAAAAGCATTAAAAACAGCCACATGATCCATCAAATTTTTTCTTCATAGATAAACTTCATCAAACTTCATCAAACTCCATCTTCACAGCATGGGCTTATAATGGTAAGTGTATCAAGTTGCAATCCATTACCTACACATGTGGTTCGCATACTTTTTCAGCCGCGCCTTCTTGGCTAAACAAATAAATTAGTGCGTCCAACCCCCCATCCCTCGGCCACTTTAATTTAATAATCTAATTGGTACATAGTTTCAATTTTCAATAAAGAATTTGATTTAAAACTGCATCAAGCTTTTAAAGTTGTAATTTCTTTTAAATTAACCTTTAATATTAATAACTGTATGTAATATATAAGTTTTTATTCAGATAAAATTGACCAAAATAAATAAATAACAGTTAATACGCAACTTTAAATAAAATATTCATCTCTAATTTAGTTTATTTTTACTTCATGTCATTCACCCCCGCTTTTGTGATTGGTTATAAATTTAATCGCCCCGGCCTTAATGACTGCTCGTGCCCCCCTTTAATGACTGTTCGCGCTCCCCCCTTAATGACTGTTTGCGCCCACCTTTTGGGAGCGCGCCCCTTCAGTTTGCGCACCATTGGCCTACACCTTGCGATATATGTTGGCAAAAAGAGATGTTGTCTCATGCCCCCAACTTTTGGGAGACTGTCATTTTTCAGACGAATCCAGATTTTTAGTTTTCCGATGATGGACGTGCATGGATATGGCAACGTCCTGCCATGTGTTTTCACTGAAACACCCACAAGATACCATAGAACGCAACAGAAGGTCTGACATGGTTTGGAGTGTGATTTCAGTTTCAGGGAGACCACAGTTAACACCGTACGAGAGAAAATCCATATGTATGTCAGTATTCGGCTTTCTAGAGAAAGAAGTCTTCTTATTGAAGAAAGTACTCCAGCTCACTCCCTCCACACAACTCAAATATGTGGAAGAACCATGCCATAGCATCAAAAATTTTTACTATGGCCTAGCTAGTCAACTGACTGAATCCATCTGAGTAACCCTGGGATACCTCTGACCAACCTGAAAGAATCTGAGTAAAGCAACTTCAAAAAGATTCTTTAATTCAAGTTTCACAAATGGAATGGCAACTAAGGCAGATACCCAGTATTAAGCCAATATTTATCTTACTGTGCTATGCTCGGTATTATATAAATTTATAACTAATAAAGATTCTTTAAGTAACAGGTGCAGGTGTTTATTTGCTCATTTACTTATGTCAGTTTGTGTATATATATATATATATTATATATAATATATATATATATATATATATCATAACATTAAAGTGCAATAGCCTTTAAAAATTAGAACAATAAAACCTAGAAAAGTTTTACAATTTAAAGTGTTGAACTCAGTTTTTGTAAGCCTGAAAAGAGCGACGAACTTCCCTCGCATCAAAGATCAGAAGGTGCATTGCCATATAGCAGACAACCCTCGCTACGAACCAAAATGCCTTCCATTGTCTCATTTTCCTACGTATTACCTCATTGTTTGTCCTTTAATTAATTCAGATTTGGAGGATTTCACGAGCAATTATACTGTTGGTGATTCCTTTTAGCTAATTATTATATATAAACCTGAAATCTCATATAACTACTGTACAGTACAATTCAGTACTCGCATGTATTTGGTACACAAGTCCTTGATGAAAGCAATCAATTATTATGACTTAATTTAAGTTATTCTGAGCTACGAATTTTTAGATTCGTTATGAAAACAAATTTATACATGTATTAAAATCTGTCTTCCTAGAAAATTTATGATGTTATTTTTGTGATGAATTTCAGGGTGTAGCTAACTTTTTGTCATCTTAATTTAATTAAACTGCGAATATATATATATACATACATATATATATATAAATAAAATTTATACTTTTAAACTTTTGGGCAAGAGAATGTCAAGGAAAAAAAGTAAAAAAAAAAAAAAAATTGTAATTACTGGCAAATGCATTTTCTACAAATAACTGAAATATATACAATGACCCCTAACTATTCATCTGGAGTGTTACAGAGAAGTGTGTAATAATGTACATAATATAGTTCCACGTACATGTGTACATATAAACAAGGTAAGTAAATTTTTAAATTGCAGGACAGACATCTTTCATAAATAAAGCGAACGAAAATTAGGACTTCTGAATTTGAGTGGGAGACGAGAACTCGGGGGGATTATTTATCTGGTGGGGGGGGAGAAAGGGTTAAGAGTATACCAACAGTGCCACGGAGTGCCAAGAATTGTGAGAGAGTCAGCAGTGGTATATTGGCATTAGTTCTTTAGTGTTTAAATAACTATCCTACTGAATAGAACATATTAAATATTAAGATGTCATACAAATTATTTCTAACGAAAGAACTTATATTATGAATAATTTTATTTTTAGTCTATAACTAATTTAAATTATAAAATGTTAATATTCCATTGTTATAGACTTTGTATTTTAAGGATTGTAAAAGGTTTCTTTCGTGATAATTACAGTGTATTATTTCATTTGTGAAATGCGTATTAAAAGGGATAACTAAAGTAATTAGATTAATTATTATAAATTAATAGAAAATCAAAAAATTAGACATTATGAAACTTGAAAAAGAATAAAAATAAATTTGTTCTACGATTGTGATGTGTTAGCCTTCAGATATGTCTTACAGACGAAATTACCTCCCCGTAAGTATATTTTGAGATATGTAACAACCGTACTTAATATGTTATGGTCATATTATATTTATGTTTTATATATGTTACATATATAATATGCATAAAAATATTAATAATTATTAATAGATAATATTAATGCCATATATATATATATAAATATTATATAAATATAATATATATGATCTATAAGTATTATATATATATATATATAAATAATAATAATATTAATAAATATTAGAAAATAAGGATCACCTGAATGAAGATCAGGGCCCCCATGTATTCTTGTTTTTTGCTTTATACTACCAAATATAATAATAAATTAAATTGAATGCCCGGTTAGGTCAACTGTATGTCCTTGACGATTGGTTAGGTTAAGTCGTGATATTTTCGTTAGTTTTAACGAAGATATCACTTGGTAATTGAGGCTGGGGCCCTGATCTTCAGGTGATCCGAAAATAATTTACAATACGTTGAACTTAAAATTTTGATTTATTTATTTTTTATAAATATTGACAATTATTTAAACTAAATAAATAAATAAATTACGAAAGAAAATGAAAAAGAAAAATCAAAATTGGTGAAATCAATTTATTATTATTTTACACTCTCGAAAGATATTGATCCAAATAACGTTAAAAAAGTTATTGGTTGTCAAATTATTTTACAAATCCTTGAAGACGTTGATTTAAACGTTATATAAATAATCCCTCGTCTCTTTATGAAACGTTATAAGCCGAGTCTTTTTAATAACTTCAACTGCATAGTTGTACAACACTTTGATGAACATACATTATGATTGAAGTCACGCAGACGATTTCAGACGATCTTAAAAGACAAGAATGCAGTACAGAAAGTGTTAAAATATTTGTCGATTTCTTACAGCTGTATCTGAACATTGCGGACATTTAACAGAGTTAAATTCTTGTTTGCAGCAACCACAGACTATTGTTACTACTACTACTACTACCACGGTTAATTAAACCATGCAGTAAGTCCATTAACCAATGCTATAGTAACAAAGTTAAATAAAATAGTTGGCAAATAGGTGACTATATGTATATATATATATATATGGCTGCTGCATCCAACTCTCTTTTCTCCGAGTAAAGATAGCGAAGTAAACTATCAACGAATACTCGTCATATTACGAAAGGGGAAAATCCGTTTGTCGTGAATGATGAAGCGGAATTGGCTGGCTGTGTAATGGAGAATCAAACCAGGAATTCATGATATGGTCTATTTATAAATTACTTCGGTATCGCGGAACAATGTTAATGACTCACTTGATACCTTTCGAAGGGACTTAGCCAAACGGACAACCATGCAGAAGAAATAACGAACGTAAATATGTCTCTGCCTCCTACAAAATGCCCACCTCACCTTCTTTTTGTTTTGTTTTTCCTTCTAAAACGCGAAATAACATAAAAAATTTCAAGTGGCAAAAAATGCAAAGCTACGTTGTCATTTTGAACCATGCTTAATTCTGTGTACATTGTCATTGGTCAGATATAGTAAGTTTTATTATTCGCAGACACAAATCTAAAAGTTTAGTTTTTATGTTTCTTGAATTGTTAAAAGGACAGGCCTTCACTGCAGTTATAGTTAATATATATATATATATATATATATATATATATATATATATATATATATATATATTGTAAAATAAGAAATATTTTGTAAAATTTATTAACGTACAGTAGATAGTATTTTAAAAATAATTTGTTCTTACTAAAGATTCTTACTAAAGATAATTATAGTTTAATAATATAATAATAATAATAATATGTAATACTGTTTAGCTTATACAGGGTGTAGCAAAAGTAAGGAGCCAGGGTGGAATCAAAGGCTTTTCGTCTCATCAATTCCCGCCTCTTACTGACTGTCTTCAATCCCTCTCTCTTCGCCGCACTGTTGCCTCACTATCTCTTTACTATCGCTTTTATAACGGACACTGCTCTTCTGAACTCTCGAACTGCATACCTCCTCTTTTAAGGAGAGCACGCAGCACCAGACTATCGATACATTCTCTTTCCTTTTCTGTCCAACCCTCTAATGCAAGGGTTAATGGTATTTTCAATCTTTCATCTACTCAACCGGTGAATTCTGGAACAGTCTTCCTCGTTCCATCTTCCCCTCCCCGTCCAGTGTCCAAACATCTCGAAAACCCTGGACCTTGATTTTGCCTCTCTTCTTCCTCTATGCGGGAGCAGAGTTTTTGCGCGCATTCGACCTTGGCTTCTCCTTTCTGCATATATACCTCGTTAACCTCGTTGCTGTTCCGTGCTTTGGTCTCTCTTCACACGAAGGTCAAGCTGGTGGCCCCGCCTCTAGGTCTGGCTTGGTGGAGGAGCGAGTTGCTTTCTTGCGCTCTCCACGGTATATAGCCAGGTACACCCGGCTCATCTGGTACCGTCCTGAGCCAGGCATCTAGTCTTCTCTTGAAGACTTCAACTTTGACCCCTGTAACGTTTCTGAGGTCCTTTGGAAGCTGGTTAAAAAGTCTTGGCCCCCTGACAACCAAGCTATTTTTCTTCAGTGTTGAGGAGGTCCCTCGTCAGGCCTTTAATTTGGGAACATTACATATCCTGCCTTTCCTATTTTCCAGTGTTGTTTGAATGGTAATTGGGTTTAGTTTGAGGTTTGGTACCAGTTTTTCGATCATTTTCCACATGTAGATTATGGTGTATCTCTCTCTTCTTTTTTCCAGAGAGTACAGATCTTTGCTGTGAAATGTCTCTGAGTTTCTTCTAGTTTATTAGTTTCTTCCTTTTTATATGGAGACATCAAAACTGAGCAGTATTCAAGTTTTGGTATAATCAGTGTTTTTAGCAGGGGAATCATTACTGTCCTGGCCTTTCTTTTGAACGTTCTTAGTACTTGTCCCGCGACTCTTTTTGCTTTATTTATCGCTATCTGATTTTGTGTTTCGAATTTCGCATCATCAGTCATTATTACCCCCAGATCGATCGCTTTCGTGCTTTTCTGAATTTCCGGTCTATCTGGAGCATAATATGCAGTCTGTTTAAGTTCCTCTTTTCTACCATATCTCAAGAGCTGAAATTTCTCGGTGTTAAATGTCAAGTTGTTGCTTTTGACCATTTGTATATTTTGTTCGTGTCCCTCTGCAAGGCCTCACTTCATTTACATCGCTGATTTTTCTGCTAATTTTTGTATCGTCTGCAAAGGATGTTACTATACTGTTGCTGTTTACTCCGTCCATGTCTGTTAGCATGATAATGAACAGGAGTGGGGCCAGTACTGTACCTTGTGGTATTGAGCTGCGTACTTCCGATTCTGATGATGATATACCTTGAATTTTGACGACCTGTAGACGTTCTCTGAGGAAGTTGTAGATCCATTTTCCCACTTTGCCTGTTATTCTCATATATTTCATTTTATGTGCTATTATACCGTGATCACATTTGTCGAAAGCCTTAGCAAAATCTGTGTATATGACATCGTAGTTGTTGTTGCCTTCCAGTGCATCTAGGATATTGTTGTAGTGTTCTATTAGTTGTGACAGGCATGATGTTCCTGATCGGAATCCGTGCTGATTTTCGTTGAATCTTTCCAGTATCTCCAAGAAATCATAAATTTTCCGTCTAACTATTCTTTCAAATACTTTGGTGAGGTGGGACGTCAATGACACTGGTCTATAGTTCTTTGCTTGAGATCTGTCTCCTCCTTTATATATAGGGACAATATTTGCTCTTTTCAAGATGCTCGGTATTTCCCCAGTGGCTAGGGATCTTCTTCATATCCAGTATAAAGGTGTAGCTATTTCATTTTTACAGTTTTTAATCAATAATGCGTTCCATTTGTCCGGACCTGCAGCTGAATGTGGTTTCATTTGTCCTATAGCTCTCGCTATATCTTCTGGGGTAAAATCAAAGTCTGTTATACACTCTCCTTGCAATTTCTCTTCAAAGAATGCATCTATGTCAGGTATGTCAGGTGATTTTGCCTCTCTTCTTCCTCTATGCGGGGAGCGGCGTTTGTGCGCGCATTCGCCCTTGGCCCCTCCTTTCTGCATATATATATAAACACTTCAAAAAGTTGAACACACTTGTGTGAAATGTATTGAAATGTGCTTGCAACTTAACGGTGCTCAATTCAAACAGTTATTATTATACCCTTTGTCAATAAAATAACATAATTGGCACTGCTCCTGATCTCTCTCTGCACATGCTATATTACTGTATACTTGTCTAAATTATTATTCCTGGTATACACGTGTCTTTATCTCCATTTAGGAATGAAGTACTTAACTGGGCTAAAAGCAGACAGGAATACATTAATCATAAACATTTATTGCATATATATATATATATAATATATATATATATATATATATATATATATATATATATATATTTGGATTTGGTTTGTGCTTATAGATATAAAACGTCTGTGATTTACATTTAACGGTCTGTGATAGCAGATGTGACAAGTGCAAAGTTATTATGTCGTAGTGGTAAGAAATTTCTTTAAAAAAAATTGAGTTAATTAATGTAAAGTTAAATTATGAATATCATAAACATATGAATAATTTGTAATCTAAAACACACACACACACACACACACATATGTACACAATATATATATATATATATATATATATATATATATATATATATATATATATATAACCTCGTTAACCTCGTTGCTGTTTCGTGCGTTGGTCTCTCTTCACACGAAGGTCAAGCTGGTGGCCCCGCCTCTAGGCCTGGCTTGGTGGAAGAGCGAGTTGCTCTCTTGCGCTCTCCACCGTACATAGCCAGTACACCCGGCTCATCTAGTACCGTACTGAGCCAGGCATCTAGTTTTCTCTTGAAGACTTCAACTTTGATCCCTGTAACGTTTCTGAGGCCTTTTGGAAGCTGGTTAAAAAGTCTTGGCCCCCCTGACAACCAAGCTATTTTCCTTCAGTGTTCAGGAGGTCCTTTGTCGGGCCTTTAATTTGGGAACACTACACATTCTGCCTTTCGTATTTTCCAGCGTTGTTTGAATGGTAATTGGGTTTAGTTTGAGGTTTTGTACCAGTTTTTCGATCAGTTTCCATATGTAGATTATGGTATACCTTTCTCTTCTTCTTTCCAGACAGTACATATTTAGTTTGCGAAGTCTTTCCCAGTAGTTGAGTTCTTTGCAGCCATCAATCTTGGCTGTGAAATTTCTCTGCGTTTCTTCCAGTTTATTAATTTCTTCCCTTTTATATGGGGACGTCAAAACTGAGCAGTATTCAAGTTTTGGTATGATCAGTGTTCTCAGCAGGGGAATCACATTACTGTTTTGTCCCTCCTTTTGAACGTTCTTAGTACGTGTATATATATATAATATATATATATATAATATATATACACAGGGGATGATGATGTATGTTTGTTTATACACGCTTAAACTGGATTGATATACACATTAAGGGAGATCCAGGGAAGGTTTTAGTAACACATTCGCACCTCCCAGTTCCCCCGCCCTCTCAGTTGTGTTTCGGGGGGGGGGGGGGGGCTTTCATTGTTTAAGGCGCAGCGGGTATTCTAGTATATATATATATATATATATATATAGTGTGTGTGTGTGTGTGTGTGTGTGTGTGTATATATATATATATATATATAGACAACAGAGTTCCGTTCAATATTTCCCAATATTTTGTAGTGGAAAATATTATGATTAATCTACTCTGCTTCATTACAATTTCAAATGAAACGGGAAATCGCGACATCTTTACCAATAAAAATAAATAGATTTTATATTTCGTCGAATTTGCTCCATGAATAATGTTTAGAATAAGCGCCTTGTAGCGCAATACACACACGCGCGCGTGCATACATACACACACACACACACACACACACACACATATATATATATATATATGAATAATTTTTTATACACAGATAAACATTAACTTTTTCCTTGAAAGGTTGGCACTCATGTTTGTCATTACAATGACGTCATATCACCTTGCTTGCAACTGAATTATGTCTCTGAAACCTCAAATTATTTAAACCCACCCTTTAAACCCACCTCGTTGCTTGAATCTTCTTGAATAATCTCAGAAATAGCTAAGTAAAGATAAAGAAGTTAAATATGTACTGGGTGTCCACAAAAGAATCGCACAAATTCCATTTGGAATACGCTAAATTTGTACGATTCTTTTGTGGACACGCTGTATAGTTTATAGATAACTTTAGGTATTCTGAATCATGTTTTTTATTTAGTTATTATAAATAACGAATCAAATTACTATTATTATTATATTTAGGCTTTTCAGTTGATCGTACGTAACCTAAAATGGAGAATCTTTAAGCGATGCACTATTTTTTTAATCCAAATATAAGGCTTCGAAATAAATGTTCGTAATATAAATATTCGAAGATGTTTCGAAATTTTTATACCCTTAATACCCATAAATTAAAGATCATAATCGATTTAGTTTCTGTGCAAGAACAAAGAATCAATCTTGATTCGTTTCAAAATCACTCTCATCAGTTGTATTTTGAGTTTCACTGATATGGAAGAGCAGTTTTCTGTCCGTACTTATTATGCCTCTTCTTTCGTGCAAAGATAGAATGTTGTAGAATATGTACTTACTTCCCTTCCAAAGTTATTCCCATTCCTATCCCTAAACTGAGAATACATAAAGAAAGAAATACATATTTTTGGGGGGGGGGGGGTGTTATTTTGAGAATGTTACTCCGATTCGCATTCGAGTTAAAGGTGTCAAATGAAAATGGTTTAGTATTTACTAATCTAACTTAATTTAACCTAACCTAATCTAACATTAACCTAACCTAGATCAAAGTGGGAAAACCGTAGATGAGAATGAAAATGGCATGAATTGAGAATAGACCTATTTCAAAATTTCCTACTTTGAGATTCCTTCTCGCGGATTTCTTGATGCTTGGCGTCGGAATAAAATGGAAATGACATTGAGTTGGATGATACGGAAAATGCAGTATGCACAAGCAAGTTGGCATAATAAATACAACCCTCGAAGTAAGCACAGACATTTTAGGATCACAGAATACCAAAGTAGTATAGCACGTTCATACCAAGTGTCTTAGTATTTACAATGATTCAGGCATTTTAAAGCGTTTCTAAAATACATTGTTCGGTCTTCAGCTACAATAAGGAGCGAATATATTATTCTTAAGGACAAAACGTGCGTGAATAGCGTTAAGTGTTTACTCGGCATACTCAGAACGATATATTATTTAATATGACAGAGAAACGTTTGTCAACAAACGAATCAACAATGGCTTTACCACAAAAACTTCGATATCAGTTATGACCTGTTAAGCTAAAGAGATATAAATTGATATTTAAGGCCCTTTAAATTTATGACAGCGATACAGATCGTCGTTCAGATAAAAGTATTTATTATGTTTAGCCTTCATACCATTTAAAACCATTAAAAAAAAACCATAACGACAGAAATCAGAATTATAATACCTTAAAATAAACACAGAAGGAGGGAAGGCCGTGGGTGGTATAATGTTATTAGGTCATAAATTTTGAATAATTATGACCATATTCTTGGCGAGATCCTCCTCCTTTGTATTTGAAAAGCCTTCTTGTCTGTCATTATGCTTGTATTTGCTTGTTATAACTCTTCGATGAATCCAATTTAGGCAGTCCTACGCATTGCTTTTAGATAGTCCTACGCATTGCTTCATACGAATTCTTTGACGTTTTATTTTTAAATATGTTGGGTGACCTTATACGTTTATAATCAGTAGAAAACATAGATTACACACACACACACACACACACACACACACACACATATTATATATAGATATAATGTGTGTGTGTGTGTGTAATCTGTTTTTTACTGGTTCGTTATGAGTGCATAAATAGCTTTGAACGTGTGCCAACATGTTTAGACATGAAGATGTTTTCAGCGTACATCAAAGAATAGAGTGTGAAACTAAAAGCTTAAAAATTGTAATTTTCTTTAGTATACTTAATATATATATGTGTGTGTGTGTGTGTGTGTGTGGTGTCCGCGCGCAGGCCCGATGTACAAAACTGTCAGGGTGAAAATTTTGTTTTCATTATTTTTTAGTTTCTGAAATTAACACATGTTAATATATATATATATATATATATATATATATATATATATATATATATATATATATATATACATATATATATATATATATATATATATATATATATACACACGAGTAGGTAGGTAGGTAAGTGGAGAGAGAGAGAGAGAAGAGAGAGAGAGAGAGAGAGATTATTTAGGGCATACAGGAACTAAAAAAAAACGTAGAATAAATTAAACCAAACTCGACTCCTTTCCAAATATTTATCGCAGGTGAATCAAATTCAGGTGAGATTACTTTTAAATCCGTACAACAACAATAACAACGCTTAAATAAGAAAACATCAACATAACATTTTGTAACGAAGAGACGTCATCAACAGTATTATTAATTAACATAACTTAGGATATACAACAATAGTATCCATTCTACTCCAGATCTCATTCTCTGGCATCCATATTGAAATGTCTTTGACTTCAAGATTGACTTCGGATTCCACGTTAAACTGTAGGTCTAAGGTGGAGTGAAAAGCTTGACCTTCGTCAGAATGAACAATTCGGGCGGAAGCTAACCAAAGGTTACCAAAGGTATACATTTTTTAAAGCCTTCTCGATCATTTATTTTAGAAATGATGATATGAAGCGAAGTATAAGATTGTAAAAGTGTTTGTTTATGAAACATTATTTAAGGTGCTTATAGAATGCAAAGTTTACTTAAAAAAGATTAATATATACAGAGGGTTGACAAAAATAAATAGACGCATTTTTTTTTTTTTTTTCCATAGATATTGATTTGGTAATAAGTCAATAAATAATAACAACTTTACTGAATCAATATATTTAGAATCATGTTGGTTTCTTCTTTGCATCATGTAAAGCTGCCACACATTCTCGCATTCCACTGACGAGCTTTGCCATTTGTTTTTGAGGACAGCCATTGTGGTGTCTATTTACTTTTGTCAACCCTCTGTGTGTGTGTGTGTGTGTGTGTGTGTGTGTGTGTGTGTGTATACACACACACCACGTGTAAACCCAACATTTTACCTCTTCCTCTAGTCTGGTGCAACGCTTTACAGTCTGGTTAGCGTCAGACAATTTCATTTAGGCTCGGAGATGATCCTTTTTAGTGAAGGGTTAATGACATTACTCCTTTTTATTAATGAAAATAAACTGTGGCGCCAGAAAGCGGGAAATACGTTTGTTTTTACTACACCCATCAACAGTCGAAAATAATTTAAAAGAAATAAAAAAACAGATAAACTGATAAAAGGTCACTATCAAAAAAGTGAGAGAGAGAGAGAGAGAGAGAGAGAGAGAGAGAGAGAGAGAGAGAGAGAGAGAGACTTTAAAATTTGAAAATTTAGAGACAAGCTGAAGGAAAGATAGTCAAAGAGAGAGAGAGAATATATATATATATATATGTGTGTGTGTGTGAAGTGGAGAGCATAAGAAACCAACTCTCTACTTCACCAAGCGAACTCAAGACCTCCGTGAAATGAGGAATCATCGCGCGGAGCACCTGAAAAGAAAAGAAAGGCCTATAATGCAATCTTTACTGATAAAAATAAATATTACAATACTATAATTTATAATATTAAAATAATCTTTTAACAAAATATATTTATTTATTTATTTATTTCTACCCACGTAACTTACTGGCTTTACTGGGCTCTCAGATAAATTCTAAGATTAAAAACATTTCATGTACGATTTGGTAGTATAAATGTTATGATTAAATTATAACATAAAACAAATTTCGCGGTTATGATTATATTATACAACATACAAATATGATTAATTATGATCATGATTATATATAAGATAACACAAGATTTATTATAGTTAAGTAGAGTTATGTTTTTAGGACACACACAGACGAACTTGTATTGGACACGAGAAATGAATTTTGTTTGCAGTATATATTAATCTTGGTTAGTTTAATAGCTATGAAACCTTCGGTGCTTAAATACAACAGACAAGAACTAACGTCTAACGACAGTTAGACAAGAACTAACGTCTAACGACAATTAGACAAGAAAAAGTAAACACAACAATCAGACAAGTAACGCAGTATTTGATCCGAAAATGCATATATGTACGATTCCAACACTCCTTTATTAGAATTTATTTCATCTCTCTTTTAAAAGCATTTACGTTATAAATATTTTGAAGATCTTTTATTAAATCATTCCTTAATTTCAAACTTACGAAAATGGGTGAGTGTTTGAGGTGAAGACAATCTAAAGTGAGGAATAACACGCTTATTTCTCTATTTTTTTGCCCGGTGAGTGAATCGCCTGATGAGTTACAAAATATTTATTTACCCACTTTAAGTTAATAATTTTATTCAGACATTTATAAATAAAAATAAACTGTGTCTGTTTGATTATGTCTTTGATTTTTAATCATTTTTAACTCTTTTAAAAAATGCATTTGCGTGATGAAGAAAATCTACGTCAGATAATATCCTTATTTGCTCGCTCGTGAAACAACAAATACACTGTCTAATACGTTATCAGCAGTATTTCCCTATGCATGATTGCAATATATCATATAAGGAAGAAACACTAAATAGACATACAAGAAGACAAATAGACAGACAGAAAGACAAGTTGATGGACAAGCAGACAGAGTGACTGACAGTTAACGAAAGAGATAGTCTTTCATTGACTCCTTTTTCAAGAGATTATTATTAGCTCATCACTCTTCTGCATTTACGAATTCAATAATATACATAAAAAACTATTCATATTATATGAATAACCACACACACACACACCACACACACATATATATATATATATAAATTCTATTTTTATTCGAAGCTACTCGTTCGTTTTCTAAAGTTAACCTCTCTTTGCTTGTCCGTTGATGCATATTTTGTGAAAACTATCCGCGTCAACGTTACTGAAGTGCGCCTCAATCTAATTTTCTTGTAAACGTAATTAGAAAAGTGAATTACGTTGTTGTTTTCGTTTACAACAACATTCTCAACGAATTAAGTTCTTCACCAGAGTGAATTTGGAGGAGAATTCCTCTTGAGAGTATTCAATGAAGTCTTAGTAAATAAAGTTATTACAAATCTGAGATATTTGTTTCAAGTAAGTGTGTTAAGTGTGGATTTACAATGCTTTGTTAATGTTTTTGTATGGCGTGAATTGAAAATACCCATGAATGTATGAAATTTATATGGTGTAGTGGTTAGCGTCGCTGACTACAAATCCATCGCTGTGCTGCTGGTGGGACGTGGTTCGGTAGAGTGAAAAGCTTGACCTTCGTCAGAATGAACAATTCGGGCGGAAGCTAACCAAAGGTTATATATGATGCAAATCCCCAAGGAAAAGAAATTATTCTTTTCTTTTTCCTTGTGGATTTGCATCATTCATTCATTTCACATGTTTAATTGTGAAATTCATCCCATATATATATATATATATATATATATATATATATATATATATTATATATATAATATATATATATATATATATATAATGTGGGTGGGTGTGCGTGGGTGTGGGTGGGTGTTTGTTACAAAGTTTCGTACCCAAACTATCAGAGAAAATTCAACCAACTGACGCATTCTTTCTGAACGCTTTTTGTACCTCTACGGACAATAAGGATGTAGTAATGTATCATAATATATCATATTATATCCTTTTTGGTGAAATACCCTTTCACCAGGTTGAAATTTTTAATATACTGTGTGTGTGTGTGTGTGTGTATGTGTGTGTGTGTGTGTGTATGTGTGTGTGTGTGTGTACAGTATATATATAGTCATGGACAAAAGTATGGAGCCACTTAACTAATTGTTCTATTTTGTAACTTTCATGAACTAGAAAGCTGAAAATTAGTGAAAAAGGCACACATTTCAGTAATGTAATGTAGCATGCACCAATTAGATAGATAATTAATTAGTCAACATTTGATTGGCCCTCCTCTGACTTAATAAAATTACATATCCCATAGTAGTGAGCACTGAGTTCTCCAAATCCAAGCATCTTTCAACAGGGATGTTTTTCGAACTCCGTGGACAAATTTCCCATAATTATTCAATACAGGATGACATTGTTTTTTTTGGTCCAACCCTTCCCACAGCTGTTATGTGGGTTTTAAGTCCGACGTTTGGGATGGCCAAAGAAGGATTTATTTTTGGCATATTTTCTCGTATCCACGATTTTGTGACTGGAGGAGGTGTGTTTCGGACCAATTTCTTCCTGAAATATCCAATGACCATTAAAAAGTTGCGTAACATCAGACAATAAGGTTAATAATTACCTTTACAAATAAAACTCGAGTGACATCAGAAAATCTTCCTTCAGAACGAATGTTTAGATAAAATAATCTTAAATCATATAATAGAGACAGGTGGCTCCATACTTTTCTCCATAACTTTAATTATATATATACTTACTTTGTGTGAGTTTGAACGAAGGTTTAGGATCGACCTACGCTCTGTAACATCCCGCCTCATTTGTAGGATTTGGTGAAGGAGGGAATTGCTGTCTGATCTTCTCCTGCCCTCGTAGCCAGTCACGCATGGCTGGTTTTATATATATTAGGTCATCCCATAAGTAATGCGGCATTTTTTAATTATTTTTTTTCCATTTTTATCATTATTTTACGGATAGAAATCAAACAACTCTTTGAAGTTATTTATATTTAAATAAATATTTATTTATTAATTTAATAAGTAATATAATTTCCACCAGTTTCTACCACTAGTCTCCATCTTTCTACTAACTTTTCAATACCATGTTTGTAAAAATTGTTTGACTTTAATTTAAAAAAGTTCTTTAAGGTTGTTTCGACTTCTTCTGTTGTTGACATCTTCATTGCCTTCAGGTGATTCGCTAAACTCCTAAAAAGATAGTAGTCTGATGGGGCTAAGTCGGGTGAGTATGGAGGATGGCTCATTAGTTCCCAATCGAAATTATTAAGCTTTTGTATGGTATCTCTCGCGATATGAGGTCGTGCGTTGTCTTGATGAAAGAGCACTCTTCTTCTATTGATTAATGCTGGCCTTTTTTCTTCAAGTGCTGCATTTAAACGGTCCAACTGAGCACAGTAAACCTCTTTGGTGATAGTCTGATTTGGGTTAAGAAGTTCAAAATGGATTATGCCATTCATATCCCACCAAACGCACAAGAGAATCTTCCGTGGATGAGGCCCCTGTTTCGGCTGTGGTATTGGTTTTTCCCCAGGACTAATCCATTGTCTAGAACGTTTAATATTGTTGTACAGAACCCACTTTTCGTCTCCTGTAACAATCCTACTCAAAAATGGTTCACTTTTTAGCCGAGAAAGGAGAGATGAACAAATGTTGATTCTTTGTTGCGAGTGTACCTCTGACAGGTCGTGAGAAACCCATTGCCCCAATCGTGAAACCTTGCCTATCTCCTTTAAATGACGATGCACAGTGGAATGAGTTGAATGCAGTTTTTCAGCCAATTCTTCAACAGTTACAATCGGATTTTCTTCCACTGTTATTTTTAAAAGATCTTCATCAAATTCCACTGGTCGTCCTGAACAGGGTTCATCTTTGAGACTAACGTTTCCCGAGCGAAAATTCTGAAACCATCTTTGGCACTGGCTCACACTAATTGTTCCTTCACCGTATACTTGACACAAACTTTCTGCTGTTAACTTAGCATTGTTGCCTTTTCTAAACTCCCAAAGCATAACGTTGCGAATGTGCTCTTTTGACACTTCCATAATATTCATCATTTAACGATAAGGGCACATTAAATTAACAATAATAATACAAAATTAATAGCTCAGAAAATGACGACTAATGTATGTCAAAATGTAAGCCTTGGGTTAGGCTAAGCCATACAGGTACCTAGGCTTCGAGTTTAGTAGACTAGGCTAGTATAAAAATAAACCTGTTTCGATTATTTCTATCCGTAAAATAATGATAAACATGGAAAAAAAAAAAAATTAAAAAATGCCGCATTACTTATGGGATGACCTAATATATATATATATATATATTTTTTTTTTAATTGGAGTTGTTTAACCTCCTTCGCAACATCTGAGGTCATATGACGGAGGGGACCTACAGCTTTACGTGGGATCCGAACCACGGGTCGCTACATAATCTGGGCGCAGAGGACGGTCTCCCATCCAACTATTACCCAGACCCAATGTCGCTTAACTTCGCTGATCTCCGAGAAGCGGTGTTACGACATCAGCCACTACGTAGCCCATATATATATATATATATAATCTTTTATGTTTATAACTCATTGCATTAAAATATTTAATCTTTCTGGAAATCTTTCTTTTCTAAAGAAACAGGGAAGGTACATATTATGTTACAGTCAATGTCTAAAATCAGGCAATTTATAAATTTACTGAAGTTTTAGGCAAAGTGTTAAAATGTGATACACACAAAGCCTAACGTAACCTAACCTAACCTAACCTAACTTTTCTAGTAATACTGCATATGCATGCCCCCTGGTATTCCCCAATATGTTGCCTAAAAATTCATTAGGTTAGGTTAGGTTAGGTTTTGTGTGTATCACAATTTCACACATTGCCTATAATTTCAGTCAATTTACAAATTGCCTGATTTTAGACATTGACTGTAATATATATATATATATATATATATATATATATATACACTGTGTGTGTGTATATATATATATATATATAAATATATACCGTAGAGATAATATATATACAAATTGTGCATTTTACCTCGCATATAAACACAGGTTTTCCCAGCCATTAAGTATAATTTTTCCTAAATTTCAGAAATTCTTTTTGGCAGTATATTACCCATTTGTTTATAACAGATTTCAAAAGCGGTAAATAGTGCGTATGTTAAGTAATTTAAAAATAAATATAAAATTTGACTAATTGGTTACAGTCAAAATAAATGACAGAAAAGCAAATCTGAATCATATTTCGTTAATCTTTCTTTCATTAATACATTTACTCAAAGAACATTTGTTTTGGTATGAAATTCATTTCGGGCTAAAGACATTTTTTCTCTATGTGACATCTTATTGATAAGTTTTTTAGGGTTAGTTACGTAAGGTTAATATAAGTTAGGTTAGATAGGATTCAGTTAGGTTAGGTTAGGTTAGGTTAAATTAGTTTATTGGCGTGTCGATAGAACGTTCCTAATCGTTTAAAGGTTGTTGTCGCAGGCCTCTTTCGCAGCATCTAAGGTCATATCATCATTTAGAGCAGGGGTGGGGAACCTTTAGTGTGTGGCGGGCAAATTTCAACTAAAATACTCTGTACCGGGCAAATTACAGCTTTAAAAATAGTTTGGGGTATAATTAAGCTGTAACTACTGTATGACTTTAAATAATCAAACTGTTCTTGGCCAATTAAAAGCTAAGCCGCGGGGGGGGGGGGGCAGGTTCCCCACCCCTGATTTAAAGGGAGTGGAAAGTAAATAGTAAAAAGAAATTCACTGTGATAATTGTATTATTACACTATGAAAAATGGGTACGTCCATATGCCCATTTCATCAACGAAACATTTCATTCATACTAATAATTAACTTACTTAACCTGGCTTAATTTAACCTAACCTAACCTAATTAGCCTACTCTAATCTAACCTAAACCAAAGGCACTTATGAATGCGTTTATAGTGCAATAATCGCTGATCCTGAAACCACGTGACTCGGGTTCATATCCCCACTAGCTCATAGCATCCCTCTTTATTGGTTTTTTCCCTTTCCGCAAGACACACGTTGATGAAATGCCTCTTCGACAAAATGTACGGCTGAAAAGTGGTGCGTTGTTTTTATAACTAAAATATTGTGTTGTTTTAAGTAATTTTGGGAGAACGTCATATTACAGAAAATGCAATACGATATGACGACACTCTTCCAAGCCTGAAATCTTATGAACAGAACAAAAGGAACATTCTTTAAAACACTTTAAAATGTTACGAAACTCTTTGATCAAACAAAGCAACATATTTTCTCTTTGAATACTTTTAACACACATTTGGTGAAGACAACACGTGTGCCATTTTCTGAGTGCAACTTCAAGCTATAATTGGATGAAGTGAGTTACTTTTAAATCATCCATTATTTATTATGTAATCCAGATTAAAATCTGTATGTTAAAATTTGTATTTGTTTTTAGTAATTAAAGTTTATATGGTTTGAAAGTGCACATTTTTGGAATATTTTTAAACATGTATTTTCTCGCTATCCAAATTCCCTTTCATTTCATTTCGAGAATACACCGGTCTGCATGAAAATCGATTTCTTTATTTTGAGTTGTGATTCTGAAGCAGTTCGCTGCGCTGAATTCAAAAATGCTACCAGTTCTTTTCTATCACTCACAGTTTTAAAGTTATTAGCAAAACAATTTTGGGACGTTTTGTAATTTTTTACCTTTTTTATCTTTAATTAATTTCGTTTTTTCATATTTTTCAGATAGATAATTCTAACATTACGTCTTTAAAATTTTAATAATGGCTTCCAGAGGATGTACCCATAGTCCAGACATATTTTGTTATATTTGTGGTCGGTATGTTGTAAAACAAAGGACAAATGTAACGACCTTCATTAAGAGAGCTTATCATGCTTATTTTGGAATTAAATTAGGAGATCAAGACAAAAGTTGGGCTCCACACAAGGTTTGTCTTACGTGTGTTGCGGCAGTAAGGAATTGGAGCAAAGGTTAAAAGAAAAGTTTGCCATTTGGGATCCCTATGGTATGGCGCGAGCCTAGAAACCATACCGACGACTGCTACTTCTGTTCTTGCAATGTTAAAGGTTATAATGCAAAGAATAAAGAGAGCCTTCAATACCCAAGTCTTCCATCTGCAATAAGGCCGGTACCCCATGGTCCAGAAGTTCCTATTCCCCGCCCACCCGAGAGTCTGGATCAATACAATTCAGATTCTGATTCAGCTCCAAATCCAGACAATGATGATGTTTATGAACAGCCAACAGCTGACCGAGATCCTAAACCATTAACCCAAGCCGAACTAAATGACTTAGTCAGGGATTTGAATCTGCCTAAGGACTCTGCAGAACTTTTGGGGTCTAGATTGCAGGAGAACAATTTATTGGCATCCGATACATACTTCGCTTGGTAAAGAAGGTAAATATATTTTGTTTCTTTCAGTTATTTTTTTATTCTTTCATAAACAAACAATATGCTTGTCCAAGAGCTAGGAGCTATTTAATTCTGCTTTAATTAGGTTTTACTCTATCACCTAATGATTTCGTGCTACAAGGGGTGTTGTAATACCTCATCTGTCCCCAAATGTTAACCACCCATTGATGGGAGGGGAGAGAGTATTTTGCTGGGAACGGGACTGGTTGTTATATATATTTACCCTACATTATTATGTAAGCGTTACTGTAGTCTATAACAACAAAATTTATGGTTTAGCATGTGCAATCCAATGTTGGTCTCGATAAGATGGTTCACATTTGGGGATAAATGGGGGATTTATGACACACCCTGTAGTAAGAAAACCATACGTGATAGGGAAAAACTAACTATATTTTTGAGATCAGCGCACTCAAATTATATAGAATCACCAACTAGTTTGTAAACATCGATCGACAAGTTTTCAAATGTGTACTGGTGTTATCTTTGTCACTTTGTCCTTCATTTAGACTCAATGAAATTAACTTCGATTGTAGGAAATTACCTTATCCTCTTAGTTAATTTAACCTATCCTAACCTGATTTAATTTAAACTCTCATAACCTTACTAGATCGGACCTAATTCAAGTTTGCATAATCCACAGAATCGATCAAATCTGATCGATAGATAACAATAGTTTTGATAGACGGCTGTCGCACATTCTATCGAGTCTAGCATACTTCTCATTCCTCATTCCTTATGTAAGTGTGGAATTGAGCACATATTATAGATGTCTCTCTATTTTATTGTTTTAAATTTTAAGTATACTTCAACGCAAATGATTAGAGGTTGAGGAGGGGAGGGTGGGAGTTTTCGGTTTAAAGGATTCATTTGTTTGTTGTGTCATATATCATCTATACCAGCGGTGGTGGTGGTTCTCAAACTTGGCAGCCCGCGCACGTTTCTACTGTTTCCAAGGGACACTGGTGTACTGCAGCACACCCTTTGGGAATCACTGTGAACGAGTCTCTACCCTCCTTTCTCGCCTTTTATATTTTTCTTTTACTCTTAAGTTATAAGTTTAATTTTTGCTAAGTTACAAAACTTTATTTGGCTTTAATGACTGTCTCATTATAAAATTATCAGTATTTCTTAAAATTTAAATTTGCAAACTCCATTTTAGTAATTGGAACAGGTTAAAATTTTTTTTTTTGTCGTCTCTCGAAAATGGACATTTTAGGGAAATTTTGTCAATAGATTTTTTTTACGTTGGTTAAGTTAGTCCAAGTTGTGTATAGGTTAGGTTATGTTATGTCAAACTGTGTATTTGTCACTGAAATTTCTCGTTCATAAAATGAGGGTATTGATCCTACCTCACTTTAATCTTTTGATATTTCCTTCGGTACGTACTAGTTAATAAAAGCCTGACAAAGGTGATTAAAGGTGATTGATTAAACAGTACATAACTAAGCATTGTCACGTTTAATGAAAACATATACTTTGGCTTTCCTCACTACTGAAAATCTCATGAGAAACTCGATATTTTTCAACCTTAATTTTCAGCAGCTATTTTTAAAATTAATTTATACAGTTTAATTTTTATAGTTGGAAAAACACATAAATATTGCTAATCTTTTTTAAGGGAAAAAAAAAAACACTTAATTCATTTGACTTTACGAATTAATGTAAGTAAAAATTAACCAGCATGAAAAAAATGTATCTAAGTATAAAAGCATCTGATTATTTAACTTTCTATGACAATGACAACCGCATGTTATGTCAGGATTATCGTAAGCGGTGCCAAGAAGCCGATTTCTTTCTTTAATGAAAGTTCATACGATTATTATTCAATTTTCACTCTTATCTCTTCCTAAGGCATAAATATGAAATATGACCGTTTTAAACTATAGTATATTCCCCGTTAATTTCATTAGAAAGAGCCAAAAACATGAATCACATGACAGAAAATGATGTGCAAAATGAACTTAATTTCTACCTGCATTACATTTCTACACTCTCTGTACAGAAGACCTTGGGTTTGTAATGTGATTGGCTTTCTGCCTTGAGAATGAATTCGAAATATTATATGTTTTATGTTAGTCTGGCTATAGCTTTGTTTGAAGTTGCAGTGGAGTGAGATACGTTTAGGAGAAGTTTCCTTCGGGATGTAATATTCAGCTTAGTTTCAAACATATGTTTAAGCGGAATTGAACAAATGTATCACTTTGGCTTATATATATACACACACACACACACAGTATATGTATGTATATATATGTATATATATATATTATTAGTTTTATATAGTTTTGTTCTACCCACGCAAGTAACTATTAAATGGAGAAATGAATTTTCATGAGTTACAAAATTTTATATATTTTATCTTCTTTATAAAATATAAATTATGCATTTTCACTGAGGATATATAACGTTTTTCGTTATATCGAGTGACCGGAATATACGATATTTTCAAGTGAAAAGTATAATGCGGAAACAAAAGAGTAGGCCACGTATTAAGAAAACCAACAAAATTTTTGCAAATGTCCGAGTGAAAACAAACTATAAATGTCTGAGTAACTAATGCATTAAAAAAAAATAAATCCCCAAAAATGAGGAAACGGAAGTATCCAAAATCGAGTGAGAAGCGGCCAGCGCCGGTGCCTGACGCTTTGGCAGCTATAATCAGTAAACCAAACACTGACGGATGTACCCCAGATATCATCATTCGCTCCGATAGAGAAGATAAGAGTATCGAGTTACAGGAGAAAATTCAGGTCAGCAAAGAGATCAGTTTCAAAAATCATCCTCTTGCTGTAGATGATGCCAATAACGACGAGGAAAAGATAAATGTGAACAATACAGTCGCCAAAGATACATCATTAAAGTGCCAAATTCACTCAAGTGAAGAAAAAGGTCTGAAAAATAGAAAACCTGACAAAATCCCAGCTGATGAGTCTTTCATAGAACCTGTAGGTGAGAACACGCAAAATAAAAGCAGCAACACTAATGATAATGACATACCGGCCAAGTCATACGAGCGAGTAGATGGATCAAACTTGCAAAATTTTGATACGCTAAAAAGTATCGAAGCCCAAAATGTAGATAAGACTTCTGATACTGAAAGATATCACGTATCGAAACAAACGAGAAAAGAGAAAAGAAACGAAATATCATCAGGAAATACTTCAAAGAAAAAAATTTGGTCCAGTGGTATAAATGAGGTGAAAAAAGTGGCAAGTGCTTTAGCGGGAAGCTTAGTTAAACATAAAGAAAAGAAAAGTAACACATCGATGATGAATGAACTGGTTAAACATAATTTAGCACCTACAATAAAGAAGAAGAACAAAAAATCCAGAGACGTTTTTGGAAACACGAAACATAATGTAGGGAGAGGAATGAGAAATGCTATATCTGAAACCAGAGAAATTAATGATGAACAAACTAACACTTCTTCTGTAATTAAAGTAAATTTTAATAGAGAATTAATAAAAACTGAAGTTCAAGGTAAAAGTCAACAAATACTGAATACTGAATCTGATAGTAGAAAAACATTACAGTCAGCAGGTTCCGCTTCATGTGAAGGTTTCCCAAATGAAGCAAGCACTGTTAGAGACCCTCCTATGAATAAAGGACAAGCGGCTACAAATGAAGGCAATATTAGAAAAAGAAACAGAAGTGTGCATGAAGCATTTGTTAATTCTTTTAACAGAAAAGAGCAAGCTCTTCTAAATAAAGTAATAACCAAGAAAAGCACTGTTAGAAGAACTAGAAGTCTAGAAGAAGCAATTCATCCAGAATATCGAATAAATGCTAAATCGAATGAAGCAATAACTGATAAAGGCACCGATAGACGAAAATTAAGAAGTCTAGAAGCAATATCTTCAGACTATGGAGAGCAAGATGTTTCTAAGATAATAACTTATAAGATCACTGTTAGAAAAGGGAGGACGGCTGTAAACCTAAATGAAGCAATTCCTTTAACCTATGAAGAGAAAAGTGCTTCAAATGAATTAATAAATAATAAAAGCACAGCTAGAAGAAGAACTAGAAGTCTAGTAGCAGCAGTTCCTTTGGACTATGGAGAGAAAGGTATTTCAGGTGAGGCAATGACTAATAAAGACCCTGTTAGAAGAATTAGAAGTCTAGAAGAGGTAGCTCCTTCAAATTATAGAAAGAAAGTTGTTTCAAGTAAAGTAATAACTAATAAGGGTACTGTTAGAAAAATTACTCAAATTCTAGACGAGCCAACTCCTTCAGACTATGAAAATAAAGGTGCTCCAAATGAATTAATAAGTAATAAAGGCACTGTTAGAAGGAGGACAAACAGTCTAGCAGAGGCAAGAGATAGAACTGGTTCAAATGAATTAATAACTAATAATGACACTATTAGAAGAACTAGAAGTCTAGTAGAAGTAGCGCTTTCAGATTATGGAAAACAGGTTGTTTCAAATAAAGTGGTAACTAATAAAAACTCTAGTGAAAAAACTATAAATCTGGAAGAAGTAATTTCTGCAGAATATAGCGAACTAGCTGTTTCACATGAATTAATAACTAATAAAGATATTGATCAACGAAGAACTAGAAGTCTAAATGAAGAGCATCCTTCAGATTATGGAGAACAAGCGGTTCCATATAAAATAATATCTAATAAAGACAGTCTTAAAAGGAGAAGTAGAAGCTTAGGGCATTATAGAGAGCAAACTGCTCTAAATAAGGTAATATCTAATAAAGGTAATGTTAGAAGAAGAACTAGAAGCCTAAAAGAAGCAAATCCTTTAAATTTTAAAGAGTATGCTGCTTCAGGTAAATTAATAAGTAAAAAAGATGGTGTTAGAAGGAGAACTAGAAGTCTAAAAGAAATAGTTCCTTCAGACTGTGGAGTAAAAGCTTATTCAAATGAGGTAATGACTAATAAAGTCACTGTTAGAAGAACTAGAAGCTTAGAAAAAGCAAGTTTTTTAAGATGTGGAGAACATATTGTTGCAAATAAAGCAATAATTTATAAAGATGGTTTCAGAAGAATTAGAAGTCTCGAAGGAATAATATCTCCAGACTACAGAAAGCAAACTGGTTCGAGTGAAGTAATAACTAATAAAGACACTGATATAAGAAAAAGAAGCATAAAAGATGTTATTTCTTCAGGCCATGGAAAGAAAGCTAATTCAAATGAAGAAAGAGCTAACAAAGACACTGTTAGAAGAACCCGAAGTCCAGAAGAAAGTATTGCTTCAGATGTTGAAGAGAAATGTGTTCCAAATGCAATAATTACCCATAAACCCACTCTCAAAGGAAAAACAAAAATTTTTGATAAAGTAATTCCTTCAGAATATGGAAGGCAAATTTTTCAAGTGGAAAGCCAATAAAACGAACTAGAAGCCTAGGAGAATTAATTCCTTCGGAATATGGAGCAAAAACTGATTCAAACGAAGTAATAACTAATAAAGACACCGTTAGAAGTAGAACTAGAGATCTAGAAAAAGCAATAACTTCAGACTATAGAGAGAAAGGTGTTTCAAATAAAGTGATATCCGATAAAGTCACAGTTAGAAGAACAAGAAGCCTAGAATGTTCTTCAGACTATGAAGTGAAAAGTGTTTCAAATGAACTAATAACTTATATAGATACCATTAGAAGAATTAAAGGTTTAAAAGAAGCAAAATCTTTAGACTGCGGAAAACAAGATGTTTTAAACAAAATTATATTGAATAAAGGCACTGTTAGAAGAACTAAAAGCCTAGAGTCAGCAATTTCATCCGACTATGGAGATGAAGGTGTTTCAGATAAAGTAATAACTAATAAAGCTACTGTCAGAGAAAAGACTGGAAGTTTAGAAAAAGCAAAATTTTCAGTTTCCAGAGAGCGGGATGTTTCAGATAAAGTCATATCTGATACAGGCACTGTTAGAAGAACTAAAAGCCTAGAATTTCCTTCAGGCTGTAGAGAAAAAGGTGTTCCAAAGGAAGAGATAAATAATAAAGTTATTGTCAGAGAAAGAACTAGAATTTAGAAGAAGCAAAATTTCAGTTCCCAGAGAGCGGGATGTTTCAAATAAAATTATATCTGATATAATTACTGTTAAAAGAAGAACTAGAAGTCTAGAATTTTCTTTAGACTGTAGGGACAAAGGTGTCTCAAATGCAGCAATAACTAATAAATGTATTGTTAGAAGAACTAGAAGTTTAAAAGGAGCAAAATCTTCAGACTATGAAACGCAAGATGTTTCAAATAAAGTCATATCTAATAAAGATACTGTTAGAAGAACAACAAAAAGCCAAGAAGCAGCAATTTCTGCAGTCTATGGAGAGAAAGGTGTTTCAAACGAAGCAATAATTAATGAAAAAGTCTTTAGAAGAACTAGAAGTTTAGAAGAGGAAGCTTTTTCAGATTACGGGGAACGAGACGTTTCAGATAAAGTCATAACTAACAAAAGCACTGTTAGAAGAAGAACTAGAAGCTTAGAAGCAGCAATTTCTTCAGACTGTAGGGAGAAAGGTGTTTTAAATAAGCTAATTACTAATAAAAATGCTACTCGAAAAAGAACTAAAAATTTAAAAGAAAAAAATTCAGACTATAGAGAGCAAAATGTTTCATATAAAGTCATATCTGATATAAGCACTGTTAGAAGAACTAGAACCTAGAATTTTCTTCAGGTGTTTCAAATAAAGTAATGTCTAATGAAAATATTGTGAGAAAAACTGCAAGCTTAGAAATACCACAATTTTCAGATTATGGAACGCAATATGTTCCAAAGAAAGTAAAATCTAATAAAGGCACTGTTAGAAGAACTAGAAGCCTAGAAGCAGCAATTCCTTCCGATTGTGGAAAAAAAAATGTTGCAAATGAAGCAATAACTAAAAAAATTACTGTTAGAGAAAGAACAAGAAGTTTAGAAGAAGCAAAATTTTCCGATTCCGGAGAGCGAGATGTTTCAAATAAAGCCATACCTGATATTGGCACTGTTAGAAGAATTAGAAGCATAGAACTTTCTTCAAACACGGAACAGAAAGTTGTTTCAAATAAAGTAATAATTAATAAGGATCTTGCTAGAAGAACTAGAAGTTTAGAAGAAGTAAAATATTTAGATTATGGAAAGCAAGATGTTTTAAATAAAGACACATTTACTAAAGGCACTGTTAGAAGAACAGGAAGCCAAGAAACAACAATTTCTGCAGGCGGAAATAAAGGTGTTTTAAATGAATAATAACAAATAAACGTGCTGTTAGAAGAACTAGAAGTTTAGAAATAGCAAACTTTTCAGACTACGGAGAACAATACATTTCAAATAAAGTCATATCTGATAAAGGCACTGTTAGAAAAAGAACTAGAAGCCTAGAATGTTCTTAGACCGTGGAGAGAATGGTGTTTCAAATGAAGTAATAACTTATAAAATACTATTAGAATAAATTCACAAATAGCAAAATTTTCAGACTATGGACAGCAAACTGTTTCAAATAAAGTTATATCTAATAAAGGCACTGTTAGAAAAAGAACTAGAAGCCTTGAATTTTCTTCAGACTATGGAGAGAAAGGTGTTTTAAATAGAGTACTAAATAATAAAAATACCATTAGGAGAACTAGAAGTTTAAAGGAAGAATACTAGCGGACTATGGAAAGCAAGATGTTTCAAATAAAATTATATCTAATAAAGGCACCGTTAGAAAAAGAACTAGAAGCCTTGAATTTTCTTCAGACTATGGAGAGAAAGGTGTTTTAAATAGAGTAATAAATAATAAAAATACCATCAGAAGAACTAGAAGTTTAAAGGAAGGAATACCAGCGGACTATGGAAAGGAAGATGTTTCAAATAAAATTATATCTAATAAAGGCACCGTTAGAAAAAGAACTAGAAGCCTAGAATTTTCTTCAGACTATGGAGAGAAAGGTGTTTTAAGTCGAGTAATAAATAATAAAAATACCATTAGGAGAACTAGAAGTTTAAAGGAAGGAATACTAGCGGACTATGGAAAGCAAAATGTTTCAAATAAAATTATATCTAACAAAGGCACCGTTAGAAAAAGAACCAGAAGCCTAGAATTTTCTTCAGACTATGGAGAGAAAGGTGTTTTAAGTGGAGTAATAAATAATAAAAATACCATTAGGAGAACTAGAAGTTTAAAGGAAGGAATATTAGCAGACTATGGAAAGCAAGATGTTTCAAAGAAAGTTATATCTAATAAAGACATTTTTAGAAGAAGAAAAAGAAGTCTAACAAAAGCATTTTTTTCAGATTATAAAAAGCAGGGTGTTTCAAATAAAATAAACACTGTTAAAGAAAGAGCTAAAAGTCTAGGAGGAAGTATTTCTTCAGAATATGGAGAGCAAGCTTTTTCAGAGAAGTTAACTAATAAATGCACTATTAGAAGAACTAAAAGTCAAGTAGAAGCATTTCCTTCAAAGTATGGGAAAGGGGTTGCTTTTAGCGAATTAATAACTAATAAGTGCAAAGTTAAAAGAGCAATTAGAAAATTAAAGGAAGCAGTTTCTTCAATCTGTGGAAAGAAAGTTGTTTCTAGCAAAGTAATAAGTTATAACAATATTAGAAGAACCAGAAGTTTGGGAGAAAGTTTTTCAGAGTATCGACAGAAAGGGATCCCAAATGAAACAATTACTGATGGAGATACTGTTAGAAGAGTAGAAAAGATTAGAAATTTAGGTGAATCAACTGCTACTGCTGATTTTTCTAATAGTGTAAAGCACGTTGGTTCAAATGAAGCAACTGCTAAAGAAGATACTAGTATAAAAAGAAAAATTCGAAATCAAGACAAAACGATTTCTTCCAATAACGAAGACCAAGCTGTTTCAGATAAAATAATTATCAATGAAGGCAATATTAGAATAATAAGAACTAGGAACCCAGATGAAGCCGCTGCAAATTCTTCTCATGAAGATACTGTTAAAAGAAAAAGAACTAGAAATTTGGAGGAAACAATTTCTTCAAACACTGAAGATCAAGCCACTTCAAATGAAGTAATTATAGATGAAGGCAGTGTTAGAAGAAGAAGCAGGACTAGAAACGCAGATGAAGCCGCAGCTAATTCTTCTCATGAAAGTACTGCTAGAAGAAAAAGAACTAGAAATTTGGAGGAAGCAATTTCTTCGACCACTGAAGATCAAGCCGTTTCACATGAAGTAATTATAGATGAAGGAAGTGTTAGAAGAAGAAGGACTAGAAACCCAGATGAAGCCGCAGTTAATTCTTCTCATGAAAGCACTGTTAGGAGAAAACGAACCAGAAATTTGGAGGAAGCAATTTCTTTAACCACTGAAGATCAAGCCGTTTCAAATGAGGTAATTATAGATGAAGGCAGTGTTAGAAGAAGAAGCAGAACTAGAAACGCAGATGAAGCCGCAGTTAATTCTTCTCATGAAAGTACTGTTAGAAGAAAAAGAACTAGAAATTTGGAGGAAGCAATTTCTTCAACCACTGAAGATCAAGCCGTTTTACATGAAGTAATTATAGATAAAGAAAGTGTTAGAAGAAGAAGCAGAACTAGAAACGCAGATGAAGCCGCAATTAATTCTTCTTATGAAAGCACTGTTAGAAGAAAAAGAACCAGAAATTTGGAGGAAGCAATTTCTTCAACTACTGAAGATCAAGCCGTTTCAAATGAGGTAATTATAGATGAAGGCAGTGTTAGAAGAAGAAGCAGAACTAGAAACGCAGATGAAACCGCAGTTAATTCTTCTCATGAAATCACTGTTAGGAGAAAAAGAACTAGAAATTTAGAGGAAGCAATTTCTTCAACCACTGAAGATCAAGCCGTTTCAAATGAAGTAATTATAGATGAAGGCAGTGTTAGAAGAAGAAGGATTAGAAACCCAGATGAAGCCGCAGCTAGTTCTTCTCATGAAAACACTGTTAGGAGAAAACGAACCAGAAATTTGGAGGAAGCAATTTCTTCAAACACTGAAGATCAAGCCGTTTCAAATGAAGGAATTATCGGTAAAGACATTCCCAGGAGAAGGACTAGAAATCTGAAGGAAGCAATTTCTCCTAGCAATGAAGGACTTATTTCAGAGGAAATAGTTATCAATGAAGGCGCTGTTAGAAGGAGTAAAACTAGAAATTTAGATGAAACTATTGCTGATTCTTCTAACAATGAAGAGGAAGCTGTTTCAAATGAAGGTACTATTAGAAGAGCTAGAAATATCGAGGAAGCAACTATTTCTAATAACGAAGGACAACCTGTTTCACGTGAAATGGTTATCGATAAAGGTTCTGTCAGAAGAAAAAGCTCTAAAACTCTAGATGAAACCATTGCTGATTCTTCTAAGAATGACGAACAACCTGTTTCAGCTAAAATAATTACCAATGAAGTTACTATTAGAAGAGAGAGACATAAAAATGAAGATAACTCAGACTATGATAACGAAAATAAAATTGTTTCAAATGAAGCTCATACTAATCAAAGCGTTGATGTTGCAAGTAATACAAATTTCACTGAAATACAAGAAGAAAACAGTATAATTAATGAAAGACCTGATGATAAAAGTGAAACATGGTCTAATGAAAGGTTTATTAAAAGGAGAAGAACTAAAAGCTGGAGTATAGGAGATGAATTTTATCTTAACAGCGATGGAAGTCTGTCTGTCTTTAAATTAAGTGCAAAGTATTGCATTAATGATAGGGAATGGCGCAAATTGAAGGAGTTCGAGAAACTAAATACAGACGAAAATAATTTAAGTGTTAAAATTGAGCAAGAACTGAAGAAAATTTTTCATGGAGATGCTAATGAAAATGAGGTAAGTCATTGCAGTTATACCGTAAAAAATAATTAAGCATATATTTTCAAAAGAACCACTGTAAACAAAGATTTAATTATCTCCCCGTTGAAGGCGATACCCCCCTTTAATTTTATTTTTGAAGTTAGAAACACATTTTCCATTTATTGTTTATCAAGCGGTGCGCCTCGGTGGTGGAGTAGTTAGCGTCGCTGACTACGAATCCATCGGCCCCGGGTTCGAGACCCGGTGATGGCAGCCGGCGCGCAGCAAAACCCAGCTGTTCATCCTTCCACACAAATAAAGTGGTTGGTAGATAAATGGGTACCCTGGGTGGCCTAGTAGTTAAGACGCTGGGCTGCTGGTGGGGCGTGGTTCGGATTCCAGATTAAACTGTAGGTCTAAGGTGGAGTGAAAAGCTTGACCTTCGTCAGAATGAACAATTCAGGCGGAAGCTAATCAAAGGTTACCAAAGGTTACCAAAGGTGGTTTGTAAACCCCATTCTCTGAAAACTAAGAAAATTACATAAGTTTGTCTTGATGTTGAAATTGGCATATCTCTTAATCTTTCGCTGTGATGCGAGTGTAAAAATGACCAAATGAATTAAGTACCCATATTGGACACGCTTTAGAACATTCATAATCGCCAATAGAGAAGTTATCTCCTCATTGTTCATTTATAAACTGAGAATAAAAGTTGCATCGGTGTATAGCAGGTTTCCAGTTGAGATGCATATTTGAACCTATACAAATCTGAACGATCGACAAGACCACAATAACATCAACGCTTTAAAAACCTAACTTAACCTAATCTAACCTAGCGTAACCTAACCTGTTCTAATCTAACCTAACTTAATCCAACTCATACTATACTTGTCGATAGAATGTCAAGTCGACAGATGTCATAAGGCCGGTATATTTTGATCTCTTATACTCTTATTTCATTCCGTCATTTTGCTTCTAACTTCTTCTGTCTAAGCAAAACACATTTATAAATAAATACAATCAAGGTGGCCTGAAAATGTGCATTCTATAACTGTATCAGAATATGCCTTTAACTACAGTAATTCTTAATGGCTTTGTATATATATATATTTCAAGGTCAGTCTGAAATTGCCACCAGAGCGTCGCCTTTATCATTTAACGAATAAGTTAATTATTTTCCTTAGTAATTGAATTAAAGGTATTCCAAATTATCGTTGGGTCTCTCGAGTCTTCTCCTCAAGAACAGGCCTTCTCTATTCTCTATTCTTCATTTTTTTCTCTCTGACCGGTAACGTTTTGTCTTAACGAAAGGACAAAGCAAGTTTAGAATAAAGGTATTCCTCACTTTTATTTTACTCAATCTTATTTTTAATTTCTGACATTCCTCACGTGAAGTATTGCGTCGCCAAGACGTCAACACCTTTTCGTAAAAAAATTCAAACTATATATATATATATATATATACTACTCTGGAAATTCAGGAACATTCTAGTATAGACTTTAGCACATTCCTTTCCAATGAGCAGCTTTTTCTGTTGGTGTTTTGAGGGATGAGGAACCACCTAAATATATGATTTGCAGGTGACAGTCACACACCATTAGGGGAAACTATAAAACTGAATATCTGAAGGAAACGTGCCAACGTCTCTACTATAGAATGTTAGTAATCTGTACTATAGTTTGTGTAAGAAAATTGACATATGTAAATGGCTTCACGATCTGCAGCTTCAACATTCACTGCGTTTACAAATATCTCACATGGTTAGACGTTTGTTCACCCCCCGTGTGTGTATATATATATATATATATATATTGTAAGGCATAACTAAACAATTACTAATGCTAGTTATAAATTGCTAGTCATAAAAACTCTAATTGATATGAATTCCAAACAGCCAGGTTAATAGCACATTCATGCCAAAATACACATATGATTACGTCTTGACAGTTATCCTATTTTAAGCGGTTACCTGTTATATATATATATATATATATATATATATATATAATATATATATATAATATATATATATATATATATATGTAATAGTTATTCCTGTACTCAAGAAAATGGATCTATTTTTATGTGACTAAAATTTTCTCTAGAGCCAGTTCATAGTGCCCCCTATAACCCCCCTGTGTGGGTGATTATTATGGCATTAAAAATAAAAATATACTTAAAATATCTCTTCATTCATATTTAACTTTATTATTATTATTTTCCGCTGTTTTTATGCTAAGATCACCTTTTAGGAAGCAAAAACATGCAATAAATTAGGATATTAGCAAGCAGAACCGTGCACTTATGTCTGTGTGTGTGTGTGTGTGTGTGTATGTGCGTATGCGTACGTGTGTGTTAACTTACTGACATATAATATATACGTTGCGTGCGAAAGCGGTAAATAGAAATAAAATAGCATATAAAGTATCAGGAATGGCACTGATACTTGGCACACGTTTTGAAGGAAATAAATTTTGGCTCTGCTTGCACATTAAGTCACTCAATGATCTTTTAGCCAGTTTCATATCGTTTCAGAGTATATCGCGTTTTCTATATTGATAACGATATATACTTATCGGTCGTCTACCTCAGTTAGGGCATGACACCCCTCGGAATTAAAATCTGTCATAGTGCCATCAATATTTTTATCAAATCAGGGAAATTTTTATCCATTTATTTCTTGAATTTTTTCCACGTGTAGTCAATGTTATCCAATTTATAAAAAAAGAGTATAAATAACGAAGGGTGAGTGGATAAAAGGTGGGCGGAAATAAATGCCAGAACAAAGGTAGGTAAAATGTGGCAAAATAGTCACACGAAAAAATTGAGAAATGGTAAATAAAAACTGAAGAGGAAGAAAGGGGGGGTGGGGAAGTAAGGGAGTGAAATGGGGCGAAGGAACGTTAGCCAATACGCCTCGTACCTCAGCCCTCAGTCGCTAACTTTAACCGCTCTTCTCGTGCTTCTTTGAAACAGTTGGGTTCAGAGCTCGATCAGTGTAAGAATGGAGAATTAAGAGGTTTTGTGGTGGTTTTAAAAGGTTATTTTTAACGCGAAGTACATTCTATTATCTTTGATGGTTTTTCAAAATCGATTTCATCTTGAATAAAATCAACGAATTATCTCAAAAAGTATTTTTGAAATTATCACTCACCAAATATTAGATAAAACCATTATCACATGATAATTATTATTATTACGTACTTGAACGTTCAATAGCCATTTTGGCAGTGATGCGTATGTTGCCGAGATAGTATTTTGTTAAACAGAGAATAGTTCATGCAGCAAGAATTTAAGAATAACGATTCTCCAGCTCGTTGTAATAATTTTGTAGTTCTGAGCGCGTTTGCCTCGTAAAGAAAATATAAAAACTTAATTTTCCTACGCGTCAATGACCTTAGATTAGGCCAAGGCTTTAAGTAAAGACGGAAGGCGTTCTCCGTTTTTGTTAACGATTTCAAAACTTCCATTTAAAATAAGTTTATTGGCGTTGTTGACGTTTCAGTGACTGGATCATTCGATTTACTTAATCGACATGTCGATTGATCTTAAGCGTTACCTGCTCGCAGGAGCGAAGGACGTTAACGAAACGGGGCCTTCCCCTTATGAAGGTAACTCTAATTTAAGTCTTCTTCTTCGACGGAAGACTCCTCGAGATAAGAGAAACAGGCTCTCTTTGGACCTTGACCTCATCAAGTCTGGTCATGGATATGAACAAACAAATCCTGAAAAACAAACCGTGAACTATCGTAGATCGACAACCGATGTTCTCGCAAGCGCTTTGAAGAGACGGTCGCTAAACCTCGAGTTCTTGCAACAAGGTCCTAAAAGAAGAACCGTCCATTTTGACCTTCCCAATTCCCCAATACATCATCCCCATCACGGAGATGAATCCCTCAATGAGAATACTGAATCTCACCGTTCGCGTCCTAGACGCCGTCAGCAGCAGGAACAGAAGAAACAAGAAGAGGAAGAAACATCTCTGGTTGGAGTTAATCCTCATCTACGTCAACTGATGGCAGTGACGCCTAATACTTACACCGAAGCGCAGCGCCTTAAGAAAATGCTGAAAAGGGCTGTCAGTGGACCCGACGCTACGTTCGAGGACCTGAAAGCGTACAGACTGGCCATGAAAAAGCTTCGGAGGATTGTCAGCCGAGAACAGGAAAAAGAACTGGAGAGGGCGGAAGAGGAAAACGCGAGAGAAAGAGAGTTTCATAATTTCATGGAGAAGGTAAACGGTTAAGAGACGCCCTTCCTGTAAAATGTGGCGTCACAAACGCAGGGAAACAAACCTGAGGTTTTAGTAAGAGCTACACCGAGTTTGTGGTTCTGTTATATATAAATCCTTTATATTTTCTGAAAGTTCTTACCTTTTGCAGTTTAGAATCTTCCCATTTCTTTTAAGATATATATATTATAAGGAGAGAGAGAGAGAGAGAGAGAGAGAGAGTTATATATACACGATTTAAAATGAAGACTCATCCTTACTCATAACAAAAGTATGAAATTATTTTGTTCTATTATCGTCCTCTGCCCGTAATCTCATGACTGAACTTGTGCGTCATTTGGTGAATATTCCAAAATTCTTTGATCAATAAATTCTAGCAAACATCATCAGAAGAGTATTAAGTACATACAAGATCAGAATCCAAGCATAGGGCGGGGTACGTATAAAGGGTAAAGTTTACTCGGACCCGAACAGCAAAGGGGCCCGGTAGGTCCCAATTAAGAAAACATTTTAAATCTTTTTCTGTATTTTTTTTTGTTAATGATGTGCGTGTTAATTCAGCTCTGAACTGGATGTAATGCATTTATTTCGATAAAAATATGCATGTCTGAAACTGAAGGAGGGGGAGAGCAGGAGTCAGAGGCAAGGGAGCCCGGCATGTGATTGTGTACTGTGCCTGAGAAAGTGATCATTGGGCCATGTACAAGAGTTAATAAGACGAAAAATAAACTCTACCAAAATGATATCATTTAAAAAAAAAAAACTTTGCAAAAATCTTTATATAAAAAACACTAAAAATAAGATTGTCAATTTTATATTTAAAAAAAAAATAATATAGAATCCCCTAAAAGAAAACGTTTAAAAAAAAAAAAAAAAACCGAAGTCATTCACCAATTTTGATTTTCTTTTTCAAATGTAAATAACTTGCATGAAACATAAACAACAATAATTAATATTATTTTATTTAAAGTATTAAAATTTTTTGTAAATAACAAACTGTAAAAGTCATCGTACGTAAATGGTAATAACGTCTCTATTACATGTATTTTCATTAATTACAGTATAGCCCGAGGACTACCAAATTCTCATCATCAGTAAGTTCGTTTCTTATAATGTACGTGTCTGAATATGTTTTTCTTTAAGTTTTGTTAATGGATTTATTTGTTTCGTCTCTTTGGCGACTTAAACACTTTATCATGCAAAACGTGTCTTTAAAATTAAGGTTTATAATCATTTTATTTTTTATGTTTTGTTTACAAACATCAATTTTGTGGCTGGTTTTCGCTTTAAGTGTGTTTGTATTCGTTTTAAACACTTTTGTTCGTTGAATTTACTATTTCTGTCTAAGTTATATAAAATTTTAGTTAATATAATTAAGTAAGAGTGAATGAGGGCTTATAATTAATAATATATATTTTAAATTACAAAGGGATGACAAAAGTAATTAAACACCACGATGATTACCCTTCAAGGACATATGGCAATAGAATGCCAGAACGTATCTCAGCTTGACGTAATATAAAATGGGAAAGCAACACATTCTAAATATAATGATTCAATAACTCTAATTTATTGACTTTTATTATCAAATAAAAAAGTTATGGAAAAACCCAAAGGTGTCCAGTTACTTTTGTGAACACTCTGTAAGTAAAAAGGGCGTAAGTGTTGAAACTACCATTCTGACAGGTCCTGGCTGACAGAATATGAAATCTATCAACGTTGACAGACAAAAATCTTAAAAATTGCTTTCAGAACACATTCCAAACTTTGAAATAAATTATGACTCATCTTAATAGTGTATAGAGAGGATACAAGTACAATATTTTTTTCTGAAAGAGAACATAGAATTTTAAGTACTTAGCTACATCTTATAAACTGCCAAATACGGTCCAGTAAGTGTTACCTTTCATGGCAGTTTAATGCCTTGCATAAATTATACGCAATTTATATGTGCGTAATAATGTCATGATTCATGACATTCACAGTAATAATAATAATGATGATAATAATAATAATGATAATAATAATATTTAACTTAAAGAATCATTTGCCACTCACACTTTTAAGTCCCGAGATTCAGTGAACCAAAAATATTTGCTTTATTTTATACGGTCACGTGATAATGGGCGATTTTTAAATTTTTTTTATCAGTTAACTGATAAAAACCCCCCAAAAAAGCAGCTGAGAAGTTTATTATAAAACATTTCTTGAGAAAAACTTGTAAATTCTTAATAAATTAACCCTTTGTCACGCAGTGTGACTACTGATTTTGTTCAGGCTAACGCCAGACGATTTTATTCAGTCTCGGAAAGACCTCTGTGCGGTAATTATAATATAATTAATCCAGAGAAGTAATTTCTACTTTATACTTTTAGTTACTTTTCAGACATCAGTAATTTTTATTTGTAATCGATTACTTTTGCCCACAACTGGTTAAGAGACGTTTGCTTAATCCTTTACTGCACAGAGGTTTTTCCGAGACTGAATAAAATCGTCTGGCATAAGCCAGAACAGTAAAGTCACACTGCCCGACAAAGGATTAACGATGTTTACAAAGTGAATACTTGAACTGAAATGGTTTCTTTTCATTGAATTTCATTCCTCGTCCAAGAGTGAGAAATTCGCGAGTAAGAATCTAAAAGGAGGAAATTTTCAAAGCGATCCATTGCCATTCCTACTGCAATTTTGTTCCCATTTTAAGTTAGATTTTTTTTCGCACAAAATACCGCGCTCGAACCCCCACATACGTTACGGTCTCTTTTACTCCTTCCCAAATCAGGAAACTCTTTTTCCTACATTTGAAATTCTTACTTGCGGACCGTGAATGACACTGAATGGGAATGACACTCAATGTGTATGGGAATGACATTGAATGGGAATGACACTCAATGTGTATGGGAATGACATTGAATGGGAATGACACTCAATGTGTATGGGAATGACATTGAATGGGAATGACACTCAATGTGTATGGGAATGACACTGAATGGGAATGACACTCAATGTGTATGGGAATGACACTGAATGGGAATGACACTCAATGAGAATGGGAATGATACTGAATGAAAAGTAATCAAACTGAACAATGTTACTCTTAATTCCAAAATGTGAGCAACGAAGCCCGTTTTCCCACATTTTTCGAAAAGTGTTTAAGAGCAAGTACTGAATAGTGTTTGCGTTGTTTCCTCGCAACCTTCATCCTGTAACATTGGCATCTCTTATGCAAATGACGTATTATTAGTTCACCAAATGTCATTTTTTTTTTTGGTATACAACTATTCTGTTGTATGTTATTTTGATTTTTAGGAGTTAACTAATAAAAAGAAATATCTCGCTCAAGGTTTAAAAAACAACAAAAAAAGGAATTTATACTTACTCATTTTAAAAATTTCGAACTGTCTTTACTTTAATAGTTTACTTCTAACATTAGGGCACCCTGTAGTTCAGTAGTTACGGTAGCGGATTGTGAACGATGAGGCTCTGATTCACTCCCGCCTGCTGGTTCCTGAGTTGAGTTTTCCGCTTACCCTGTCATTTCTAAGGCTAAAAGTGAATTTTGGGGCATACTCACCCTTACATCGTGGTAAAATGAGCTTCCTAGCTGTTACCTATTTACTTCTTACATTAACAAACTAAAAAAGTTCTTAGAAATCCACCGAAAAAATACGTTCAGGTGTTCAGAAGAAAATATGTCTGCTTAAAACCAAAACAGTTTCATTGGCATAAATAAACTGTACAAGATGAAATAAAAAATTAATTTAGTATCCCGTAACACCTGGTCGTTTTCATTTTAATTAAAAGGGCTTTGACTTAATGTTTTTTGAACTTACTTATCTGCAGTATTTTCTCTATATATAGGAAACGAAGACTTGGCCCAACCTTCTTTCTATACACAGAAATATTATCTTCTTTTGTCTCAATTCACTCAAAAAGGAGCTTTAAAGACCATTTTTTTCTATCTAAAGAAGTTATGTATCATTAAAAAAAGTTATTCTATCATTTGGCGAGAAGTTTTGATGAAAACTTCCCTTAGAATGTACCCTCAAAAAGAAGTTATAAGTTCTAAATTCAGAAGGTCTTATTTTGAATGAAGTATTTCATTACATAAAAGTTTTTCAGTACAAATAAATTTGGAGCATCTTCATTTGCGCTAATTACTTTTCGAACGATTTTCGTACTTAAAGTCTGTATCAGTAAAGGTGAAATTCGGTTGTTAGTTCAGCTTCTTGTTCCCTTTTGAACACGTAAACATCCGAATAAACTCCATTTGCAAAAGTTAGTTCAATTTTCATCATCACTCCATTAAAAATTTCGGGATAAGTCTTGGCCACGTCGCAACATTGCTTCACATGAGGTCAGCGAAGTGATTTTTTTAAACATTTGACACTTTAAAAGGTTCCTGTTTTTTATTAACTAAAATAAAAGCATGAAATATTTACTGTACCTCCTTTACACACGGAGAATTAGTCCAAAGTGCAAACCATGCTCTGTTTGATGGCCCCTCAGCTCGTTAACTCTTTGCTCACGAACAACAAAATTTTGCAATACTTTGAACAGAGTATCTGTGAAGATCTGAGAGATTTCTTGTCCAATTCATGCTATCAATTCTCAATCGTATGTGGATTCTGTTTAAAACACTTTATCTATTAAATAACCCCGTAGATAAAAATCACAGGGGTTTAGATCTGGTGATATTGGTGGCCATGATATTCCTTTATCATAAACCGCAGGAAATCTGTTGAACGGGACTCATACCTTATAAGTATCGTGAGCTGGGATGACATCGCATATGGGGCTAATTCTCCATGAATATATTATTACCTTATCAGATATCGAAATTGTATAGAAAAAATATTTAAAATATCGTAAAAACTGTAATTTGTATTCTTTTCTGAATAATAGTTTTCTCTTTTCTGTTTATTCTGACGAAGGTCAAGCTTTTCACCACACTTTATATATACACAGGGTGTCCAAAAAGTCGCACTACAGTTGGAAAACTTATTATATAGTGCGACTACATAAATTTTCCAACTGTAGTGCGACTTTTTGAACACCCTGTGTATATATATATATATATATATATATATATATATATATATATATATATATATATATATATACGCATCAACATGTCACAGTGAAAAGCAAAAAATAATATTATCTAAAAATGAAAATGTACTTGTTTCGTTTTTGTGTATTTGTTTTGTGTTTATTTGCTATAATGTTACTGAACGACAAAATAAACATTTTTTTAACGGAGGGAAAAAAATGACCTTCATTTTACTTTATTATTTTATTTATTATTTATTATTTTAATTTATTTTATAAGTTCGTATTTTGTAGTTTTCTTTCAGTTATTTCATCTGATCTCTGATTTTCAACAAATCTGTTCCATTTTTTTAAGGGTATTTCTTTGCATATGGCCCCCTTGGCCCTCTTGGCCCCTCCTTCCTGTATAGAAATAAAAGGGGAAAAAAATTTGCGTCCGTTTGAAAAAGAAAAGGATAATTGAAAAGTGGTTTGGATCTTATTATGAATAGATAGGATATTTTATTTTTAACAAGAGCCCAGTAAAGCCTGAAGCTTAAGGGCTAAATTAAGTAAAATAAATAGTCCAGCTTCACAATTATTTATATTATTGTAAATTGTAAGACCACTGTATTATTTTATTATCAATAAAGGTTATTCAATTCAAAAACAGAGTGGAAAAAATATAGTTTCCACGGTGACTTCCCTCTCTTCCTCTCACACTCACACACGCATATATATATATATATATATATATATATATATATATAGAGAGAGAGAGAGAGAGAGAGAGAGAGAGAGAGAGAGATAAGATTACGGCGTTTACGCTACAAGTAGTTTTGGTACTTTACCAAAACTCCCATGTACCAGTTTTTACCATCTGTAAGCACCATCAATTGCCCTAAATAATGCATTCTTGTTCTAAATAAGAGGCTGTACCTCCTTCGCAATGATTGATGTCCATATATATATATATATAATATATATATATATATATATATATACACAACACAGAGAGAGAGAGAGAGAGAGAGAGAGAGAGAGAGTTTGTGTTATGAAAACATAGGTAAATTAATTTAAAAATATCCTAATCACGAGAAAGCAAGGTCAGTATGTTGAAAGCATTCTTTTTCTTTGCTTGTTCCTGGCAATTGTTTTTTTAATTGGCTATTGTACAGAATAGAGATAGATAGATAGAGAGATAGATAGATATTAGACTCTGTGACCTTCCTTCTGTGGCATGTATTCATAATTCCTGAAGGAATTTACACTTTCAAAATAAATTAATAGATATTAACATAAAAACTCTTAAATTACCCAAGTAATATATATATATATATAATATATAATATCCTCTCTCTCTCTCTCTCTCTCTCTATATATATATAGATCTATATATATATATATATTATATATATATATATATAGATAGATATTACTTGTGTAATTTATGAGTTAATTTATATTAATATCTATTAATTTATTTTGAACGTGTAAATTCTTTCGCTACTTACAAATGCATGCCACAGAAGGAAGGTCATACTGTCTAGTGACAGGTTTGTTGGCAAAAACCCTTCCGAGTGATGGATCTCAGTTTAGGTTTGGTTCGTTTTGTTTCGCGTGGGGTGAAGGGGATGAATGATGGGATAGGGGACGGCAATGCTTTCTTTTCTATCATCTAAATAGGGAATATGACTCGTTATCCTGCATTTGTTTAGTAGATATATAAGGAATATTCTGATGTCCTTTCCTTTAATTACTATACTCTAATTAATTATTATAATTATTATCCTAAAAGTTGTAATGCTTTTAAACTAAACCAATTTAAAAGATATTCAATATACTATAAGAAGGTGGATCAAGTAAAGATAAGCACCCCCAACCTTTTTTAGTTAGCTTTATAAGGCTAACTAACGAAAATATCACGACTTAACCTAGCCAATCGTTAGGTCAACTGTATGCTCTTGACGATTGGTTAGGTTAGGTCGTGATATTTTCGTTAGTTAGCCTTATAAAGCTAACTAAAAAAGGTTGGGGGTGTTTATCGTTACTTGATCCAAGAAGGTTTCCACATCTGTAACATCTTTATTGTTACGTTATGTTAATTTATACTAATATTCATAGTTAATTAAAGGCTAAAAAAAAATAAACATTTTTTGGGGGTTATTATTAACACTTCTTTGAAAAATGACTCACTTAATAAATAGTTGTTGCGTAATTTAAAAAAAAAATCATACACTCAACGATGAGTCACATCATAACGACATTCCGACGAGGAAATAAATTCACAAATAAAAACGAAAGAAAAAAATCAAACCAAAATTTAAAAAAAAAAACAAGATAAATTTTTTCAGCTGCAAATTATGTAATTTTTAAGAGCAATTTCATTCTATTTTGAAACGTATCTACAGAGCTTCAAATATATTTTTCGATAAATAATTCGGTTGTAAACACAACTGCACATTTATATTCGGTTAATGAATAACAGATTTGGTAATGAATAACATTTAAAACCGTAAAGGACAGTTTTTACGAGTGCCAGCCAAGTGGGCGAAGAAAGCTTGGCATAAATACCCAAAAATATATATATATTATATAAGGGTATTATTCAAAAGACAACTTCTTAGTTTATTATAGAGGGTTCAAGAGGCGAGTTGTGAAAGTGTGAAGTTGTGGGTTTTCTCCTAATGGCTATTTTGAATTTGAGGGTAAGAGTTATTAATTACGACATATTTTCTCTCTTAAATTAGGTCATATAAACGAAAAAGCTTCCTTTAGAGGTCACCATATTTCAAAATACCATGAAAGAACATTGAATGAAGAGAACTTCACTTCAATTGACAGTAAAGGATTTACAACCTGAATTCGATAAATAAATACCTTTAATTTATCTATCATCAATAGATCTAAAACTAAATAAAAACAACTCGTTCTTTAGGTTAAGAGTTTAGTGTAAAATTTTGGGTCTTAACACCAGGTGTTATATTAAAAATAATCTTTGATCTAATTGCTTTAATAGCAGTATTTTTACTTATATTTTCATTTCCACTTGTACCCTAGTACTATATATATATATATATATATATATATGGGCTACGTCGTGGCCGATGTCGTAACACCGCTTCCCGAAGATCAGCGAAGTTAAGCGACATTGGGTCTGGTAGTAGTTGGATGGGGGGACCGTCTCTGCCCCAGATTATGTAGCGACCCGTGGTTCGGATCCCACGTAAAGCTGTAGGTCCCCTCCGTCATATGACCTTAGATGTTGCGAAGGGGTTAAACAACCCCACTTAAAATATATATATTTTTATATATATACGAGTATATATAAGTTAAGAAATTGGTTGGTAGATAAATGGGTACCCTGAGTAGCCTAGTGATTAAGACGCTGGGCTGCTGGTGGGGCGTGGTTCGGATTCTACGTTAAACTGTAGGTCTATGGTGGAGTGACAAGCTTGACCTTCGTCAGAATGAACAATTCGGGCGAAACAAAACCAAGGTTTTATTTATATATAGGCATATATATATATATAACCTTTGGTAAGCTTCCTCCCGAATTGTTCATTCTGACGAAGGTCAAGCTTTTCACTCCACCTTAGACCTACAGTTTAACGTGGAATCGGAACCACACCCCACCAGCAGCACAGCGTCTTAACCACTAGGCCACCCAGGGTACCCATTTATCTACCAACCACTTTCTTTATTGTGGAAGGATGAACAGCTGGGTTTGCTGCGCGCCGGATGCCGTCACTGGGTCTCAATCCCGGGGCCGATGGATTCGTAGTCAGCGACACTAACCACTATACCACCGAGGTAGTGGTGTGTATATATATGTGTGTGTGTGTGTGTGTGTGTGTGTGTGTGTGTGTGAGATTCTTTTTTATCCCGGAAGTGTAAAAGAGAAATGTCTTCCGTACTTTCGTAAGCTAAAGATAGATAAGAGAGAGCGAGGCAGAGAAAGCGAGAGAGAGAGATAGACAGACAGACAGACATACATACAAAAACCCGAGACAATTAACTGAATTGTAACGCATAATTTATCTCTTCTATTTTTTTAAAAAAGTTTAAAAGGATAAATTTAGTTCACAAATTCCTACGTTGAGTGATGTCATCCGTTGGCTCAAAAACAGAGCGTTACGTTGGCAAAAATCCTCATCATAAGGACCTTGTACAAAACAGAGGGAGTGTGTAGAGGGGGGATGAAGAATTGTATCTACAGAACTCCCCTCTCTCTCTCTCTCTCTCTCTCTCTCTCTCTCTCTCTCTGTCTCTCTCAAATACAGAAGTAGAATGAAGTGTTTATAAGGTCTAATTTTCGTATACTTAATTTTAGTTAAAATAATTAGTAATTTGAAGCAAAACTAAATTTACGCTTTTTAACTTTTTAAATAAAACAAATTCTGAGCTCGTTCTATATACATGATGCGCGTCTTGAAAATGGATAAATATCCGACTATCGAGGATAGATAATATAAATATAACTAATCCCATTGATAACTGATTGAAATAAAAATAGGTTTTCAGGAGCATTAAATTGCGCTTTTTTATAAGTGTCTGTTAGCAGAAATGCAAGTTATATATATACACATATGCAAACCCACAAATTCATCCCATATATATATATATAGTTTCTCATCTCGAAGGTATCGTATCAACCAAAGCTTTTAACCTTTTCGTAGGAATCGGTTGCTATTTTGAATGGACAGTACACCAAAGGTCCTGTATATGTTTGTTGGTTGTTGTCTTCACATTTTAGACATCATTTTATAGCTATAACTAGAAATGCCCAGTCGGGTTTAGATCATGACTGTTGCGAACTTCAGCACTTGGACCCTCTTAATCTGCTCCTGCTTCTCCAAGTAATCCTTGTAGACTCACTCAGCCAGTAGAGTACTACAGAATGTTTTGGGTCGTTGTCATGCTGGAAGATGAATTTCGTCCCAATTCAATAAACTGCACTCAGTAGTTCATGCTAAACCAAAGTTTTGTAGTTGTGCGTATTATTCATATTTCTATCGAGGTTTACGAATCAGCCAGCCACTCCAGATGAACTAAAGCAACCCCACACCATAAAAGAATTACCACCAGGTGGTCATTTTGTTTTGGTGATTTTTCATTGTAACTGTATTAGGCCTAGCCTTACTGATACAATTAAATTGAAACGTCTCATGGCTACATCGTCTCACAAATCTAAGTTTTTCATTCCCAGAAAGTTCAGAGTTAGTCTCATCATTCCACAGATCATTCTTCCATGCATGTTCCTTAGCGAATTTAAAACTCATTCTTGAAACTTTCTCCTAGTGGACGTACTTACAGTAACTCCATGTTTTTCTTGAATGACTGCACAAATTTCTGGAGCTATCAAACAGTAATTTGCTAAAGAAAGTCTCTAAATAATGCAATCCTGTTATCCAGTAGTTATTCTAGGCTCATCCTGTCTGCTTCGAGTATATCTAAACTACTCTTTGGATACGCCGTAGAGTTCTTCGAACTGCTCCCTCAAATATTTTAAGCTTGATTGCAATTTCTACTTGGCAGTTACCTTGTTTACAGGAAGTAAATATTTGGGTTCATACTTTCTATGTTAAAATCTGTTTATTTCGTGATGCGGAATATTATCAGACATATTTATAGAATATCAATAAAAGATAAAAAACAAAAAATCAACAGTTATCAACTTAAATATTATTTTTAGTACATCTACAGTAGTCTCGTACTAAAACAAGAAGTGCAATGAATTGCGTGTAACAACTTAAACAATGATGAAATTATAAGAATTACAAAAGAAAATTTACGAAGTTGCTTTACACCATATGAATTTGAATTGTTAATAGTTAATAAGTAGTTTTGCGAGACATAAAAGGTTTCCCTCTTGGAATATCAGGATATTGTACATAAACTATCCTATATTCACTTGGTTGGTTGATTTCATCTATTTCAGTTATACAAGTTTGTATGCATGAGGAGACGGGAATCCGATTTTGATCGTTAAACATATACAGTATATATAGAAAGAGTGTGTGTGTGTGTGTGTGTGTGTGTGTGTGTGTGTGTGATATCGCCAGTCCATTAAACTTTCAGTCTTCCTTTAACAGCAATTTAAGTTTCACACTTTAAAATCAGACGAAATCAATGAATCAATTACTGATTGATCACAAAATATACACTGAGACTGACTGAATTTGAATCTTTTCTGTTCTACCCCAGCAACAATTTCTAGTGTAGTTTTACTTGCTGAATTCAATAATATATATTTTATTTTGGTGAAAGTATTCGTGCTTTAATTAGTTATGGTTATAATTATTAATTTTTTTCTCTCTTTTGTAGATATTGTTATGGATGATAAATGGAATTTCATAAACATAGTTAAGGAAATAACGTTCTACCCCACCCTTCTTTAGTTAACCTTATAAGGCTAACTAACGAAAATATCACGACCTAACCTAACCAATCGTCAAGGGCGTACAGTTGATTTAGCTAAACAAAGGAACGAGAGACATTGGGGAACATCTAGAAATACGATAGATTCTTATTTATGTGAATTTCTGTGGAGGAGAAGACAAAAAGGAAAGGACATTTTTATTGAAATCTTAAATGCAATCTCTACTTTTAAATAAAATAAACGGACTATAACTCTTTTGTTATTAATTAATTTCTCCAAAATAAGATATATATTATTGAATTCAGCAAGTAAAAAACTATAGTAGAAAATAATATATAATTTCATTTTTTGTTGCTGGGGTAGAACGGAAAAGAGCCCTGAATTTCCATAGTTTACTTTAATTTAGTGTCAACACACTGTTAAATGTCATTGCTATTTTTAACACGTTTTCTCTCTTTCATTTGAGTTACCAAAAACTGTTTTTAATCTTCATTTTACGATCTTATTATTTCCATCTCGTTCTGTATTTATTATTTTTATTTTATTTCTTATATTATTTTTTTAATTTTAATTTTCTTTCAAATACAAAGTAAATTTCCTTAAAAATTGATACAGTTTCGGGAAAAACAATTTCGCCGAGAAATATAAAATTTCTATAAATAAACAGAAAAATACTAACTGGCAATTTTATGTTTTATTTGAGTATTTTATTCTTTTTTGGTGACGTAATAAAATTTTTAAAAAACAAACCCAATTATTATTACTGATTAGTTAATTTTTTACGCTTTTTAGAAATTTGACATTTATAGTCGAACCTTTTTCCGTAATTTTACATACAATGTACTCCTAAAATTTTGTAGCTTCGTTCAACAAATACAAATTTTCGCCAAATATTATAATTAAATAAAAATATGTTTGGTTAGAAATAAATAATTAAATAAATGACAAAACTTTTTAACAGTAAAACCAATTATTAATTATTAATTGAATATTAATTATTAGTTCTCCCTAAATGTTCCCTTTTTAATGAAAGAAAACAAACGAATTATAAATAGTTCTCCCCTCATCAATATAATCTACGGAGTCGTTCTCTAAAGTTTCATTTATGTAGATAATAATAAAGAAAATCAATAATAATAATTAATAATAATAATAATAATTATAATAATAATAATAGGGGGAACTATAAACTTGTGTATTTATATTAAAGGTTAATTGTAATTTAATTAATTTGTATTTTATGTTTTTTGATCAAATTCAGTTTTGAAAATTTCTCGAAATATACAAGGCATGTATATATATATATATATATACACACGTGTATATATACACAGAGGGTTGACAAAAATAAATAGACACTTCAATGATTGTACTCAAGAACAAATGGCAAAGGTTATCAATAAAATGCCAGAACATGAGTCAGCTTTGCATAATGCAAAAGGGGACAACAACACGATTCTAAATATATTAATTCAATAAATCCGTTACTCTTTATTGACTTTTATTATCAACTCAAAAATTATGAAACGACCAAAGGTGTCTATTTATTTTTGTCGACCCTCCGTAGTTCGTTTCAATATAATTTCTTCCTAATTCTTTCTATTCTAATGCCAAATAGTTCGTTCAATTTTATTAATTCGAATTTTTATTTCTTTCTTACAAAAACTCCAATTCTGACTTCACTGAAAACTTTTAAGTTATTCCCTCTTCCAAATATGTCATCGTTCCTGCTTGGATGAAATGATTATCACATTATCAGTTACGGATTACCTGAGCGTTGCTTTATGTTGAAAGTGGAAAAGTACCTGTAGTGAAAGAAAAATTATAGGAAAGTAAGAAAAAGTATCTTGAAAATTATATAATATATCCTCGCACCAGGAGTGACGAAATGAGGCAATGATCCAGAAGACCCTCCAGGCTGGTCGCCCCCGCCCCATTGCTGTCACATGTTTCTCCAACTGTATAAAGTATATGCGTGTGAGCTGGCGTGTGTGGTGTATGTCCGTAAAAGAATGTGTTTTGTGGGTTACAGGAAAAGCACTGTGCATAATCACCAAATTGCATGAGCCTTCGTCTACCAAACAAATACATATGGGCACAATAACACACACACACACCACACACACACACGTGTGTGTGTGTATGTGTGTGTGTGTGTGTTTAACGATTTGTAATTGTCAGAATTTATTTACAAATCAATAAATTGTGTAATAATTAAAACTTCAAAAGAAATGAACTTGGCCCTAATTACAAACTTCTTATTTCGCCATTTTCTCTTCAGTGATGTAAACTGTTTATATTTGAAAAATAGACAAAAGATTAGTATAGGTTCCTTAATGATCAGAATCATACTGTAGTTTAAGACTTGGAAATAATCCTGTGTATATGTTAGCGGCAATAAGCGAAATCAGGCATTAAAATAATGCCAGGCAATAAGTTGAAAGTCAAGAATACATATAACATTAGTTACAATGGTCATTTTCACTGTTTATGTTATGTTAGGTTACATTATATTTATTATTGTAGATATATAAATAGGCATTATACTTATGATTATATGCATTTTTAGCTTTCAGCTTATTGCCTAGGCATTAAGCTTAATGCCGGATTTCGCTTATTGCCACTAACATATATATATAAAGAGAGAGAGAGAGAGAGAGAGAGAGAGAGAGAGAGAGAGTATTTAAATCCGTTTTCAATTGCTTTAATCTAGTCTTAGAATTCCGCACATAATGGAGTGTGTTGTTACTGTTATAAATTACAGTGTAAACAATAAAGTTTCTAAAGCCTTCAAATCGAAATACTTAAATGGTTTTCTTTGTAATTTTAAAGCTCCAAGTAATAAATGACCCCTAACATTACCCGTTTATAGGTTCCATTTTGGGTATAGTATTTTGGTATATAGGGTCATAAAGAGAGGAACATTTCTTTAAATTAGTTTGACATTAATAGGGTACCAAATGGTTTAAAATTTTTGTGCCAAATGAGGAACTTTACTGCTTACACTGTATTGAATTGAGCTCAGTGATTATTCGTTATTTCTCAGATAATTTTCTTCAAATATAGGAATTTATTATTACTGTTTAAATATTAGGCACAGTTTTGGTAAAAAAGTTCGCCGATAAACATAAAATTACTAAACATAAAAAATTACCAACTGTTAATAATCTATTTGATTTTGAAGATTTTTACTAGTTTTGGTGACGGTAATAAACTGCCAACAACAAATGCAAAAAACTTCACTTTTCTACGTGAATGTCAAAATATGATAATAAAAACCCACTCTAATAGACAGAGTTTACTCTCTCTGTTGGAGTGGGTTTTTATTATCATATGCCAACAACAAAATATATTCATTATTGACTCGTAAGTTTTGTTTTTTTGCAAAAATTCATGTTTTTAAAAAGCGAACATTTTTTTTCCGAAACTTTAGTAGGTATACCCTTCCGCAGCAAACTCTACCCAATTAAATTCAGTTGGTATAGGAAGAACCTTTTTATTTATTTTGGACCTTTTGCTATACCATTTACTTCACTGTGTGAAATATTCGTCCGTAAAAATTTCAATATCTGTTGAGTGTCAAATTCTTCGCATTTATATGAGTTTTATCGTATTTTTTCTGACTCTTTCCTTCTCTACACAGCTTGGTTCCTCCTCCTACGGAAGCCGCTACGGTACTACTGCAGGAAGTTCTCCCTCCTCTAACTACCTCTCAGCTCTGAACAGGGATAGGTCGAGCTCGAGAGATGGCTCGGGATACGGTTCAGATTATAGCAAGACAGGATATGGCTCGGGATCTGGTAAGAATACAGTATCTTAAAATACCCTCGAAACAAGGTTAATTATAATACAATTTTCTTTTTATGAACATATTAATAATATATTAATTTAAAAATAGATACCATCATATACAGGGTGTCCCAGAAGTCTGAACTCATAGGGAAAATAGACATTATATTTTTAAAGTGAAACAAACACATTTCTAATGTCAGTTTTACATATTTCAGGAAAGAAAATACCCTGATGGCTCAGTATACCAATCAAGAGAAGGTGGAACTGGTATTGCTACATGTTTCCGGAAAAAGCCAAAGGAAGGCATGTTCGTGAAATAACTGACATGCCTCCCTCTGGATTTTTCCAGAAACATGTAGCAGTACCAGTTCCCCCTTCTCTTGATTGATATACTGAGCCATGAGAGTATTTTCCTTCCTGAAATATGTAAAACTGACATTAGAAATGTGTCTGTTTCACTTTAAAATAATGTCTATTTTCCTTATGAGTCCAGACTTCTGGGACACCCTGTACAGAAAGGGTTGATAAAAGTAACTAGATACTACGATTCCAAACAGTTTTTATCTTGTGATAGAAAAAGAAAAAGAAAATAATCGAAAATAACTAAAAAGACCTGCCATTATATAAAATTTAATTATTTAATTTGGGCAGAAATGAGAGCTAAAACCGTTGTCATGGTTACATATTACTCCAATAGTTTCATCAGCTTCTTGCATGGTTTGAAGTTACGAACAAACAATTTGCTCCTCATTAACGAGAATCCAAATAAAATACAAAAGATAAAAGCCAAGTTTAATTATATCCTACAAAATAATTGGGATCACCTGAAGATCAGGGCCCCCAGCCTTCTTTAGTTAGTCTTGTAAGGCTAACTAACGAAAATATCACGACTTAACCTAACCAATCGTCAAGGCGTACAGTTAACCTAACGAATGGTTAGGTTAAGTCGTGATATTTTCGTTAGTTAGCCTTATAAGCTAAGTAAAGAAGGCTGGGGGCCCTGATCTTCAGATGATCCAATAACTGTACCTACAAACTGAAATGTTCGCATAAAATGTTAGAGACAAAATTTATTTCAAGGCTGAACGTTGTCAATTACCTTTTCATTCCTATCATATCCTAAGATGTATAATGACTTAATTTTACTAAATAGTTGTTTTTTAACCCCCCCCCCTTCCCACTCCCCCTCCACCCCACCCCTCACCCCACCAAAAAAAAAAAAAGCCTCATTTAATTTAAACCAAATTTTGTTCGGACTTTTTAAACGAATAAAAATTAGTGTTAAAAATTATCAGATCCATTTTTTGTTAAAAATTGCATTAAATCAATGGTGTTACTTAGAATTAAGTTTAGCTTAGTTTAAACACATAAGGTAATGTGCCCAGCTATCGAATCCCAAAGCTGTCAGCTGTGTAATTTCCTTAAAAATAAAGATTTTCTAGATCAGTTTACACCCAAAATTGCTAGAAGGCAGTGTATTAATTGTTTCTTGGTGTCAGTATGTCATTAGTAATGTTGAAAAAAATTATTTATATTTAATAAAAAATATGGATAAAGGTCAATGGCGGGACCTGATGTCCCGCCATCGACCCCCTCTGTAAATGAAGCTCTTATTTTATTTTATTTTAAAATATCCGGGCCTGCCATCGACCCCTATTTTCTTTTTAATCATACCAAATATTTATCCTGGCCCGCTATCGAGCTCTTGGGCCTGTCACTGACCTCATGGATCGATCGTGGGCCCAATAGCCATTTTCAAAATTTCACTACTACATGCTGTACCACTTGGAGCCAGATCTAAGATTATAGATTTATTATTTACTCAAATACCAACTAAAACTTATGCACATATTACTCTGCACATTCTGCTATCCATTTCTTACCTATTTGCACCCAAATACAGAGCAAAAGTTGTACTGGAAATTAAAAAAGTTTTAAAAACTCACCTGGTAAAGAATACACACACTGCACTGACAAAGGCTGGGTGCGCACAGGGTTATTTCAACCTCGCGCTTCGTTTCCAGTGATCGGCGCATGCGCACAACTTACCGTTCTATTTAAAAACCCAAAAGTCGATCGCAGGCCGAGGTCGATCGCAGCGCGTTTTAGTTTATAAGAGAATATTTACTTGGAATTGGGCTTGGCTTCAAAACTGGGAAATTTGAAAATCAAAGTCAAAACTAAATTTATTTTTAAGTAACATCATTTATTTATTTCAATTTTAACAAAAGTGGAACTGATAATTTTGAATGCAATAGTTTGTTACTCTAAAAAACAAATATATTTTTGTTTAAATTAAGTATAACGTATTTTGAATGCACATTTATACTCCTAACGATACATTTTTTATATTTGCCTCTGATGTGTAGCAGTAGTTTTTGCCTATAGAGAATATAAAAATATTTGAGTCATGGAATACCCTGTCTGTACTATTATATATTTGACTATTTATTCTACACCTCAGACTATGGTTATGGGAGCGATTCAAAATGGCAATTTCGCTCTTCTCTCGACAAAGGTAAAAAAAAAAAAAAATCACCAAACCATTTCAGTTTTGATTAAATTTCTCATTCTGGTAAAATTAATTATTAAAAAGACAGATGAAATCCAATCTCTAATTTAATATTATCATTAAATTCTTAATTGAAATTTATTAATTTATAATTTATTTTAATAAAAGGCATTAAATATCTTTCAATATAAGAACTTGCCCTTCTTTATATATTCCGCGACTGGCTGGGCATTTTACCCAATGCCCTGAAAGGAGAGAGTTCATATGGCAATAAAACAGAAATAATGATGTTATTTTCAATTGAAGTTACTGACTGTAATTAATTACCATATAAACTTCGCACCAGATCTAAAAATCTATCTATTGCTTTACTTAATTATATAGATTTTTCAAAATTAATTTGGAAATATGAAATATTACCGTAACATGTTAATTATCGAGCCTACCAAAGTTGCAACTCTTTAAATTATTATTATTAATATTATTATCATTATTATTATTAATAAGTGTCAGCTAAATAAGTGTATTTTTAATTTATTTATAAATAAAGAACTTTAAAATTCATAATAGTTGTTTAATCCTATAATGTGATTTTTTTAACTGAAATGGTTTTTGGTTATATATTCAGAAATTAGCTCAGACCGCTTAAATTTTGTTGAAAACTTTATTAAAAAAGGAGCGATACTAATTAAACAATTTTATTTAATAGCTCGTAATAATTTGTGATCGATAAAATAAATGTGTTTGTCCTTAATTATATTTGCTTCGAATTTATTTACGCCTAGTTTTTTTTGGGGGGGACTCATAATTATTAATTATTAATTATATACTTCTATAATTTCTATATACTATATACTTTATACTTTATACTATATATTTTCTACTAGTACAGGGTGTCCCATAAGTCCGGCATCATAGGAAAAATAATAAAAAAAGGCAAAACAAAAGCTTTTATTTATAGAACGTGCTCAATATGTCTACCATTGTTTTCAATACACAAATTCAGACGTGATACCCAGTCAGCAAGCACACGGTGAATGATGTCAGGAGTAATGGTGTTACATGCCCCAATAATGCGCTGCCGCAAATGTTCAACACTCCTAATTTTCTCTGCGTATACCAGCGCTTTCAAGTGGCCCCAGAGATAAAAATCTAGTGGCGTGAGATCCGGGCTTCTAGCTGGCCATTCCACAGGCCCTCGACGTCCTATCCAATGACCAGGGAATTGTTGGTACAGGTATTCCCTTACTTGGGTGCTGTAATGTGCAGGAGCGCCGTCTTGCTGGAACCATGTTGGGAAATTTCCTTCTTCGTTCAAGACACTGGGAAATGCTTCTTCCTTGAGCATACGTAGGTAGGTGCCTCCAGTGACATATTCATCGAAAAAGAGGGGGCCTATGATGCGATCCTTCCAAATGCCACACCATACCATCACCCGAGATGCACCTTGTTCCTTTGAAGAGGTATACCAGTGAGGGTTGTTTTGAGACCAGTAGCGGGTGTTCTGTCGATTTACCTCACCATTTCATAAAAAACAGCCTCGTCACTGAACAGAATGGTGGACGGGAAATTGGCGTCCCGAGCATATTGTTCCGTAGCCCATTCACAAAATTCCATCCGCCGGTCGGGATCATCATCTTCGCTTAATTTCTGTAAGATCTGAAGTTTATATGGATGCCATTTGTGAGCCTGAAGAATGCGATGGATGCTACTTTTCGACACTCCTGTCTCGGCGGACAATCGCCGAAGAGACTTATTGGGACTTCTGTTAAAATGAGCCAGGATAGCAGTCGCTGTATCATCGTCAGTGGACCTCCTTGAAGGTCCACTGCGTGGTTTATCTTCTATGGATCCTGTTTCCTTAAACTTTGCAACAAGTCTGCTAACACAACTCTGCGTTATTGGCTCGCGGTCTGGATGCAATCTGTTAAATTCAGCAGCGGCCTCTTTTTGACTCCGATTTCCTATGAGTAGAATTATCTGGATTCGTTCTTCCTTGCTCACAGACATTATGGCTTGTAGAAATAGAAAAATATGAATTATGGTTTGTAGAAATAGAAAAATATGAATTATGGTTTGTAGAAAGAGAAAAATATGAATTATGGTTTGTAGAACTAGAAAAATATGAATTTCTCCTATAATGCCGGACTTATGGGACACCCTGTATATACTTCTATATTTTCAGTTCTCGTTTAAATTAACTCTCTATCTAGACGAAATAGTAGAAAATTCTACCCTTTTTTGGTTTAGAATTCTACCGTTTATCGTCCGTAAAGGGTTAATTAGTTAATTAGTAATTGTTATCGTTATCGTTATCTCTTTATTATGAATTCTTTGGTTTTTGAAGTGAAGTTAATAGTTTTGTATTAAGCCATTTTTAGTTCTTTATTTATTTAACGATTTTTTTTTCTCTTTTTAGTTCGTAACCAAGCTTTTAATTCGTAAAACATTTTGTCATTCATTATCGTATAATAAAATAATTGAACGAAACAGTTGAATTTACGATAAAATGGAAAAGAGAGAAATTCCATTTAATGAATTTGTAATAACGATAAAAAGAGCTTTTTTTTATTTTTCAAAAATTTTCTAAAATTTTGTTACACCCTGTATATCCTTAATTCCAAAATATTTTAAATGTTCCAAAACCACCCATTGCATAATATTCATTTATAATTTGTATAGAATATAATGTTACACGTTTCTGACAGCTTCCGTATATAGCTCAGTGGGTAACAGCTTCCCTATGATCGAAGTGAAGGTCAGGGATTCGACTCCCGCTGGTGATGGTAATAACAATAACCCAGGAGTTAGAGCAATGGGCCGCATTAGTTGGCCTGAGCGCTGTGCCACTTTCTTGGCTGGCCTCTTCACTGATTATTACGCATTTCTGAATTCATTCCTAAACTCATCTGATTTACTCATAATTTCTGACTCAATGGATGCATTGCTTAGTTACATTAAACGCTATTATTACGCATTAAATCAAACTAAGTGGTTTGACTCTCTAAAGCATAACAAACTATTCCATTAGAATGCTTAAAATAATATTAGTTTAGAATTAAATAAAGTAAATCCCGTAACAACTTAAGCTTATAGCAAATAATAGTGAGAATAGATATAGATTTAAAGCATTAAGATCAGACACGAAGAGATTACAGTCAGCAAAAGAAGTTATTTCCTCCTACATAATATATAGGTAACATGTAATGATGTAATGATTACAGTAATGATGTAATTATTAAATTAAAATTAAATACAGAATTTTTTGCACAAAAGTATAATATAATGTTTAATTTCATCAAAGCTTTCGCCATCTTATCTGAACAGTTAACAATAACGATGCTTTACGAAGCAACTTGTTTGGTGACAAATACTACTTTATTGAAATAGTCTGATTGCGTATATCAATATATAGGTCGTTATTATCTGTAACAAGTAGTAATAAATAAAATATGACGGTAGGGACAATCAGGAAATTCTTAAATTGTCAAATTTCTATAAAAATCTCTCACCTACTTTATAAATAATTCTAGAAGTTTCAATAGGCTTTTTTTAACCTTATTATTGATCGGGAAATACTTCTTATTTTGACTGTATATATATATGTATATATATTACATTACGGTATACATTTCTTTTTAACATAAATTGGTTTTAATTTTTCATTTCTATATTTTTTTTAAAATAATTAAAATTGTTATAATTATTTCAAATTACGCTTATATCGTTAACTGTTTCAATGTTTTCAGGTTCCACTTATTCTTCAAGATATTCGGGCGACGCGAGTAGAGGAATTTCTGCGTTAGCTTCTAGATTTGGAGAAACTACGGCTTCTGCTCGTATTCGAGACCCAATTACATCCCCGGGAACAAGTTATTCACCATCGGCAACAGTTACTTCAAAACCATCAACCACCACAAGTTCATATTCATCAACGAGGACGCGCGATTCGAGTGCTCACTCACCACAAATTCGAGAACCCACAACTTCCTCCTTCACTTCACGCGTAAGAGACACTGGGTTGCCTTCAACTCGTGTTAGGAGTAACGACTTTTCTACCCCTCGAACGAGAGAATCAACAAATGATTCGTCATACTCAATGCGAACCCGCTCACGAACGAGAGACCTCCCACTTAGTCCAACTATTCCAGAAGGAAGCAGCTCCAAATATGGATCAACATCATACACTTCCAGGTATGGAACTGGATCTACTTACGACAAATCAGGGTATACTTCAGACGCCAAATCTGGATATGGATCTGATTATAGTAAATCTGGTTATGGCTCAGGGTATGGATCAGGTACAGATACATACAAGAAATATTCCTGGAGCAGAAGCAATAGTTTTATTAAAGAGCCAGACACTCCTACCACTCCAACTTCTTACAGACCATATAGCAGACAAAATAGTTCATTAGGTAGTGATACGAGTTCCGGTCCTAATTTGCGAAGAACTCAAGAAAAGGATGAGGAAGTTTCTAAAACACCAACAACACCAATAACTTTACCAACAACAAGTGAATCAAAAGAAACAAAGCCGAAGAAAGTAACAATCAAAAGGTACAAAGGCCTACGGCTTTCCAGAGTGCTATTGGAAAACTTTCTCAAGAATCTAAAGAAAACGGTAGTGCGAAAGAGGATAAAAAACGAGATCTTCTTTCTCCAAATGCTGTCAAAGTTCTTCCGAGCTTTGGGTTAGAAGAAGTAAAACTGAAGAACAAAGCTCCTGCAGATTTTAGCTCAGATTCGGAGGGATCAGAAGATGAAACAAAAGAAGAAGAAGCAGAAAAAAAAGAAGAAGAGAAAGAAGAAGAAGAGAAAAAAGAAGAAGAAAAAGAGGAAGAAAAGAAAAAAGAAGAAGAAAAAGAAGAAGAAGAAGAGAAAAAGAAGAAGAAAAAGAGGAAGAAAGAAAAAAGAAGAAGAAAAAGAAGAAGAAGAAAAGAACAAAACAGTGAACTCAGAAAAGCAAGTTGAAGACTCTACACCAAGTATTAAAGATTCAGACGATATACCAGTCGAAACAGTGATTCTCAAAAGGCCGTTAAAACATTTATGCGCTGCACCTTCACTACCAACCAAACGAGACAATTCCCCATCGCAAGGTTTGATCTCTCCTCCAATTTTCAAAAAATCGTCTAAGTATGCAACCGATATGCATGAACTTACCACTTCCCCCATTCAGTCTAAGTGGCTTAAGGACAAAGAAACTAAAGATAGGTCCCCAAGTCCGCGTACTGGTAGCGAAACTAACTTAAACGTAAAGAAAGTAATCGGTAAGTCATCTCCACTTCCCCCCAGATCTCCAGTCCTTAATAGAAAAAAGGACGATAACAGTACACAACCGGAAACGCTTCTTCGCTTGCACAGAAGGAAACCGATGTCGATGTTGGTAATAAGGAGTGTCGGAAGTCAGTATTAAATATGGATATTCAAATGAAGGATCAGGAAGCTATGCGCCGCCAGCAGGAAGAGAAACGAGAAGAACTTCGTCGTCTCAGGAGACAAAAATTAGCGGAAGACAATACATATTCTCCGGAACCTATCGCTAGAGAAGAGTCCCCAGAGGTAGAAAAACAAAACAAAACAAATGATGAGTTAAATCATATAGATAAACAAAATGACGACCCTGAAGTTGCCCTTAGTTCGGAAGAAGACAAGAAAGACGAAAAACCTCCACCTGCTCCTTCTTTAGAAAAGACATCTTCGAAGTCTAAGCTTGTGGAAAGAAAACATTCCAAAGGGAAAGGAGATTCCCTTCGAAAAAGTGGTTCTTTCAGGAGACAGAGAGAGAGACAGTCGTCCCAAACTAGCAAAACTCCTTCCACTTCCTCCTCTTCCGATAGCGAAAGCGAAACTAGGAATACTAGAATTAGAACTAATAGTTTCACGAGAATTCGGAAAAGGGGTTCCAGAGAGGAGATGCTCGCTAAAACTGCTTCAAGAGAAAGAATGATGGAAGGTCGACGATCTCGGAATAATTCGGAATCTTTAATGAAAGTAAATTCTAAAGGAAACATAATTATATCAAAATCAGGGAATAGTTCAAAAAGTTCTTTAGTTGATAAATCAAATAATAGCTCTAGAAATTCTCTTCTAGGTGATAAAAAACTTTCTCTAGGACCGGACATTGATATCGGAGAGAACGATACAGTAAATCAGGATCAAACTTCAATAAGTAGATCAAGTTCTAAAATGAAAAGAGTTTTAAGAACGAGTCCTAGAGCCGAAATTGTACTAAATGGTGAGGTAGATACGCAACCAAAGCAAAGAAAAGGGTCAGTTTCGAGCTCGAGTTCAAGTTCTAGCGAAAGTTCTGAAGATTCGAGTGAATCTGCAGGAGAAGAAGGATGTCTTTTTTCCATTTCAAAGTCTAGGTCAATAAAGAAATCAAAATCCGCATTAAGTAAACTAGTCAAAAGCCTATCGTCTAATTTGAATAATGACATCGGAGAGCGTACGAGTCCCGATGGAAAAGAAGCGATATCGAGAAATTCTTCAAGCAAGAATCTTAATGAAGAAAACAGCATTCCTGAAGTTGAGTGTACATTTAACTTAGTTATTCCTTATGATAAGAAAAACCAAACTGCTTTATCAAACAAGTCATTAAATGCAGAATTAAGCATTCACGACTTACCTGATCGTAGTCACACAAGTTCAAAATCAAATCTGGCTTCAAGGAAATCATCGCACGCTGATAATAACAACACAGACTGCGATGTTAGCGAAATGCCAGAATATGATGCGGCGGATGTTCTAAGTAAAAGCAGTTCAAAACAGAATTTAAATGCTGCAGATGAGGGCGGATATGATTCATTTGTCTGGCCTTCTGGTAGTCCTGAACTTGTAAAGAAAAATCTAACTGTAACGGAAAACGAGCAAATTGAAGAAAATGAACAGAATAACCAAAGCAACGATGATACTGCACAAGCGGACGTTACAGGAGAGTTAACTGATTTCCAGTGGCCGGATGGAAGTCCCGTGCTTAATCGCAGATCTTCCTACATAAAGACGCAGTGGGACACAGACACAGAAACTGAAATGACCCAGAATGAGTGGTCGGATGCGAGTCCTCCTATTTCGAAAATGCCAAAAGTCGCCGAAGAGACAGAAGATGACGTCGATTTTGAATGGCCGGACAGTCCAGACCATTCCAGAAGAAATACAATTTATGACACCCAAGGTGAATCAGAACACTTTGAGTGGCCGAGCAGTCCTGAGATCCCTAAAATGAAAGATCCCAAGTTCATAAGTTATACAACTGATATCGACAATTTGCTAAACGATGGCAAGGTTCATGATTCGTTTGTGGACATGGAGAAACAGCTTGGATTCTCGCTACAGAATGTGGAGGCTAAAGTTGAAGAGAAACCCAAAAAGGTAGAGGAAAAAGAAGAAGAGAAGAAAGAATCATCTGAATGTACAACAACGACCAAGAGCGAAGAGAAATCTGAAGAGGACAGTCGAACATCCAAATACTCATTGAGAAGTAGAGCTAGAAGGAATCTTTCACTTTTCATAGGTAAAGTTTTTTACATTTTAAAGTTAAGAAATATCTTTAACCAAATGTACGATTGGAAATAAAATTCCATTCTCAACTTTAACATAACGTCAATAAGAGAAAATTTTAATGAATAAAATTCACCAGTGGAAGATAAGGTGTTCGAACCCTGTGGATTTATATCTATAAATCCTTTCAAGGACAGAAAAGCCAGAATTACGTTTTCCTTACTTTCAGATACGTTATCGAACATTGACGAAATTTTGGGATCTGTCCTAAGACCTTTGACCTCGAAGAACGATTCGAAAAAAGAAGGTAAGCTGATGTTTCTTTTTTTTAATCCACACAGAAATAAAACGATACTATTTGAAACAGCCAAATTATTTAGCCATCAATCCATGTAGTTAAATTCAACTTTAACTGAATAATTAATATTAATATTCGCAGGACAAATTTCGATATTTCACGTATCATCTTTCAGATGTACAATGGAATTGCTAAAGACAAGTGAAATCCTTAAATACCGGAGTGTTGGGGCTCAGGTGATTGGGGTGTAACTTGTTATCGCTTTATCATGCCCCAACGACCTGAGCCCCAACCCTCCAGTCTTCACTTGTCTTTAGCTGTTTCACAAGTATCGAAACTTGTCCTGTGAATCTTAATGAATTTTTCGCTCATTCAATTATTAGAAACATATTTATGATATTAACTCACAATCAACCTTTTAAATTTGTTAACAAAAAATAAACATGTTTAGCGCTTGTAGGGTCGAATTAACGGCTTAGATTGCTTGTCAAATGCATGTAACTGAATTATTTTAACTAACTTGTTATTTTAACTGTGCAATAAATAGTATATGAGAAAATATTGTTGATTCTTCCATAAGAACAAAGGATTTTTATTTTGTAGTATTTTCTAAGCAGTTTCTTTATAATCTATCTAATATTTATAACGCACCTGTATACCAAATTACTTTTAACTTTATGGTTTATCCTGTTTATATTTATATTATTAAGGGCAGGTTTTATTACGTAAAAAATAAACATGCAGCTGTCCTATCGGTCAGTCATAACAACAAGAATTATATATATATATATATATATATATATATATATATATATATATATATATTATATATATATATATATATATATATATATATATATATATATATATATACACAGGGTGAGTCAAAAGTCTGGAAACACAGGAACTATGTTTTTCAATGCAAATACTGTATATATGTATATTTGCATTGAAAAGCATAGTTCCTATGTTTCCAGACTTTTGACTCACCTTGTATATGTTACAGGGAACCTGTGTGACTAGGGATTTTATTAAATCCCTAAAATGCTCAGGGATTTCATGTAAGGTTAAGTCGTGATATTTTCGTTAAAACTACGGGAAAATTGCTGAATGCTCGGTTAGGTAATTGAATGCCCGGTTAGGTCAACTGTATGCCCTTGACGATTGGTTAGGTTAAGTTGTGATATTTTCGTTAAGACTAACGAAAATATCACGACTTAACTTTACATGAAATCCTGAACATCTTAGAGATTTCATGAAATCCCTAGTCACACAGGTTCCCTGTAACTATATATATATATATATATATATATATATATATATATATATATATATATAGAGAGAGAGAGAGAGAGAGAGAGAGAGAGAGAGAGAGCGAGACTACAGTAAATATCTGCAATATATTAAACTGCACACACACACACACACACACACACACACACACACAAATTATTAAATCTAATAATTAAATTGTGATGGAAAATGTTTGTGGGTAGAAATTTTGAAATTTTAATTCTTTAAATTTTTAAATGCTGTAAAAGAAAATTGCCTTTAAAATCAAACCTCCTCCATTTCAAATACTTTTAGTTTAATATGGTAAAATTAAAAAAAAAATGTTTTTAACGGAAAGATTAATTATCAAAAGATAAATAATTTTTTGTGTATGCTAATTCAACTGACCTAAAAAATTTAAAAAAATTTATATATTTATATATATATATATGGGATGAATTTCACAATTAGACAGGTGAAATGAATGAATGATGCAAAATCCACAAGGAAAAATAAGTATTCAGAAGTATACCTCGTCATTCCCTGACGAGGTGTACTTCTGATACACGAAGGCCTTCGAATCATTTTTATTTTTCCCTTGTGGAGTGCATCATATATATATATATATATTGGAAGAATTTCACAATTAAACACGTGAAGTGAGTGAATGATGCAAACCCACAAGGAAAAAGAAAAATTATTCCAAGGCCTTTCGTGTATTCCCTGAAGAGATGTACTTCTAAATACACGAAAGGCTTGGAATCATGTTTCTTTTTCCTTTGGGTTTACATCATATATATATATATATATATATATATAATATATATATATATATAAAACTAATGTTTATGGCACGCAAAAAAAATATTTAGGTAAAGAAATATATTTCCTTTCCATCCAAAAGCAATTTAACTAATAATATATTCTCAAATTTATATATTTCTTATCAACTTTCGACATTTTATCAGCGATTGTATCAAAACTTTACCAAAAAAAATAAATTGTACTTTAAATAACATAAGATTGATATTGCTTGCGTGATTTGGAAAGTAAACATTACTCATTCTTTGCTTGAAAAATAAATTATTGCTTGCAAATCTCATTTTCTTGAGTTGTTGAACTATGAAGCCGATGAAAATACAGACTATAATAGACTATAACAGATTATAACAGACTAACAGTATGAAAGGAAAATGCCATTCAAAGAAAGTTTGATTTTTTTTTAAATATACAGGGTGGCCCAAAAGTCTGTTGCCCCGGAAAAAAAAAAGTTTAGAATGCGTCGGGGGTAACAGACTTTTTGGGCCACCCTGTACATCTTAAATTCATATATTCTGAGGCGAGCGAAAGTTGTCTTTTGAGATATCGTTTGAATATCTTTTAATGGTAGGTCGTGCCAAGTTAGAGCGTTACGATCCTTTACGAAATTAAAAAAAATAAAAATATATATATATATATACCCAAAACGAGGAACTGACCTGACTTTTATAATAAAATAGTTTTCTAAAATTATCTAAAATGTGAAAGAGATTCAAAGATTTTATTTGGATAATCTGAACAGACTTTTATTGCTACCAGTAACAATTTTGAACCACTTTTAGATGAAAACAGATAAAGAGTATATATATATAATATATATATATATATATACTTTCAACTTTTCAAGTGTTCCGTGCAATGACGCCTCTTTTCACGGAGGTCTCTCTATACATATACAATATACATATATTACAAGTATGTTATTGGAAAACCCTAGAGGTCAATTCAGCTTATATAGCCAAACCAAACCTTGTACATGTCACACACTTATCTAAAATAATAAATTACATTCACAAAAGTTAACAATAAAAACGATAAAACATACGCTTAAGACGAGTTCTTTCATATTTATAAAAAAAAAAGTTACATCATTATATGGGCGTACCGATAATAGTTCATTTCGCTATATATATACAAACGGCAAAAAGAAAACTCAAAAAATCAAACTAAAGATTTTTTGCGCGTGCTGTATGATGATAAAACCCGTAGTTCTTATGTGAATTAACCTCGTTTCTCTGTATAAGGCTTTAAAGTAATATTTTCTATCAATGAATAAGGTCTGGATTTGTATCATGAGAATAACACTCGCATCTACGTGGTCATAAATCACAAATGAAATATTTTGCACTTTATTACTGTCCAATTTGTTTCGTGCTGTCAAAATTTATGACCTTTTTTTTTTTTAATACGCAGTTATTTGGTTTACATTTAAAGGTAATGTAAAACACAAATGTAAAATAATTTTTTATATTTAAAAGTGTTGAAAGAAATGAATGTAAAATTTTAATTAAAATTGTAGAGGAATTGTTAAGTAAATTAAAAAAACGGAATAAAAGAGTTTTTATTTTTTTTTTGCAGTTGCACACAGCTGCTTTTATTTATTATTTATTTCTTTATATATTTATTGTCACTTAGTGTTATCGGTTACCTAAAATTAAAGAATTAATTCGTATTTTCATATATGTTCAAACACTCATGAATTTGAAGATCAATTTAAGCATGAATTTTAATGGGAATTTTGTTGTTGTGCCAATAAACCTTAACAACATTGTCATCATCATTATTATTATTATTGTTTTTAAAATTATACTGACTACAAATTCCTATAAACTCGATTATAAATTCTTAAGAATTCTTTTGACTCCAGATTCGAGCATCCAGGAGATTGACGCCTCCGAGGTGAAGGTTCATGACGCCCAGGAGAACAGAGCGGAAATAGATGAGAACATTGAGGAAATTGACGCCTCCGCAGTTATCATCAGGTGAGGAACGGATGAGGAAGACCATCCGAAAGCGTCCTTTCTGGGGACGATGCAATATCTGCATCAACGATACAAACGATACATTATAATAATCCCAGTTAAATTTGTTAATCTTATGAAAATTCAGTTTGAAGGGCTCAGAATCAAAGGTGTTAATGTTAACTTTTATAGTTTCCGTTTATCTGATAGTGAATTTGGAGTATACGTGGTCCGATTACCGCATGCAAAAGTGTATTGTTCTTCAAGGACGCTTCATAGGAAAAAATTCTTTTGAAAAAAGGTTGAACCAAAATTTTTAACATTTAACATTATACGTCTTCGTTAATAGATAACTTATAATTTATTTAATATTTTCTTAACTTTTCAGGAAAAAGGAGAGACGAGAATCGCTCAAAACAGAGATAATAAAGGCAGTTAAAGAAGGGGTGAGTACTCTTTTGGAATGTATGATAGGTTGTTCAGTCCAGTGGTTCTCAACTTGTGAGTTGCCAAGAAATATTTTAACCCTTTAAGCCCTGAATTTTTTGTAGGGTTAAGTTATGAATGCTTGTATTTGAAACGTTACCAATTTGTACCTTCAGTCCTTAAAGGGTTAAGTTATTCCGACTCTAAATTTAAGCTTAAATTTTGAAAGCCTTGTCACAATATATATATATAATATATATATATATATATATATATATATATATATTCGTGACCAACTATTTTTTGCCCTTACCCATGACCTCTGACTGGTCGAAAGTTGATAAGGTGGGAAATTACTAACCAAACTAGAACGACCCCCTAATCTAGTATACGCCTAACCTGGGTATAAAATTCACCCTGATTGGCTCGACGTATGATATGGGTGAGATTTGCGACTTTCCCAACTGTCAAAAATCTGGTGGCCACGAAACTATTACATATATATATACACAGGGTGATTCAGTAAAGAGTACATTAAATTGGAGGATGAAATCCTTGGATAATTCTAAACCACAATGTCTTTATGGTAAAATGTCAGATTCTGCATAGTTTCCGTGTTACCATACATTTAAGATGTATTAATGAGAGTGAATATGAAGTGAAACGCGTCAGACATTCAATGGTACGACGTGTACAGGCCTGCATTGAGGCAGAAGGGGCAACTTTGAACATTTACTTTAGGTTGTAACAAAGAGGGGTCACACTGTAGAGATCTGTGAATAAATGATTACAAAAACCTACGGGAGTTTCACTTCATATTCACTCTCATTAATACAACATCTTAAATGTATTGTAACATGGAAACTATGCAGAATCTGACATTTTACCATAGAGACTGTAGTTTAGAATTATCCAAGGATTTCATCCTCCAATTTAATGTACTCTTTGCTGACTCACCCTGTATATATATATATATATATATATTATATATATATATATATATATATATATATATATAAAACCACGAAGGAAAGGAAACACAAAATGGTGCTCAAGCGCTTTCGTCTAATGACATCCTCAGGAACACTGAAGTACATAAAAGGGTGACAGCCTATATATAGGTTACAGAAAGAAAAAAAAGAAAAATAAATAAATATATATATATATATATATATATATATATATATATATATATATATATGTAATAAACGGAGAAGTAAAAATAAAAATTAAAAATTAAAGGATTATCAGAGAGGCATACATATTTGTAAGGAAAAATATCGATTTTTAGCACAAGATCAAATGAATTATAAAAATACAAATTTATACTGGAAATCTGCCCGGGTTTTAACACTCTGCCTTTTTTGGTTAAGTTTCGATGTATATAAAAATGAAATGAAAATTAAAAGTTAATAAAGTAGCATACAAGTTTACCAAAGATTTAGTGTTCTACCCTTCTTATCTAAATCTGTTTTGAAGGAATTCAAAACAACAGGATCGAGTTGAAAAAGACCTTTGCTTATGTTGAAGTTATTTGAAAGTTGGATAATGGCAGACTCAAGAATATTTCTATTAACAATGTTGCTAGAGTGGAATAAAACTGAAGCATTATTCCAATCAATACAGTGGGATAACTCTGACAAATGGACAAAAAGGGCACTGGACAACTGTCCTGTTCTAACGGAATATTGATGCTGTTTTATACGTGTGTGCAAATCCTTTCCCGTCTGACCTATGTAAAAGGAATTACATTGTTTACACCCAATTTTATAGATAATGCCTGAATTATTGGTAGGGCTATTTTTTACTATGATATTTTTCACAATATTGTTATATGAAAATACTACATTAATATCCAAAAGTTTAAGTACATTAGCAATGCCTAAAAAGCCCGGGAAAAATGGAAGTACTAAAATATTTTTTGACAAAGTACGAGTGTTATTATTGACACGATAGAAAGTTCGTTTTGCCTTGTTGAGACAAGATTCCATAAACGCAGATGGATAACACAGATCACTTCCAATACCGTTGATTTTTTCCAATTCGGCATCGATGTATTCCGGACTGGCGATCCTAAGGGCGCGGAGAAACATTGATGAAAAAATGGCCTTCTTAGTGGGGGTGTCATGTCCCGAGTAAAAGTGTACGTAGGACAAATTGTTTGTTGTTTTCCGATAGATACTAAACTTAAAACCTGGGCTTTCCCTATGTACACGCACATCCAAAAATGGGATTGAATTGTCTTGTTCCACTTCTAAAGTAAACTTAATTGAGGGGACTTGATCATTTAACTGAAGGAGGAAGTTATCCAGGTCACGATTCATGTGCCAGATACACAAAATATCGTCGACGTACCGCAACCAAGGGATGCCAACCCCCAGGATTCTCGGAATGTAAGTAATTTCGAAAAACTCCATAAACTCCTTTTACATAGGTCAGACGGGAAAGGATTTGCACACACGTATAAAACAGCATCAATATTCCGTTAGAACAGGACAGTTGTCCAGTGCCCTTTTTGTCCATTTGTCAGAGTTATCCCACTGTATTGATTGGAATAATGCTTCAGTTTTATTCCACTCTAGCAACATTGTTAATAGAAATATTCTTGAGTCTGCCATTATCCAACTTTCAAATAACTTCAACATAAGCAAAGGTCTTTTTCAACTCGATCCTGTTGTTTTGAATTCCTTCAAAACAGATTTAGATAAGAAGGGTAGAACACTAAATCTTTGGTAAACTTGTATGCTACTTTATTAACTTTTAATTTTCATTTTATTTTTATATACATCGAAACTTAACCAAAAAAGGCAGAGTGTTAAAACCCGGGCAGATTTCCAGTATAAATTTGTATTTTTATAATTCATTTGATCTTGTGCTAAAAATCGATATTTTTTCCTTACAAATATGTATGCCTCTCTGATAATCCTTTAATTTTTAATTTTTATTTTTACTTCTCCGTTTATTGCATATATATATATATATATATGAATAGAAACGACATAATGTTAAGGAACGTTTCCGCACACGAGGAGGAGAGATAACGAATAATGAAAAATGAGGCGAACCGCCCGGGAATCGAACCCAGGGCCTTCCAATTGCCGGTCGGACGCTCTACCATTATGCTACGGACCTCACTCAATCACAAATCGAAATTCTCCCACATAGGGCAGAAACCAATACCCTGAGAGGGCACCCTCGCAAATCGTGAATATGCGCATATAACTGCAATGACCGCGCAGTATATAAATGAATAGAAACGACATAAGTGTTAAGGAACGTTTCCGCACACGAGGAGGAGAGATAACGAATAATGAAAAATGAGGCGAACCGCCCGGGAATCGAACCCAGGGCCTTCCAATTGCCGGTCGGACGCTCTACCATTATGCTACGGACTCACTCAATCACAAATCGAAATTCTCCCACATAGGGCAGAAACCAATACCCTGAGAGGGCACCCTCGCAAATCGTGAATATGCGCATATAACTGCAATGACCGCGCAGTATATAAATGAATAGAAACGACATAAGTGTTAAGGAACGTTTCCGCACACGAGGAGGAGAGATAACGAATAATGAAAAATGAGGCGAACCGCCCGTTATCTCTCCTCCTCGTGTGCGGAAACGTTCCTTAACACTTATGTCGTTTCTATTCATTTATATACTGCGCGGTCATTGCAGTTATATGCGCATATTCACGATTTGCGAGGGTGCCCTCTCAGGGTATTGGTTTCTGCCCTATGTGGGAGAATTTCGATTTGTGATTGAGTGAGGTCCGTAGCATAATGGTAGAGCGTCCGACCGGCAATTGGAAGGCCCTGGGTTCGATTCCCGGGCGGTTCGCCTCATTTTTCATTATTCGTTATCTCTCCTCCTCGTGTGCGGAAACGTTCCTTAACACTTATGTCGTTTCTATTCATTTATATACTGCGCGGTCATTGCAGTTATATGCGCATATTCACGATTTGCGAGGGTGCCCTCTCAGGGTATTGGTTTCTGCCTATGTGGGAGAATTTCGATTTGTGATTGAGTGAGGTCCGTAGCATAATGGTAGAGCGTCCGACCGGCAATTGGAAGGCCCTGGGTTCGATTCCCGGGCGGTTCGCCTCATTTTTCATTATTCGTTATCTCTCCTCCTCGTGTGCGGAAACGTTCCTTAACACTTATGTCGTTTCTATTCATTTATATACTGCGCGGTCATTGCAGTTATATGCGCATATTCACGATTTGCGAGGGTGCCCTCTCAGGGTATTGGTTTCTGCCCTATGTGGGAGAATTTCGATTTGTGATTGAGTGAGGTCCGTAGCATAATGGTAGAGCGTCCGACCGGCAATTGGAAGGCCCTGGGTTCGATTCCGGGCGGTTCGCCTCATTTTTCATTATTCGTTATCTCTCCTCCTCGTGTGCGGAAACGTTCCTTAACACTTATGTCGTTTCTATTCATTTATATACTGCGCGGTCATTGCAGTTATATGCGCATATTCACGATTTGCGAGGGTGCCCTCTCAGGGTATTGGTTTCTGCCCTATGTGGGAGAATTTCGATTTGTGATTGAGTGAGGTCCGTAGCATAATGGTAGAGCGTCCGACCGGCAATTGGAAGGCCCTGGGTTCGATTCCCGGGCGGTTCGCCTCATTTTTCATTATTCGTTATCTCTCCTCCTCGTGTGCGGAAACGTTCCTTAACACTTATGTCGTTTCTATTCATTTATATACTGCGCGGTCATTGCAGTTATATGCATATATATATATATATATTTTTTTTTTTTTTTTTTTTTTTTTTCTTTCTGTAACCTATATATAGGCTGTCACCCTTTTATGTACTTCAGTGTTCCTGAGGATGTCATTAGACGAAAGCGCTTGAGCACCATTTTGTGTTTCCTTTCCTTCATGGTTTTATTCATCATAAATATTTTTCACGTGTTACTTTCGTGAAATAATTTTCATATATATATATATATATATATATATATATACAGGGTGTAACAAAAGTCCGTTCTCATAGGGAAATAAGATATAACAGAATTGATTCTGATGATAACCGACAGCTTACAAAGACGAGTAGAAATATGTCAACGGCTACATGGAATACAATTTGAGTATGTCCTGGATTAATTGGTAAGTTGATTGTATCGTTTGTAATGTATAGTTAAAACTATTTTCTCGTTCAATTCTGTTATATCTTCTTTCCCTATAAGAACGGACTTTTGTTACACCCTGTGTGTATATATATATATATATATATATATATATATATATATAATAGTCTCCTTATTACTAGTTTATATGAAGAGAAAACGGATTCGTGAGGTAGGCCTTGGAAAATTGTCGATAATTTGGTGGACCATAACCAAAAACACGGTTGAGAATCACTGATGAATTTAATATATTTTTAACTGTGAATTCGTCTAATGTTTGTATCTGAGAACATTAAAACGAAGTTTATTCACAAGGAATTTAAATGCAAGATTTGAAGTCAATGAAACAGAACCGTAGACAACTTTTTTCATTTTTGGGGTACTTTCCTTTTTTTCAGAGATTAAAGAGCCTCTAGTAGTGGGTCAAGAACGAATTGTCATTAAAGGGGGGGAGGGAGAAGACGATAGGCCTTTTATTTTAAATGAACGAAACTAACACATATGACGTATTATTAGTGAATATCCTGTATACCATGTATATTATACCATGATGGTATACAAGAAGAAATAAGGGATCACCTGAAGATCAGGGCCCCCCCCCCAGCCTTCTTTAGTTAGCTTTATAAGGCTAACGAAAATATAACGACTTAACCTAACCAATCGTCAAGGGCGTACAGTTGACCTAACGATTGGTTAGGTTAGATTGTGATATTTTCGTTAGTTAGCCTTATAAGGCTAACTAAAGAAGGCTGGGGGCCCTGATCTTCAGGTGATCCGAAATAAGAAATATAAATATATTCATATATTTGTGTGTGTGTGTGTGTGTGTGTGTATATATATATGATAAAATAATATATTAATATTTAAGATATGCATAAGTTAAATTAAGCGAAATTACGAAAGGTTTTGAAAACGCTTTAAAGCCAACTAACTGCTCATAACCTTGAATTCTACTTCAAGACATAAAGTATTTTGTGGGATAATCTTTAATAAAGATGAATAATGAATTTAATTTAATTATATTTCATTCTAAAGAAATATTAAATTACGAAATAAAAAAATAATGTGGAGAAATTGGTAAAAATTGTGATAATACGTGAAATATGGAAGCATTTGACAACTATTAATTTTTTTTAATTAATACACCACTACAGACAATTATTTTTAACTTCAAAATGATAAAAATAAAATATTTAATTTTAGAAAATTATTTGGGGGATGTTTCAGCACCCCCAAGCATCCCATTGTTTACTGCGGCTTCGTAAGGGATCATCTTATTTCCTAAGAATAAGTATAGTATATCCGGAAAATCTCTAACGAATGGGAGATACACATTGAAACTCATAAATGAATATTCAAATTGTTCCCCAATTAGTCTCTCTCTCTCTCTCTCTCTCTCTCTCTCCAGTATATATATATATACACACACAATGCATATTAAATAATAATAACCTTGGAATCAACTTTCTATTTAATTGAAATGAGTTTAAGAATAAAATCAAATTGCTTAAATAAATACGAAGAAAATACGCAATAAATATTCTTAGAAACTGTTTCATATATCACACACACACACACACACACACACACACACACACACACACACATAATGTATTTTGATTCATCTTATTTAGTTCTGATGGGATTAACCCCGTTAATAAGACCACGAAATGATTGGGTTTAATAATGAAGAGCCTTTTTGTGACGTGTTTGAAAGACTCGTCATTTGTGTAATGAGCTCAAAAAAAAAATGTCTAATGAGAAATATATATATATAATATATATATATATATATTAGAGAGAGAATGAATTTACTGTTAATTATAAAGTATATAATTTGACGCTCGGGAAAAGAGTATGGCGTCACCTAAAATTAAAATAGAATTACAATTTTTATAATAATTATTTCTTGTTATTAACCATCGGGTAATACGACCTTTCTGACCGTATAATGTTACCGTACAAAAACAAAAAAA
>JAJOZX010001300.1:412500-440000 GCA_023014485.1 Bathynomus jamesi
TTTGTACAATTGTATTTTTGTTATAGCTATAAATTTCATTGTAAAGGATCTTTGTCTACAATGTACTGGAACACTTTTGTATAAAAATAGGCAGAAATTAAAATGAAATTTTTCACTTGATGTGGAGGGCTCGAACCTTCCGAAAAACAAACTTTTTTTTTTCTGAACGCCCAACCAAATTCTTGAGACGTCAAAAATTTTTAGTTGAATGACAAAAAAAAAAAAATCAACGAAAAATTTCGGATCTTGCCAAACGAAGAAAATACCCCTAAAAGTAAAACTACCTAACCTGACCTAACCAACGTTTAATGTATTTTCATTCACAGTTAAAAAGAAAGTAATACAGATTTTGGTTCACGATAAAAATACCAAGTAATCCATATTGAAAAATCCTTTTAGTGTAAATTTTTTTAGCACCTGTTTACAATTTGCGTCATGCAGACAATCCACATTTTTATCTTTGGGAGTCAAATATAATACAGATATTTATTAGTCACCTTTAAATGCTAAACATGTTCACGTATGTTTATAATAATTACATTTAAATGCAAAACACGTTTACGATTACAGATGTTTTTTGATGAAATAAGGAACAAAGTCCCTTAGGACATATATCAGGCCCAGATACATTTTATAACATGTTAACATTGACGAAACATGCTTAGCCCAGATACATTTTATAACATGTTAACATTAACGAAACATGCTTAGCCCAGATACATTTTATAACATGTTAACATTAACGAAACATGCTTAGGAAGGTATTACATTCTTTATGTTACATACATTTCTAAGCTTATTTTAGCGTAAACATTTTTCCACATGACCTAACCTAAACTAACTAAGCATAACCTAAATCCAAAGGTAACTGAGCCCAATTTAATCTAACCTAATTTAATTTACAGAGAAGTTCGTTAAACAAATCGGAATAAAATCTTTATCGACACAATTAAAATACTCGTAAAATCTATTAAATCGTCCGATTTAATTTATAAACGTTCTCATCAAAGAAATGCTTCCTTTCGCGACAATTTGTCTTTAATTTATAAACTTCTCATCAAAGAAATGCTTCCTTTCGTGACAATTTGTCATTGCCTGAAGCTATTATTATTCGTTTGCAGAAGATAAATAAACAATTCAGATAAGTGAATCTTAAAGAAAATAATAATTATTAATTATTTTTTTAATTACTCTTTCCTTTTTCCATTCGTACATCCGTTCTCTTCGTACGGGAAGTAATGAGGAAGTACAAATGTCTGTAAATAAACAAAAATTATAAAACAAAATAAAATAAAATCAAATCTACAAACTCGTTCAAATAGGCCGTATTTCTTTTTATTATTATAAATATAATTATAACTCTATATAATTTATATAATCCATTTCATCAAATTGTTAAAGATAATTGGGATCACCTGAAGATCACAGCCTCTAGCCTTCTTTAGTTAACATTATAAGGCTAACTAACGAAAATATCACGACTTAACCTAACCAATCGTCAAGGGCGTACAGTTGACCTAACGATTGGTTAGGTTAAGTCGTGATATTTTCGTTAGTTAGCCTTATAAAGGCTAACTAACGAAGGCTGGGGGCTCTGATCTTCAGTTGATCCGATAATTGGCTATATTAATACGTTTATTTTAATTAATTTATATATATATTTTACAAAGATTTTTTAATGATTATTTCATCAATTAAATGTAGGCCCCTTGTATTACCTATTAAATTATTAGTTTGTTAAACCGTAGGCCTACTTTATTGATACATTTTGGGAATAAAACAATTAATTTTATCTTCAGTGGGTGTCACAAACAAGGTGTGTCACACGTTTAAGTCCCTGGACTTCAAAATTTATTGCTTAAATTCAGGCACAGTTACTTTTTGTGACGCACCCTATACATATACTGTGATATATATATATATATATATATATATTAGTGGTGGACCGGATATCCGCATCATTTTTAACATCCGCATCCGCACTTCTGACTGCGGATGTTATGCGGATATTACCTCTAATAAATTATGCAATTTACAATTAAATTAGCTTATAAAGTAGCTTATAAGGCCCAGTCATGCACATTTCATGTAAAGTATTGATTATTAATGAACAAGCAAATATATAAACCTCAAAATATAAATACCATTAAATCAACAAACACTGCCTGTGCCGCTGTACGTACTCCACTGTGGCTGAAACTCTTGAGAAAGTTATTATTTTTATCATAATGAAAACATTAATATTAATTTTAATTCTTATGCCTTGCCTGCCATAATAGTAATATCACGAAATTTGAAAAATTATGTCATATATTCATAATTCCATATTATATTGATAGATTAACTAAATATCCGCATCCGCATCCGCAGATGTTGAAAAACTGACATCCGGCCCACCACTAATTATATATATATATATATTATTTTGACAAACTTCATAGCAACATTAGTGTTTATTTTTAGAGTACAGAGTAAGAGCTGATAATAATAATAATAATAATAATATTAATAATAGTGATTCACACTTTTATATTATGAAAAGAAGTCATAAACCCAAGCATTTTATTTATATATATATACACACACACACACCAGTATGTGTGATAGAAACTGAATTCGTTACATAAAAACGTTTTGGAGCAAGCTATCGTAAATAAATGTAGTAAACTAAAAGATATATATATATATATATATAAAATATAAAAAAAATTGTAAAAATATTTGTTAAAAATTTAAATAATCTTTCGAGAACTATTTTATGATCTTACCTTCCCTTGTCAGCTGTGTAAGTAAGGTTTAGAGTTTAGTGACTGTCTGACGGTCGAAGGGTGAAGTTGTGTTGGGATATTCGTCAAAGCTTGTATTAAACGTACAGCTTTATTCTATTACACGAATTATTGAGAAATATATATATTAAATGTATTATTTAATATAGATGGAATTATTTTTCATAGTTTTTGTTATATTGAATGAACAGTGTTGAGATGCTATCATAATGTCTAATCCTGTGATGTTTAGAGGTTATAATTGAAGTGTGACTACAATATATACCAAATTGTTTAGAAATGAGGTTATCTCATAACTAATATAGAATTATTACTTTATTTTTTATTAACAAATTATTAATTATTAATTAATATATATATACACCCCGACTTGTCGCTAGTATATTCTATAAATACGAAATTGAATTTACGTTTAAAACCATCTTCGAAGCGAGAATAATACCCAAATAATAATGGTATAAATGGGTATGTAAGCGATATTACATCTAAAACGTAAGCCCAGTTTCGCCATTCGCCATCAGATGGAATGAAATCCCTCCTTTAAGATATCTTAAAAGTCGTGTCCTGTAAATAAGATTTGCCATATTTGGTTCAGAAAAGGAAAAAAAGTTAACATCTGAACCACAAGATTTAAACGATATTATACTCAGCCTATATATATATATATATATATATATATATATATATATATATATATATATATGTTGTAGGACGCTTTATATATATATATATATGTTGTAGGACGCTTTAAAGAAAAAATCCCCAAAATTTTTCATTTTAATATATCCCGAATTACGTTCGCATCTCACTTCTTGTTTTTTTTTTAATAAACATACAGTTTTTGCATTCGCAAATTAAATCGTTTTGCATTCGTAAATTAAATCGTTGCGAGATTAAGACCGTTTATATTGCAAAATTCGTGCAACAAAGCGTCTGATGAAGTGTTGAGAATGTTGAACGAGATATGTGTGTGTGTGTGTGTGTATATGCATAGAGATAACGTTTCAGGAAACTTCTTATTAAAGCTTATTGCCAAATATTTATAAGTTTTTTCTAATATTTTTATTATTAACGAGTAATAAATCGTATAATGTTGACGCGTTCAAAATAAGTATTTTAAAAAAAGCTTTAAGAATGTCTGTCTATTGTGTTTAGCTAAAAACTGTATTAAAATAATTTGAAAGTGAAAGGAATTGATAAATATTAGCTTTAATATTAAAAAATCTATATAGGAGGTCAGCGAGTTGTATGGGGAAAAAATTCTATATCTACAGTGAGTTGTATGGGGAAAAAAATTCTATATCTACAGTGAGTTGTATGGGGAAAAAAATTATATATCTACAGTGTGTGTGTGTGTGTATATATATATATATATATATGTGTTGTATTTATTTTTAGGCTTAATGTTAATTATATATTAACATTTAAACTTTTTAAAATCGTTAATGATCGTAAAATTTAACGTAATTAACTGTAGTTCACTGTCGTAAATGGGAGACATTATTTGGGTTTCGTTTTAGAAGAAACGGCAAATTAAAATGGTCAGAGGTGAACTGTAATACCCGAATGCAGTTAAAAATGTAGTTTTTTTGAACTCCGAGTGAGTGAAATAAAGAGGGAATTAACCCCCCATCGTAAGACCGAAATGAACTAACGAGAGGCATCGAACCGTGTCAGAAAAGTTGTTCAGAGAATCCAAAGTTCTCCTGAGTTAGAAAAGAAAATGCATCCTTGTAACATTTTTCCATGTCGGGTGAAATATCTGGATGACATCGATCCTTTCGCAATTAGTTCCATCTACCCACAACCTCCGAGGCCTCCCATCCACGCCTTCAGATTGGATAAACCCCTGGGGTTGCAATTGGCGTCTGTCCTCCAGGTGCTAGGGGCGCCTCACAGAGTAAGTAACTCAACCACTCTACCACCTCTTCGCGCCCTCTTCCAGTTAGATCGTAAGCCGTGTTTCAGAGGTTGCCGGTTTTGGCCAGAATTCAGGCGCGCCTTCACTCGCTGCCTTTGTCTTTCGCACTTTTTCATACCCCGCCACAGAGATGGCGGGGTATAGACTTTTTAAGTGATTTGGGAAAAGTACACTTTTACGCTTCCCTTTTTTCATTCCTTTTGGTTTCATCTAAATATTACTTGCACTGCTGGGAAAATCATATTATTATTATTATTATTATTATTATTATTATTATTATTACTGTTATTATCAGTATTAGTATTATTAGTATTAGTAATATTACTTGCATTATATCCTCATCATGATAAAAAAAATGAATCTCGCTAACGTAGCCTTCCGCGCTTCTTTGCAACAATTAACGAACGAACGCCTTTTGTTCGTGGTGCTTGCAATCCGTCATTTCTCGCGTGATCAATTTAAGCGTCTGTGCATCTCATAGATCTTTAATATCATGCAAGATCATGCGTGAGTTTTGCTTTCATTGTTTTCTATCTTTGCAATATACGTCTTTAAATTGAAGGAAAGTCTTTTAATATAATAAGATCATTCGTTTTGTCTCTCCGCGTTTAGATCTTTCCCTTGTTGTATAAATTATTAGTTGGTTGATCTTTATTACGAGAGATGGAAACATCCCACACATAATGCACTAAGCAGGTTTTTTGAAACGGGAACAGGTTTTCTAAAGCAGTCAAAGAAACACTCTTTTAGTTTAAATTATTGGATCATTGCAGTAATATTCATGGACGTTAGATTAGAGTGAAATTTCGTGTAACAAATCTGGTGTATGCTTGGGTGATCTCGCCATGCAGTAATCCATGTGCGTTTTCCAATTTCTTCTCACTTGTGTGTGTGTGTGTGTGTGTGTAAGATATTCATGTACGTTTAAAAGTCTTTTACACTCGCATAGGATTATGTGTACACGTTTTTAAATTCGTTTTAAAATTAAGATTATGTACGTATTTATATCCCTCATGAACGCACAGCTGTGTGTGTGTGTATATATATATAAAAGATACTGTTTGAATTTCAATCCTTTTCAATTGTACGGAATTATATATATATGTACATTTTGAAGTCTTTCACATTTGGGTAAGAGATGTTCAGATACTCCACAACGCTGTAAGATTGTATACGTCTTTAAATTCTCTTCCCATCCATCCACACATCCAACATCCATGCAAAACAAAACTGTAAGACTATGTGTACGTTAAAAGTTCGTCACAGTTGTGCCTAAGAATCTTGTCTATGGAACTCGTTCAATAAGAAAAAATTAGTTGGTCATCTTCACACGAGCTACTTGCCGTGCTTCGTTTTCTTTGAATTGCGAGAAGGGGACACTGAATCGAGTTAATTCTGCTTCGCCTAAATTAAACATAAATTTCTCTTACGTGTCACTAGAAGATTACGTCTAATAGACAAAGTGCGGGTTCTTTTATTACACGAGAAGCGAACGTGTATCTAACAAGGCTAAAAGTCATTTGACAGATTTAACAACCAATATTTAATGGAAAATATATTAATTTAAATGGTTTAATAGAAACTCAAAACCACTCATAAAGTGACACTTGACCATTGTGTGTATGTGTGTATATATATATAAAGCCACGAGAGATTCAGTGCATATTCCTATAGATATAGACTGATGTTAATAGCTATAGGATCATAAAATATATATTAAATTTTTATTTATTTCTATAAAATACAAAGATTAGATGAACCCAAATTGTCTTTCGGTTGAAGATGGTCAATGCACTTCTTCGAAACACGAAATTTTCCTTTCTCAAAGGTTTAAATTTTTTTTTTATTAATTCGGAACAGGAGTTCTGGAATTATTAGGAAAGGCGTAATAAAAAACAATAAAATCAGACACGAAGTAACCTTACAAAAATAAACCCTTTGGAATTGAGTCGAATGGCATAAAAAGCTGAACTTTTGCTGATTTAGGTCAACCATAATTCTACATTATATACAAGTATATATATGTATATTGTATATTGTAAGAATATACCGGGTGTGTATAAAGTAACGCGAGTGAACATGGACAAGTAATATTTATTACATGTACTTTATAACAACTGTATATTCGATAGTAAGGTTTATAAGATGTGTCCAAAATGTTTTTACGAGTTAAAAAAATAAGTTGAAACTGGTTTAAACCAGTTCAAATCGGATTTGTCTCTTCACTTGCGTTACTTCTAGGGTGGCCAGACGTCCGGCTTTAGGCGGACAGTCCGCCTTTTGAGCACTCTGTCCTTAGGGTGGCCATTTCCAAATTTCCAAAAAGGAGGACACTGCGTATGTGGCCGTACGTTAACACACCACACACACATATATATATATATATATATAATATACAGGGTGTCCCATAAGTCCGGCATCATAGGAGAAATTCATATTTTTCTATTCTACCAACATAATTCATCTGCTCGGGATGCCAATTTCCCGTCCACCATTCTCTTCAGTGACGAGGCTGTTTTTTATGGAAATGGTGAGGTAAATCGACAGAACACCCCCTACTGGTCTCAAAACAACCCTCACTGGTATACCTCTTCAAAGGAACAAGGTGCATCTCGGGTGATGGTATGGTGTGGCATTTGGAAGGATCGCATCATAGGCCCCCTCTTTTTCGATGAACATGTCACTGGAGGCACCTACCTACGTATTCTCAAGGAAGAAGCATTTCCCAGTGTCTTGAACGAAGAAGGAAATTTCCCAACATGGTTCCAGCAAGACGGCGCTCCTGCACATTACAGCACCCAAGTAAGGGAATACCTGTACCAACAATTCCCTGGTCATTGGATAGGACGTCTAGGGCCTGTGGAATGGCCAGCTAGAAGCCCGGATCTCACGCCACTAGATTTTTATCTCTGGGGCCATTTGAAAGCGCTGGTATACGCAGAGAAAATTAGGAGTGTTGAACATTTGCGGTAGCGCATTATTGGGGCATGTAACACCATTACTCCTGACATCATTCACCGTGTGCTTGCTGACTGGGTATCATGTCTGAATTTGTGTATTGAAAAATGGTGGACTTATTGAGCACGTTCTGTAAATAAAAGATTTTGTTTTGCCTTTTTTTATTATTTTTCCTATGATGCCGGACTTATGGGACACCCTGTATATATGTTAACGTACGGCCACATACCCAGTGTCCTCCTTTTTAAATGGCCACCCCAGTTACTTCATACACACCTTGTACAAGATATATATACAGATTTAGATATACTAGCAAAACTGAGCCCTACGGGCCCATTTAGCTAGACCTGCGGTGCTGGGGCCTCAGGCCCCCCCCCGCAATTACTGGGAGTCAATAGTTTTCGGTCAAAAGAACGCAGCCATGAAAATCTTAAGCTTCTTTTCTATATTTTATGACGTGTCTATGATGTCACTATCTTTCAACCAATCCGGATACATGGTGTCTACAGACAGGACTGCCTTTTTATAGTATATATATATATATAGTCAAAGCTAAATATAAACTTCTCATACTACGAACCTGTGAAAAAACAAACGAGCATCACTCCATCTTTTTCAAGGAAACTAAAACAAATAATATACATCACATATTCATCACAACCATCATCTAAAGACTCAGTGTTTCCCAACCGGGGGCCATATGGCTCCATGGGGGCCATGGCACATTTGAAGGGGGCCACAGGAAAATGTTATTTTGTAAAATAGAGTTAAATCTGCATATTACCTACTGAAAATAATGCTTATGGGGGCCACGGGAAAAAATAAGGTTCCTAAGGGGGGCCATAAGCCAAAACCGGTTGGGAACCACTGAATTCTAAACACACCATAAATTATTACATCATCACAATTAACATTTAAATATTACAAACGTCACAAACTTCCTTTTCTATCGTATGTTTTAAGCGTTTTTAACTCTCGCATATTCGACCACTTAAGTCTGATCTCAAAATCTTCTGTAAATACTTTAAATATATATCTCTCTCTCTCTCTCTCTCTCTCTCTCTCTCTCTCTATATATATATATATATTAAAGGTAATAACTAAATTGTATGTGGTTGAATCAAATTTCATACGCCATTGAAAATTTAGGAACAAAAAGTTTCAACTCACACTAGACATTTGGGGAGGGAGGCGGGTGTGCTAATTTCAACCAACTCAGAAAGTTAAAATTTGGACGAAATTCTATTCCTTTTTCTAGAATACAAATTTGGTTGAAGGTATTTCTGGTATCAAATTACATCATGACAATCGCAGGAATCTGGTATTGAGTGACTTTCACGCTTTATAATAAACTCTCTTTATAAGGTCTTCGAAGTGTGAATGTAGGGTTTGAGAATTTATTTTTAATGAAATCCTTAATTGAGAGAGACGTCATTTTAAATCAATCGAATGCTATTTAAATATGGGTATAAATATCATGATTCATCAAATACGTTTTTCTCTTTCTTTCTTTCTTTCGATTATATATATATATATATATATATATATATATATATATATATATATATATATATATATATATATATAAGGAAAGAAGTTCGGTACTTGAATGCTAACAAGCTTGTTAAGGTAATTAGAAATGTCCGTTATTCAACCCACTTTGCATTCATACATATAGGTGACTTTCTTATATATATATATATATATATATATATATATATATATATATATATATAAATATATAATATATATAGTATATATTAATAATAATGATTGTATATACTCGTGTGTGTGTATATATATATATATATATATATTATATATATATTGCAAACCCACAAGTTAAAAGAAAAATGATTCCAAGGCTTTTCGTGTATTCAGAAGTATACCTGACGAGGTGTACTTCTAAATACACGAAAGGCCTTGGAATCATTTTTCTTTTCCTGGTGGGTTTGCATCATATATTATATATATATATATATATATACACACACGAGTGTATATATAATCATTATTATTAATATATATATTAATTTCAAAGTTATGTTGATAAAATAAATATACAGATTATGTTACAGTGGCCTAAAACTGTCTTCGTTTGTGAGCTGTTTTTTACTGCCATGTATAGAATATATATATATATATATATATATATATATATATATATATATGCAGTGATGCGACTTTTTTTTGGAAAAACACATCGAACGCTGAAAAACCTGTTCTTTCTCTGGATTCTTTTTTTTTTTTTTGAGAATGTTGTTCAAAAGTATTTTTATTTAAAATAGAGACCTAAAAGTGATCAAACAGCGCGAACCCCCCCACCCCCCTTTTGCCATATCTTAGGATCATATTCTTATTATTTAATACTAAGTATAATTTATTATGATTAATTTTTAATATACATTATCAAAACCTATAAATTATATTAAAATAGGATTTAATTATAATACCTAATAAAATGCCAATCTTAAAGAGGGATCATATAATGAAGGAAACCTTCTTTGGACATATCCTGGGACAATATTAACTTATTAACTCGAGTTAATGGTGATTAAGCGTGATTTATCATTTTAATTTATAATATACAGTAGTAATTACGTATCAGCATTATAACATACCTTATCATGGTATATTGGGTTATTTTCAATATGGCATATTTTCCTTTCTTTGATTACTCCTAACATTGAAAATGTAGAAGATAGTTGAAAATATTAGGTGTCATCAAGGTCAGGGGGTCACCAATTTAATAGACGGACCGCCTGGAACAAACCCAGACTCTCATTATAGGATTTACTTTAAAATGAAGTCATACTTTGACATTTCGAAGTAATCAAAATCAATGTTTTCGTGATAGGATTGAATGTGTTCAGTTTAAATTAAATTTTCATTCGGGAGATTAAAAATGGCGAGTTTCAATTATCTCGATAAAATAATGTCAGCCCCATTACGTAAACACTCCCGCGGCGCGGGAGAGAAGTAGAAAAGAATTTGGGTAGCGGACGTTCATAGAATTACAAAAATTGCGTTAAACGAGTACGTAGCGTTCGCGCAAAATAAATGTATTCATTTTTTTATTATTTTGTTTGGGACAGACTTTACCTTTCCACTGAGGGAGTAGAAGTTTCAGACTCCCTAAATCTAGTAATACCTGAGCTAGTTCATCTACCCTAACCTTTACTAATAAAGACGTAAAAACATGTCACTTCTTCCCTTTCATTCGACCCAAACGAAACGATATATAAAGCTCATTTTGGCTCATAAATTAAATTTTCTAATGCTTAGAAAGTATTTTATTGGTTGTATACTTAGCTATATAATTGATTCGTAATATAAAAGATGAAAATATATAACCTGTATGTTGTAGCTTATAGCTCTACGTTTAATTGAAAGAAAAATTAATTATATACAGAATAACCTTTCGTTCTTTTAATGTAAACAAATTTTCCATTCCATATGATATGATATATATATAGGTACAGGATGTCCGAGAATTATCTGTACAAGTTCCCATGAAGTGTAGAAATTCCAGTGTTGTCCCATTTTACAGAGAATCTCATTAAGTTTTTTCTGGTACCAAGTTTTGACAAGTTTTTTAGAAATTCCAGTGTGTCCGAAAATTATCTGTACAATTTCATCTTTTAATAAAATTCTTGATAACACACGTAAAATTCTTAAACAAGATTATTTAGAATCTGTATTTTCAAAAGTTTCTTTTATTAAGTAACGTTGTTACAAACATTCGATATGTGCACCATCAGTGATTCGCAAAACATCCAATCGGTAATCCAAATGTTGCCATGTACGCTGCAGCATATCCACATCAATTCGCTCAATAGCAGCTGTGATTCTTGCTTTTAAATCATCAATGTCTGTCACCCGCGTACAAAAAAGAAAAAACTTGTCAAAACTTGTTATCAGAAAAAACTAATGAGTTTCTCTGTAAAATGGGACAACACTAGAATTTCTACACTTCATGGTTGACTTTTAATAACAGCCAAAAATTGTACAGATAATTCTCGGACACCGGTAATATATATATACATATATATATATATATATATATGTATATATATATATATATATATATATATATATATATATATATATATATATATATATATCATAGTGTTCACTACAAAGTTCAAACTAAAACCAATGAACACAATTAACGGTATAGTATAAAATGGTAATATGTCAGTCTGAATGTCAGTCAGACGTTCAGAAAGTAATATAATCTCTAATTTACATTCATACGATACCAAAAGTAGGCAATTCATTAACCTCAAAAGCTAATTTAGAAAAAGTATTGAAATTTGAATATCCAGACTCCCCCCCCCCAAAGGTCATAATTTACAACAGAAGTTACAGAAAACCGATATAATGTGGATGGAAGAAAATATATTCCTATCTGTTCATTCAAGAACAGTTAAAAAAAGAATTGGAGTTAGCAGAACGTTCTCAATTTGTGGCTGAAGCCCAATTGATGAACGAGTTGGTTGACTTTATGACTGTTTATGACGTTCTTTTTCTTCTCTTTTGAGGGGAAGAACCCCCCTAAGAAGTAGTTCCCCACTTTCAGGGGTTTAGTGAGAGGGGAGGACGATATTTTGTTATAGAACACACGTGGCCCGTTCTGTCCATCTGTCGCCTCCATCATCTATTTTACCAAGATCGGAACAGGTTTAATATGTATTTCCATCAGTATTTTCACAGGTTTTTTTTATTTCTTCTTCTTCTTCTTCTTCTTTGTACTAATGCTCTTCTTCTTCTTCTTTGTACTAATGCTCTTCTTCTTCTTCTTCCTCTTCTTCTTTGTACTAATACTCTTCTCCTTCTTCATCTTCTTCTTTGTACTAATACTTTTCTCCTTCTTCTTCTTCTCCCTCTTCTTCTTTGTACTAATACTCTTCTCCTTCTTCCTCTTCTTCTTTGTACAAATACTCTTCTCCTTCTTCTTCTTCTTTGTACTAATACTCTTCTCCCTCTTCTTCCTCTCCTTCTTCTTCTTCCTCTCCTTCTTTGTACTAATACTCTTCTCCTTCTTCTTACTCTTCTTCTTACTTCTCTTCTTCTTCTTCCTCTCCTTCTTTGTACTAATACTCTTCTCCTTCTTTGTACTAATACTCTTCTCCTTCTTTGTACTAATACTCTTCTCCATCTTACTCTTCTTCTTACTTCTCTTCTTCTTCTTCCTCTCCTTCTTTGTACTAATACTCTTCTCCTTCTTCTTACTCTTTTTCTTACTTCTCTTCTTCTTCTTCTTCTTCTTCTTCTTCCTTTTCTTACTCTTCTTCTTCTTCTAGTCCTTCTTTCTTAAAGTTAAAATAGGCATCGTCTGATTAAACTTTTATTCCACTTCTCACTTGAGTCACTTCTTGGGATCAAATGTTACAGATCCAAATCGAAGAGATTTTATTCCTTTTGATAAGGTTTTAAATTGCATATCAAGCTCTGCGTTAAACTGTATACGATATTTTTATTGCAATTCTCTCTACGTACAATGGCTTTATAACAGTTTTATACATAACTTTATATAAGATGTGTACGCAATAAATGTACATTTTTAAAGAGAGGGTTGACAAAAGTAAATAGACACCCTCGGTTTCTTTTTTTTTTTTCATAGTTTTTGATTTGATAATGAAAGTCAATAAATAATAACGGATTTATTGAATCAATATATTTAGAATCGTGTTGTTGTCCCCTTTTCATTATGCAAAGCTGACACGCGTTCTGTCATTACATTGATGAGCTTTGCCATTTGTTCTTGTGGACAATCATCGTGGTGTCTATTTACTTTTGCCATCCTTCTGTGTGTGTATATATATATATATATATATATATATATATATATATATATATATATATATATATTATATATAGATATATATATATATATACTTACAATTTAATAAGTAGAATTAAAATATTAATTTACAGTCTCTTAACGCTGTATCATTGTATACTTGATTTTTAAAATTCACTGGCCAAATTCGCAGGGAAACTATTGTCCATTGATAACCTTGAAGTTGTGTCATATTTCTCTTGGATGAATGTCAGCTTGAAACTGGAAAAGAGAGAAAGACGGAGAATAACAAAGAATGAGGAAATACAACACAAAATAAAGATTGGGTATTCATTTCAGAACATAATAAACCCATTCTCATTAGTCATTACTGGAAAATGGACATTCAAAATTAAAAAAATCGAAAGGTAGCACTTATTTACAAAAAAGTAGCACTTATTTACAAAGAAAAAGTAGCACTTATTTTTTAAAAAAAGTAACATTTTTTTTAAAAAGTAACACATTTAAAAAATAGTAACACTTATTTTAAAAAAAGTAGTACTTATTTTAAAAAAGTAGCACTTATTTTAAAAAAATTAATTATTTCATTATAATCCACTTGAACGATATTAAGATTAAAACAAAAAAAAACATTTTTGAACATTCAACGCAAAGTTTTTTTACAAATGCAAAATATACACTTTATTTTTAGTCTCCTTTTAAAGGCATGATTAGATCACTCTCGTATTTGCGCTCTTCGCTGACGCTTATAGCTTAATTTTCACTTCTTGCCATTGCAATGTTGTTGCGTAATTTTGCAATAAACAACTCGATTGTTTAACATGAACAGAACACATTTATAAACAAAGGTTCAAATCTCTAATTAACTCATATATACAACCGTTAATTGTTCTCAAATGTGAATTACGCCCAATTATATAATATATATATATATATATATATAGGTTTATATATATATAGGTTATTATATAGATATATAATGATCTAACAGAAGTATCTGAAATCTTAAGAGCTCAGTACGAATCATCTTTCAGTATCCCAAAAACTGACAAACTGATATGCGATAGAAACGCGTTCTTTGAAGAAGAACTACAAGGGGAAAGTATAACGGACTTCAACTTTACGACAGATGATATTACACAAGCTATAGGGAAACTAAAAACACACTCAGCGCAGGACCGGATAAATGGAATGCCACACTGATCAAAAACTGTAAGAATGCAATCGCTGAGCCCCTATATTGGATATGGAAACGATCACTAGACACGGGAGAAATACCGGGCATCCTGAAGAGCGAACATAGTCCCAATATATAAAGGAGATCGATCCGAAGCCAAAAACTATAGGCCAGTGTCGCTTACATCTCATCTCACTAAAATATTTGAAAGAATAGTTAGACAGAAAATCTATGACTTTTTGGAAACTCAGAAAAAATTCGATGATAACCAACACGGGTTTTGGTCAGGCAGATCATGCCTATCACAACTAATGGAACACTACAACAACATTATTGATTCACTTGAAAGTAATGAAAACTATGACGTAATATACATAGACTTTGCCAAAGCGTTCGACAAGTGTGACCATGGAATCATAATACATAAACTGAAATATATGGGAATAACAAGAAAAATAGGAAATAATATATAATTTCCTTAGTGAGCGGCGGCAAGTCGTTACAGCACAAGGAGTATCTTCATCAGAATCAGAGATCCTCAGCTCAGTACCAAAGGAACAGTATTAGCTCCACTACTCTTCATAATCGTGCTAACTGACATAGATGAGGACGTTACCAGAGACAGCACAGTAACATCGTTTGCTGATGACACAAAGATCAGTAGAAAAATAAGAAACCAAGAAATATAGGATCTCTACAAACCGACATGAACAGAATCTACAAGTGGATGGAAGACAACAATATGAAGTTTAACACTGAGAAATTTCAGCTGTTACAGTACGGAAAAAGAGAAGACTTAAAATCCATGGAATATTATACCCCAAATGGACAGGAAATTCAGAGAAATTCTAGAGCAAAAGATTTAGGGGTTGTAATGATTGATGATGCGAAATTTGAAACACAAAATAAGATAGCAGTAAACAGAGCAAAGAGAATAACGGGGCAGATATTGAGAACCTTTAAACGAAGGGATAGGAATGTAATGATTCCTCTACTGAAAACACTGATCATACCCAAATTGGAATACTGCTCGGTCCTAACATCCCCATATAAAAAAAAAGACATTAGACAGCTAAAGGGATTTAGAGAAGCTTCACAGCCAAGATCAAGGGGTGCAAAGAACTAAATTACTGGGAAAGGTTACGCGAACTAAACCTATGTTCACTGGAAAGGAGAAGAGAGAGCCACACCATTATTTACACTTGGAAAATAATGGAGAAACTAGTCCCTAATTTTACTCTGAACCCTGTAACTCCCCAAACAACGGTGGAAAGTAGAAAAGAAAGACTGTGTCGTGTTCCCAAATTAAAGGCTAAACAGGGAACATCCTTAACCCTGAAAGAAAATAGTTTTGTTGTGAGAGGACCAAAACTGTTTAATCAGCTGCCCAAAGACCTAAGGAACACGAATGGTGTTGCAGTAGACATCTTCAAAAGAAGATTAGACGCCTGGCTCAGAACAATCCCCGATGAGCCGGGCGTACCTGGCTATGTGAGGTGGAGAGTACAAGAAACCAACTCACTACTTCACCAGGCCAACTCGAGAGGAGGGGCGACAAGCTTGACGTTCGTGAAATGAGGAATCATCGCGCAGGAACCTTTGAAAGGTTGAAAGGAAAGGTATATATTGTGTGTGTGTGTGTGTGTGTGTGTGTGTGTGTTGTTGCCCCAACATCAAAACCCAATCCTGAACACAGTATTGATTCGTTTTCTTTGTAGGGGACGGGGCCACCTTATATATATATATATATATAATATATATATATATATATTATATATATATTATATATATTGTACATTTTACATTTTCCTTTTATTAATCCTATTTGGAATTAGTCACACGTACAGCTTGTCCCTTCTTTATTTCTCCTTCTTCATCCTACCCTCTCCCAATGACCCTTACGACCCTTTTTTTATAATGATCCTTATAATGGCTCTCTCCCTCTTCGCATTGTGTTTCCCCTCGCTCACACAATACACCCTCACGCCCTTCCTACCCTCATACTCATTGTCAACGGTCATTTTCGCCTATTTTTCGTATTTAAGAGGAAGACGTCAAGATGAAAATCCTTTTAAAAATAATCTTTCTTTTCATTTGTTTGATCGTAAGAATGGAGACAAATCTTCGTTTCGTCGCCGAGAATGGTTTTATCCTCGATACAATACGGCTCAGGACCAAAACGTCATTAATCTTCGGCCGCGTATACCCACAAAATGGGTGGACGGAATAGGGAATTTTGTATATTTTTAAAGCTTGTTTTTTTTTAGTTCTGGAATTAACGAGTGACTTTAGTTTTCAAACTACTCTTAGTTAAAGGTCTTATCTTATGCTAATAAATGTAGCACTTTAATTACTTAAGTTTAAGTGTACAAACGAGGCCTGAACTATAGAGTGTTTTTGGCGTTTTAAAAATACTTATTTTTCGCGGTTTCCGAGTTACGCCATTCGTTTCTCCTCAAGAGTCCCTGAAAACATGTTTTTCTCGTTAAACTCTTAGTGATTGATACCCAGGGCCGGATTTACTTGCTTGTGGGCCCTAGGCCAAACCTTATCAGTGCCCCCCCCCCAAATATTATATATATATATATATATCGTAATATTGTAATGTAAAAAAAAAAAATTACAACATAATGTAACACATCAATAATTTTATTCAAATTAGTTTTATATCATGTACAACTTATTCTTACACAAAGGAATAATGGAAAAAATACAGTCAAATTGAAGCATAATAAATTTTGCAATAAGAATTACAACATAATGTAATACATTACACATTAATAATTTTTAATCAAATTAGTTCCATATCAAGTACATCAAAGTAAATCAAGTTCCATATCATGTACATCTTACACATAGGAATAATGGAAAAATACAATGAAAATGAAGCATAATAAATTTTGCAAGCACAACTATGTGAAGTTCAAAATGACTTTTTCCTGCTTTTTTCTATGGCAAATTTGTCAATGATACTGTTTGTGTCAAGGGATTGTAGGAGGTCCCCAGTGGGCCCCCAGTTACTGGTGGGCCCTAGGCCAATGGCCTATGTTGCCTATTGGAAAATCCGGCCCTGTTGATACCCATTACAAATTTCTACATGGATACCTGGTATGCAATTGAGAATTGATGACGTTTTGATGCGGAGTTGCATCCCGTACAAACATAATCGGAGATGGGGAAAAAATTATAATATTTACTAAAACAAAATAATATTCTCGTTAAAATTAAAAACATTTACCATTTTTCTTATTAATTTTCGAAGAGAAACATTAAAAAAACTGTAATAATGGTCATAAAATCCACACTGTAACTTAATCGAGGATACAACAAGGTCTAACAATTAAAAGTTACTCATTTCTCATCCAATAAATTAGTTTCTCCTAAAATACCTGAATTAGTATGCAGAAAACGTCAGAGTGAGTAATGCCTTTTCCTTTTAAGGCTAAAAATATACAAATAACTAACATTTGTAAACAAGACTAAACACGTCTAAAATGGCACTTCCTCCAATCACAAATTTAGGTTTTAATTAATACTAAAAAAAACTTTCACTAGTTTATTATCTCTCTCTCTCTCTCTCTTCTCTCTCTCTCTCTCATGAGAAACTGTTGTAATAACGGTACATAAATTGTGTCCAATTATATACTGTACTCACTGTATATGTAATTTGGTTATCAGTTCTGAATAATTAAAGTCATCGTATGTAATTATAAAATGTTGTACATAATTAACTGTTTTCTTGCTTTCTTACTTATTTGAGAACAAGAACACTTCCTTTCTTTGTTATTTCGATTTGTTCTTCAGTTCCGTTTCGTGTTATTTTGGGTTCTTCCTCGTTCTTGCGTTCTACGTTTTTCTCTACATTTCGTTCGTTGTTCTGGATTTTTTTTTAGTGTTTACATTCTGAAGCTCCAATGTATGTTCAAAATTTACATCAGAATGAATACCCATATAATACCCATATACTTTCATATAATACCCATATACTACCAATATACTACCATTGTAATAATACCCATATAACTACATACAGAGTTTATAATTTTTTCCTGTATCACTTTTTATAGGGAATACCCATGTTCTCGGGTATGAGGTAAATTTTTCCTTCATGATATTTATCTTAGTGAAAAGGTATTTGTAAATTTGTGCATAAATATTTGATGTAAAAATAGATATAAATGAACTTTTTGGCTGATCTAAATATAGTATAGGAATTTACAGCAATTTACATCTTTGTAAATTTCAGGCAAAACCCGAAGGGGAAATAATATAGTTTTGTTTACAACTAAAAAATGAGAAGAATGCACGTTGCTTTATAATGGTTATGGAATATACTGTGAATATATGTCTTATAATACTACTACTACAAATAATAATAATAATAATATAATATAATAATAATAATAATATTAATAATAATAATGAGGCATTCAAAAAAATTTTAAAGCAAAAAAAAAATATTTACATTTTTCAATTTTTTTTATGGATTTTGTTCATGAAATTTAAATTCTTAATTTGAGGCCCTGTCATCAATTGTTGGTGTACACGAGAGAGAGAGAGAGAGAGAGAGAGAGAGAGAGAGAGAGAGAGAGACCCTAAATCTAATCTACTAAACTCTATCTATTTATTCTACTCTTCTACTTATTCTGAATGACTAAATCACGTAAATTCCTTTCAATAATTCTTGCCAAACATCGTTTACTCCTAACTCCCTCTCCTTGTCTTTAGAACTAACCTTGAGTGGAAGTGGTTTCTAAGTCTTCGTAACTCTTCATTAATGAATTGCAATGATAGCAGAGTCCCTTTTGAGCACAATGACTCTTTGAGTTAACCGTATAGAACCCCTTTTCTCACAGATGGCAGAGGGAGTACCAAGTGGATTAGGTAAACAAGTGATTATATAAGTGGTTATGCATTCTGAGACAGATGTGGGTTTGCGCACACACACACACACACACACCACACACACACACACGTTTAACTACCTTACGAAACTGTGTCATTTTTACATTTTCAATTTTGGATCGCGTAACCAAACTCACCTTACCTCTATTATATCCATTTGAAGTGCACTAACCGCACTTAAATAAAAGAAAATAGGGGAACGCTAATGAAATAGGAAACTAGGAACTAGTGGGACTCGAACGCGAGTCGCCCTCTAATGTCGCTACACGCACGTTCGTGTTGCGTTCATGATGAGCTATTTGTGTCTTCTAAAGAATGTCGTATTTTGGTAAGATAACCAAGAACACACACACACACACACACACACACACACACATATATATATATATATGTATACATACATGAGTGACTGCATTTTTACGGGCACTCATCCTTGGCCCCTCCTTCCTGCATTAAATATATATAAATATATATATATATATTAATATATATATATATGTTTTGTGTGTGTGTGTGTGTGTGTGTGACTGCTTACAAGAAATATATATAATTGTACTAATTTTCCTCGCAAGCAATGGGCACAACCTCCCTCTTCGTAAAAACTGGGCGTCGCTAACGTGTCTCAAGGAAAAAATAAAATAAAATCTAAAAAAAATAATAAAAATAGCAAAAAGTAGCCAAAAAAAAACACAAAAACGAAAAAAAACAAACCTTGTTTCCAAACCTTAATTCGAGCAGCAATTTTGTGTTGGGGTTTTTTTTTTCCTTCATTTGATCGAGGTTTTTCTGGTATACAATCTTCTTCGTTAAATGTCCGTAATTACCTCCAATTTTACCTATTATAATCTGAATATTAAACGTTCCAAATAAGTTATCTATCGAACACACCCTTTGGAGGGGTTGTAATTTATTACTAAGGTTTTATTTCGCAGAGTTTCAAAAGTAGTAGTAGTAGTAGCAGTAGTAGTAGTAGTAGTAGTATTACTATTATTACTGTGGTCGTATACTGTAAGTAGCAAAGTTTCGTATGACAAATACTTTTAAACTGTTTGGTTCTGTATTACATGTTAAAATACGTTAAAGAAAAGTTCCCCTCAGAACTAGGTTCCAAACTGGAGACTGCATAGACACTAACCGGAAACTTACTTAAGTCTCTCTTTTTGACCCTATATCTCATACCTTCCAAAAAAAAGGAACCTATATACGTTCAATGTAGGGAACCATTTATTACTTGGAATATTAAAGTTACGAAAAAAAAACCATTTGGATCACCTGAAGATCAGGACCCCAGCCTTCTTTAGTTAGCTTTATAAGGCTAACTAACGAAAATATCACGACCTAACCTAACCACTCGTCAAGGGCGTACAGTTGACATAACGATTGGTTAAGTTAGGTCGTGATATTTTCGTTAGTTAGTCTTATAAGGCTAACTAGAGAAGGATGGAGGCCCTGATCGTCAGGTGATCCAACCATTTACATTTTCTTGACTTAATTGAATATTTTGGGAACTTTACTTGCTTACATCGTAACAGTAACAACAAACAAAACTGGTCCCTAAAAATATTAAAATTCCAGAACGAAGTCCACAATACTGACACATTTCCATATCATTTTATCGCTCGTAAACACAACCCACGAAAACGATTCTATCAACATTTGCATGCGAAACAATGGCTGTAAAATTAATATTTAAGCGAAACCGGAAGCTAGATGTTCGTAATAGATGCAATTACAACATGTTTGACCGTTATAGTATGCAACAATAATCAATTTTGTCATTCCTGACCCTCAGAAATGATTATATTTATGTATATAGTTTATGAGTGCATGTTTCCTCAGGGAAATAAAAAATGGTTTATATTGGATATGCGCAGAAAAGGGTTTAGTTCCACTGCGCATAGGTTTGGTTATTATTTATTATTAATTAATTTTATATAATCATAATTCGTGTATTATTATTATTATTATTATTATTATTATTATTATTATTATTATTATTATTAAGCCATACATCTGATAGTATGGACATCACGTAATGTTCAGACAGTGCAATGCAAAGTGGGGAAGACGTTATCCAGAGATCATATCCCGACTCAGACTCCACTTTCACTGCACACACACACACACACACACACACACACACAAGGTAGACATTGTGTTTCTGTTTGAGAATTCAAACTAAAAAAATAAATAACCCGAAAAGAACTGAGAAGAGGGCGGACAGAAAACGAAAAGTTCGTATATATGAAAGTTGAAGAAGAGGTACACAGATTCGAGTCTTATAGGGAAATGGGTATGAATGGGTAGTGGCTTAATACCAAGCGTAACCCGCCTCCAGACTCCAGAGTTCAGAACTTTACGGGAAATGGAAAAAGCTTCAAGGCATTTTATACCCGGATTTTGTCCAACTTTGCATTCTCGCAGGGGTTAAATTATAATAAGCGAAGTCTTATATATATATATATATATATATATATATATATATATATATATATATATATGTCGTCATATTTTCACTGATAATTTTCACTGGCTTGCACACAAGCCGCATTGTAATTATAGTTTAAGTGACATTTTTGGTTTACAGTAAGAACTGAAGACCTAGTTTCGTTAAATACAACTAACTCGTATATTCAAGTGACCTCAATGACATACGACACTTATCCGTCAGATGTAGGTCAGTTTGAGGAAAAAGGATGTCTTGAGTGTTTTCTGTACAATTTTGAAAATTATCGAATAACTAAATCGTCACTTTTAATAAATTCTTTAACGTATAACGTACAAATAGGTCTAAATTAACTTAACCTAACATAGGAAGTATTAAGGAAGAATCCACTCTCTCTCTCTCTAAATTCCCGGCTACAACCCCAACAACATAGCTATGGCCCCACCCAACTAGAACGATCTTTAACCAATCAAACAAATGTTTTTATAATAACGGCATTTTATTCGACATTCTGACTTTAAGTTCAAGTCTACAACCGTCGTTTCAAAAGCGAATTAGGTGTCGACTTATGCCTGAAAGCGACCCTTTACTCTTTATATTCGTCGTAATTCTATTATACGATGAAGGGCAGACATATAAAACCCCTGAAATGACTTCCTTTCGTCTTTCAAATGAAGTTAAAGTTCAACTTTTAATTGCTATGTTGGAATAATTAACATCACGGGAATATTTCTTTCTAAACACTGACTTTATATACATTCACCTTGTGTACACACACACACACACACACACACACACACACACTTATGCATATATATACACTGTGTGTGTGTATGTGTATGTGTGTGTGTATGTGTGTATCTTTCTAAAAAAGAGTAATGAATTGAGCATGAGATTGTGGCAACATGCAACATAGGCATGTTTACATGAATAGATAGAAACTTGTTTTTCAAAGCAAAACGAAAGGTATTATTCAAATGGAAGAGAAGCATGTTGTTATCTTTGATACGTTAATACCGAAAGCCCGAAAGCGTTTACCATTAGAAGGGAGGTCACGGGTCATCTGACTATGACGTCACTGGGTCAATCTATATGTATGTGCGGCCTTTGACCCCGTGCGCGTCTTTGATTAGAAAGTAATTAATACTTACTGAGCGTGTGTACAGAGACACTTATTTCTGTGTACGCAAACTAGTACTTACTGAGCGTATGTACAGAGACACTTATTTCTGTGTACACAAACTAGTTCTTTTGATTGTTTGTGTACACACACGCCAGATTTACAGTACACAATTTCGAAAAGAAATATTCACCTAGAAACATCAAATTTCTAAAAGCATGAAAAAACACTAATTGGGAATATAATCTGTTCTTCTTAAGATACTTTATATCTTTTGGTAACAGTAATAAAATAGAAAAAAAAAACCTCATTATCGATCAGTAATTTTTTTTTTAATACTTTTTTTTAGAAATTATATGTTTCTAGGCCAGTGGTTTCCAAACAGTTGTAAGCGAGCTACTGTTTAGTGGTACGTAAATGTAAAAAAAAAATTAAATCTCACTCAAACCTACATAAAATAAAAAAAATTAAAAAAATTTACGATCTGTAGCTTACAGAAGTAAAAAATTAATTTTAATATACGATTCTACTCTGCAAAAAATTTGAGGGTGGTGATACTGTAAATCGTGATAGTGTAAATCTTCTATTTTGCTGTTGATACTGGTGGTACTGTAAATCTTCTATTTTGCTGTTGATACTGGTGATACTGTAAATCTTCTATTTTGCTGTTGATACTGGTGATACTGTAAATCTTCTATTTTGCTGTTGACATTGGTGATACTGTAAATTTTCTATTTTGCTGTTGATACTGGTGATACTGTAAATCTTCTATTTTGCTGTTGATACTGGTGATACTGTAAATCTTCTATTTTGCTGTTGATATTGGTGATACTGTAAATCTTCTATTTTGCTGTTGATACTGGTGGTACTGTAAATTTTCTATTTTGCTGTTGATACTGGCGATACTGTAAATCTTCTATTTTGCTGTTGATACTGGTGATACTGGAAATCTTCTATTTTGCTGTTGATATTGGTGATACTGTAAATCTTCTATTTTGCTGTTGATACTGGTGGTACTGTAAATCTTCTATTTTGCTGTTGATACTGGCGATACTGTAAATCTTCTATTTTGCTGTTGATACTGGTGATACTGGAAATCTTCTATTTTGCTGTTGATATTGGTGATACTGTAAATCTTCTATTTTGCTGTTGATACTGGTGGTACTGTAAATCTTCTATTTTGCTGTTGATACTGGCGATACTGTAAATCTTCTATTTTGCTGTTGATACTGGTGATACTATAAATCTTCTATTTTGCCGTTGATACTGGTGATACTGTAAATCTTATATTTTGATGTTGATATTGGTGGTACTGTAAATCTTCTATTTTGCTGTTGATACTGGCTATACTGTAAATCTTCTATTTTGCTGTTAATAATAGAAGAAAAGATAAAGTTTGGGAATCCCAGTTCCAAGATGCCCACTTTTCTGAAACTGTAATTTTTTTAACGTAATTTCACCATTTACAGAAGGAAAACAATTTATTTCACTTCAATTCTGTAAATTGTGGATTATAGACAAAATATGAGGAGAGGTAGAATTTATATGTATTTAAAAATAACATCAGTATATGATGATAAATAAAATAGAGACAAAAATAAGTTTATTTGGACGTAAATATTGCAGGAATTTACAAATCTTATCTTTTCTATGTACAGAAACAGTGAATCATATGATTCAGATAGGCTATATATATATATAATAACACACACACACACACACACACACACACACACACGATATATATATATATATCGAGGATATTATTAGACGAAAGCGCTTGAGCATTGTTTCTTGTTTTAACTTTTCCTTCGTGCTTATTTTCATTATATACATATATATACCGGGTGATCCATAGGTTAATGGAGGATGAAATGTAGCGATTAAATGATATCGTCCACTAAGTTATAGGACACCCTATATATATATATATATATATATATATATATATATATATATATATATATATATATATATACATTTGTTTCATTGACATAAATAATCTGTAAAAGGAAATTGCCTCCAACTCATTAACAGCTCTATATTAGTTATAAAACATATATTAATTAAAAAAAACAAGTCACATGATGGAAAGAATATAAAAATAATTAAAAAGTAAGTTAAAAACATTAAAATAATAATGATTTTATTATTGACAGTAATTGGAAAACTATGCAAAAAAAAATATATATATAATGTTCAATATAATGGATTATTCCTTTTACTTTATATATTGATCAAATATTATTGCCTTTCTGAGGCCAAAAGAAGAGATGTTTGTTCTTGCTTTGAACATGTCTGGTTGACAGTTCGTAAACCCATAAAAAGGGCCAATTTATTTTTATGTGCTTGGCATTAAACGCAGAATAAATAATTCATATATGTGTTGTGTGTGTGTGTCTGTGTGTGTGTGTGTGTGTGTGTGTGTGTGTGTGTGTGTGCGCGCGCTATATTTGTTATACTCCATTATAAGTTTTCCATTAAAAATTAGTTTTCAAAATAGAATCAGAATAAATGAGAAATCCATATTAGTGTAACTATAATTATTTTTATCTTTATTTAATCAAAGTGTAAAAAAAAAAAATAAAATAAAATATTTAAAAAAAAAAAAAAATTATTTTAAAAATAAATTAATGTCTGCACTGAAAATTAGGGTTTTAAAACCTATCTCCTTTCTCAATATCTTTTTGTATTAAAACACCGTTCTTACAAAGGGAGAGCCTTCACAATCTTTAATGAAAAAAAAGGAGAACCCAATTACTTTTTTAGGGTTCTCCAATTTGCAACCCACCCCCCCGCTACCCCGCCCTGCTGAACCCTAATACAGCGATTGTTGAGATTTGCCTATTATGTTTTTGGTATTATTAATAATATTACGACAAATTACGTCAGATTTTCAAATATCTCTGGACCGCAGTTGACCCAAAGCTTGAATATGGCGGAGTCAAGCATATATATATATAATTATTATATATATATATATATATATATATATAAGAAAACCTATGACATTGAACAAAAAACGTTTATTTACAGACGGGTAGGAACAAATATTTGGACTTTTGATATTCACATTTTCAATGGCTGAAATATAGTTAAAATTGAATTAAGATATAAACCAAATTAACAGATCAATTGAAATGACGTTATGAAATTGTTAAATTAACAGTATTATTCATATAAAATACATAAACCATAAATTAATAATTCCAATCATATTAACCGTAATTAAATCCAATACCGACTGTACGAGCTTACCATCTGTCAACTCTTCCAGAATACAAAAGATGTTGATTGATGATGTTTTTTTAACCTCATTTGCAACATCTAAGGTCATATGACGGTGGGGTCATGGAATCCGAATCACGAGTCACTACATACTCTGGAAACAGAGGATAGGCTCCCATCCAATAACAACCCAAACCCAATATCGCTTCACTTCAAAGATCGACGGGAAGCGGTATGTTACAGTGATGTAGGACTCGAGACTGGTCTCGGTCTCGGTTTCCGCCATGGTGGTCTCGAATATATCACTGTGATGTTCCTCAAGTGCAACGAACACTTATTTTGTTTTAAGTAGGCTGAAAAATGTCATAAACTATGAATTTGTGAGAAAATTATAAGTAAATTTTGTAATTGTTACTTGATAACCTCTTTAGAATCTTTAGAATGTGAAATACAAAGTTTAGGAATTAGGCATTACACGATATTGACTACATGCAAAATGCATATGGTCTTGGTTTCGATCTCGAGACCTTTTTTCTGGGCTCGGTCTCGGGTGGTTAGGTCTCGTTCTCGATCATGGTGGTCTCGGTTACATTATTGGTATGTTACGACATTATTAATGATATAGCGCAGGATAAAAGAAGAAATAGCTGTTGCTCCCAAAAGTTACTGAACTGGTTTGTTGTGCAAGCTGTATCAGGTGGTTTGAGGTTCGACTGACGATCTCCTCCTAGTCATTCAAAATGGATTAGAAACAGTGAATGTAAGGAAAGATTCAAGAATGTTAAAATATGTTACGCAGGAAATGGTTGAAAGTATTTTAAACCTTGGAAGCCCGCAAGGTCATATTTATATTCCAAGAGAATGAATAGATCCAGTCAATTTGACCGGATGGCCGGTGAAGAGTTGAAGTGATCTGATAGTATGAAGTTGGGGCATTGCTCTGATGGGTTGCGAATGGACGGGTATTCTGGGTTGAACAAAAGTTTTCCAGTTCTAGAGGAAATACCTGCATGAATATGTTTGCCCTTTAGTTAGTCTTGCAAGTAGCCAGGTATAATTGTAAATCTAAACAGTATAAGCTCTCTCTCTCTCTCTCTCTCTCTCTCTCTCTCTCTCTCTCTCTCTATATATATATATATATATATATATATAT
>JAJOZX010001300.1:445000-460000 GCA_023014485.1 Bathynomus jamesi
ACATTAGACTTTCCACACACCACACACACATATATATATATATATTATATATATATATATATATATATATAGATTGTATAATTACGTATTTTCTTAAATTTTTATCAATAATCTTCGTTTAAGCTTTAATCTATTAATAATAATTAATGTATGTTAATGCTTTTGCACCTGTTTCTCTGGCCCACATAACTAACCCGTTCTTTTATTTAATTATTTCTTTTTGTTAAGGGCTTGCGTGTGTATATATGTATATATAATTCATTTGGTTCAGCGTTTTCCAAACTTTTTATTCAACCGCATGTGTCACTCATGATGGGTACATTGGTACAATAATCAGTGTGAGGCTGCATTAAAAATAAATTTGTCATTTATTATTAGATTAATTATTAGATGACACGTTTTCTAAACAATTTTTACATATAATTAATGTACAAAAACTGTAGAAATATTTACTACAGCAGTGGTGCCAAATCATTCTGCGTGCTAAAATACTGTAAAAAGAAAAAAATTTGGTAGTCGCTTTACTAACCTACTCGCATCCCCCCTTCAGCGGGTCTTGCGTGCCCCACAGTCTGGGAAATGGGTTCTTTAGTCGAAATATCGTAACGTTTTACAATTTTTGTAAGTCAGTTATATATTACTAAGTTGCGTTTTCTCACAATGGTCGTTGAACCTACTGTCTCAAATTTACTCTTAGAACTGGACGGGCAACGTGGACAATATATCTGTATAAGTTTGAAGGAAAATAAATCAATTTGTGACTTTGTCTTGATTTAACGCTATTATTAAGTGGGGTACAGCCGTACAGGTGTGACTCAACGTATTTTATGCCATTCGTAACTCGAATTCAAAGAGAACATCATCTCTGTATGACAAGTGAACTTTTATTAGTCGTCCAAACTCGCCGAATTTCGTTGAAACATGTTGAAACTTGTTGAGTAATGAAACATCTGGTATTCTCATGCCCTACTCAATTTTTTTTTTTATGGGTACCTTCGGGAGCCCAACCTTAGATTGTGTGCTGGGTTAATGATCATACATAATTTATACACGACTCACTGATTATACTTTACAGTGACTTAAAAAAAAATTTTAAGGTTAAAATCATTATTAATAAATGCTTAGAATTTAAAGAGGACATATAGCGTGCAAGCATCATTATTACATATAAAGACGCTTTTGAACACTTTTCGTAAAAGGTCAAAGTTCGAATAATATTTGCAATAATAATAAATCTTTTATTCATATATATATATATATATATATATATATATAATATATATATATATATATACACTAAAATTTAACATATTTGTAAGTTATGTCTTCAGTGAACTGAATGTACGTATAATTCTTCTATAATAATTTCCCAGCAAGTAATCATACATACGATTTACAATACTTAAAACTCATTCGCCAAATAAATACAAATGTTTGACGACAACAATCAACATATTGTTAAAATGGAAGTCTTTTGAAGCAAAATAATGACAAAAAAAAAAATTTCAAAACCTCTTTTATAAACTTTAATTATAAGCTTTTATATAAAATGCGAAATGTCTATTCTGTATATCTCACCTGTCGCCAAGCGCCATAATTAGTTTTTTTTATAACAGGTAAAATAGATAATGGAGTTCAATTTATAAACGGAACCTATTCAGATGACAGACTTCATAAAGAGAACAGAATGAAATGCTTGTACAAGCAATGCAGACCTCCCTTTTATTGGTCAAAATAAAAACCTTAATGCATTAATAACTTACAGTGTGTGTGTGTGTATATATATATATATATATATATATATATATATATATTATATATATATAATATTATATATATATATACATACAGGGTGTCCGAGAATTATCTGTACAATTTTTGGCTGTTAGTAAAAGTCAACCATGAAGTGTAGAAATTCCAGTTTGTCCCATTTTACAGAGAATCTCATTAAGTTTTTTCTGATCCCACATTTCGACAAGTTTTTTAGAAATGTACGCGGGTGACAGACATTGATGATTTAAAAGCAAGAATCACAGCTGCTATTGAGCGAATTGATGTGGATATGCTGCAGCGTACATGGCAACACTTGGAGTATCGATTGGATGTTTTGCGAATCACTAATGGTGCACATATCGAATGTTTGTAACAACGTTACTTTAATAAAAGAAACTTTTGAAAATACAGATTCTAAATAATCTTGTTTAAGAATTTCACGTGTGTTATCAAGAATTTTATTAAAAGATGAAATTGTACAGATAATGTTCGGACACACTGGAATTTCTAAAAAACTTGTCAAAACTTGGTATCAGAAAAAACTTAATGAGATTCTCTGTAAAATGGGACAACACTGGAATTTCTACATTTCATGGTTTACTTTTAATAACAGCCAAATATTGTACAGCTAATTCTCAGACACCCTGTATATATGTGTGTGTATATATATATATATATATTCAAAAAACATTTATCGATTACAAAAATGAAATGTGTTTTCACAACTTGACTTTTTCAATTGATTGTACCTCAAACGAAGATAATATATCTTATATTTTTATTATGTATTAGGTCACTGAACTAATTTTAAAGGTGTACGTTTTTTAGTATATTGTTTTCACGACACTGTATTGGTGTATTACGTAAAATAAAGCGGGTTGACAAAAGTAAATAGACACCACAGTGATTGTCCTCAAGAACAAATGGCATAGCTCATCAATGGAATGCCATAACGCGTGTCAGCTTTACATAATGGAAAGATGAAAGCAACACGATTCTAAATATATTGTTTCAATAAATCTGTTATTATTTATTCACTTCTATTATCAAGTCAAATCTATGAAAAAAACAAAAGTGTTTATTAACTTTTGGCAACCCTCTCTGTATATACCCGAGTATTAAGTATATGGAGTATACTGTATGGTGTGTATAAATGTATGATATCCCTCTTCTTATTTTCTCTCTCTTTCTCTCTCTCTCTCTCTCCTCTCTCTCTCTCCTCTCTCTCTCTCTCTCTTTCTTGAACCACCTTCCCTGATTCTAATCTTTTGCTTCTCTGTTCTGATTCCGTCTTCTTTCCCGCAGCTCGACGACGCCACCCTTCAAGTGTATCGAGATGGCGACTACGGCACTTACCTTGACCTTGAGTCTTCGCTGGCGGAGCAAGCCGACGATATCGACGGGCTCACAGACAGGTAAGCTAAGAGGAGCGCCCCCAACCCCAAAAACAGGTTTAACGGGAAAGGCGGCTGTTATGCTTATGCTGAAGATGAAGCCTCAAAAAATCGAGAGAGATATTTCTTTAGCACAATTAGCACAATTAGCACAATTTCTTGAGTACAATTAACAGCATAAAAAAAGGTTTTAGTTACCTACAATATTTCATATTAATGATAAATGACACGAATTCCATTTTTATAAATGATTCTTTAAGGTGTATTTCAGAAATTAATATTAATAATAATAATAACAATAATAATAATAATAATAATATTAATAATAATTATTATTATTTTAGATATTTTAGATATTAGATGGGTCATTGTTACAATAATTTTTGTTAACGTGATGTAATTCAAATGTTTGCTCGTGTAATGATGGATGGGTTTGTTTAACCTCCTTTGCAACACCCCAAGGTCATATAACGGAGGGGGCATACAGTTTTATGTGGGTACAGAACCACGGGTCGCTACAGACATATACTTATTTCGTCGATAACACCAAACAATCGACACACTAAAAAATAATTTAACCTAACCGAATCTAGCCGACAATACACTCGTCGATAGATTGCGAAGTCGTCTCTACATTATCTAGACACAGAGGGAGGTCCTCCAACCAATTACTACCCAAACACAATGCCGCTTAACTTCTCTGATCAACGGGAAAGGGTGTTGCGGCATTAACCACAACGGGCCTGAATTCTTCTCATTTTATATATACACAGTGTGTATATATATATATATATATATGTGTGTATATATGTATACCTATATTAAGAATTTTTAATTAATTTATATGTATATCAGGTTCTTTAAACTATATGGGCATTTCAAACGTATAATATTGTAGCTATTAAACCCCTAAAGTTAAATTTATATTAATTATAGAAGGAAAAGAAAAAACCCTTCTACCATGACTTTTAACCTACAGTTAACAATAAATAACACTAAAAAAAACACAAAACATTTTTTAAAACCGCCAAAAACCCATAAAAATGAAAATATATAGCACACGAACGAAGATATTTGAATCGCTATAATTTGTTATTTCCTAAAGACGATATACATTCTGCCTTAAAGACGATATACATTCTGCCTTAAAGACGATACATTCTATCCTAAAGACGATACATTCTGAGACATATTACTTCTCGTTACTATGTCTTTTCTGTCATTATTTTAATTCGAATTAATATAAAACACTTTCCCTTGTATATACGCCTTGACTCTTCCTCCTTCGTGGTATGACTAAAACATAGTATAAGACTCAAATAAGGATTATGAACCTCAAGTTTTCATTAAGGGTTAAGATAATGTCCTAGATAATTATTAGTCTGTCGTGATATAGGGTGATCCAAAAAAACAAGTTGTTCCAAAAAAATAATATAGTGAAAGTTATTTTTTGGGAACATTTTTTTTATCACCCTGTATTATGAGTTACTGCTTTTCTTTACTGAAAAATTATAGGACAGGTTTACAGCGAATGTATTATGCAGGAATTTCTTTCATATATAATATATATATATATATATATATATATATATTTTTTTTTAACTGCAAACAACACACAGTATAATTAATGTAAAGAACGACGCTTGTATAGAAGAACGTTCCGCAGAAGATGAGGAGAAAGAACGAACAAATGAAAAATGAGGTAACCACCCGGGAATCGAACCCGGGATCTTCCGATTGCAGGTCAAATATGCTAACCACTACACCATGGGCCTCGATTGATCAGAAGTCGTAATTCTCCTACATACGAGCAGAAACCAATGCCCTGAGGGGGCACCTTCGCATGTCGCACATATATACATTTTAACTGCAAACAACACACAGTATAATTAATGTAAAGAACGACGCTTGTATAGAAGAACGTTCCGCACAAGATGAGGAAGAACGAACAAATGAAAAATGAGGTAACCACCCGGGAATCGAAACCGGGATCTTCCGATTGCCGGTCAGATATGCTAACCACTACACCATGGGCCTCGATTGATCAGAAGTCGTAATTCTCCTACATACGAGGCCCATGGTGTAGTGGTTAGCATATCTGACCGGCAATCGGAAGATCCCGGTTCGATTCCCGGGTGGTTACCTCATTTTTCATTTGTTCGTTCTTCCTCATCTTGTGCGGAACGTTCTTCTATACAAGCGTCGTTCTTACATTAAATACTGTGTGTTGTTTGCAGTTAAAATGTATATATGTGCGACATGCGAAGGTGCCCCCTCAGGGCATTGGTTTCTGCTCGTATGTAGGAGAATTACGACTTCTGATCAATCGAGGCCCATGGTGTAGTGGTTAGCATATTTGACCTGCAATCGGAAGATCCCGGGTTCGATTCCCGGGTGGTTACCTCATTTTCATTTGTTCGTCTTTCTCCTCATCTTGTGCGGAACGTTCTTCTATACAAGCGTCGTTTTACATTATATATATATATATATATATATATATATATATATATGAAAGTATAAGCGCATAGCTGTGCGTGTTCACAAATGTAAAATTTACCAACCCACCAAGGTTTTGTAGATGCCAAAATGCGCTGTTATGTGTTTATATATTTTCAACTAATGGTACCTTCGTGTCTGCCAGTTAGATTTGAATTAAGTACTATCTACTGGCTTGTGAGCAGGGGGTTAGCAACGTAAAACGTCTCTGGACACGAAAGTATTATGTGTTTCTTCGGATGATGAAATGTCGTCAGGTTGCTGTTAACTTTTATTCTGTAGTAGGTTAATGGTCAGAGGGTCCGGGTTCGAATCCTGATAGTTAGATAAATTTTGCAAATATATGTGTGTGTGTGTGTGTGTGTGTGTATATAATATGTATATATGCAAACCACCATTGACTGTAACATATATATATAATATATATATATATATAATATATATATATATATTATATATATATAAAATTTTGACTTGCTGACTGAAAAAAACTTTATCGTACACCGAAGCCCACATCCTGATCAACCAGCTACCCACATAGCTCTTAACTGTTGCACGACTGTCCATGTGTTTTAATGCTATAAAAAAGTATACCCAGTGAACGTACGTGAGCGATAATACAGTTATCTTTCATATTAAATATTGATGACAGTAATGTGGAGAACCCTATTCCTGCAATTAAATTGAGAGGCGTAAATAATTTCTACCACGAAAAACAGAATTTTTTTTTTAAGTTTATCCGCCATGAGCATCGAGCGCGGAGGGATTCATCTTTACCCATTATCCATCCTTATTTCTCCTGTAAGTTAAGATGCAACGGAATGAATAGCTACAGGCGACTCACATCAAAATGAATCTCAAAATTTTTCTAACAAAAGCAATATATAATATATATATATATATATATATATATATATATATATATATAGGCACGACTATTTCGACTCAAGTTTTGTAAAACTGAATTGCAAAGCACGAAAATAAATTACACTCTGGCTTACAATAACGTATATTATTTAGTAAAATAATAAAGAAACTTTACAATTAATAATAGCGTGTTGTGATTTTAGTTGTTTATTTTGTAATAAAATATAAAATTTTTACGCAGACAAATGCTAGAGAGAGAGAGATTGGAAGCGAAAAACTAAAATTCCTTTTGTAGAAAGCGGCGAATTTTAGCTATTTTGTATCTTTGCCCAAAAATATTTTTACCCACAACACGGCAACTTTATTCTATTTTAGCTCGGCTGTCGTTATTCACGGGTCGCCGAGACCTAAGACTTAAGTATTTAATTGTAAGTAGTCTTAAACAATTGTTTGTATTAAGACTATATAGAAAAAAATATCACGACTAATTGGTTGTTGTGGAGGTTGGTTTGGGAGGCGGGGGGGAAATCAGTAAATAGAAAAATATTTGATTTTAACATGCTTTTAACCTACATCCATTGTTAACTATTTAATTTTAGTTCCCTAACGTTAAGTTAAAAGCTATTAATAGAATTTGACATACGAATTCAGGTATTTGAATCTCTCTTGTTAATAACCAATGTAACAATTAATTTATTTTTAAAATAAGATCATATCGAAGGAAAAACCGTGAATATATTATATATATATATATATATATATATATATATATATATATATATATATATATATATATATAATTAAGAGACAGAACATTAAAATAATAATGACATCAACTTAATAAGAATAAATAAAAACGAAGGAGTAGAACCTAAAATAGGTGTCAGTGCGACGACTCTGACTACTCTTAAATCATTCTCAGAAGAAAAGAAAAAAAACAAAACAATTTTACTTTAAGAATTTGGCCTCGTGTGAACTGACCAAAATGCCTCCAAAAAAAAACATAAATGCCTCTTTCTCAGAGGAACTGGTCTTGTGTCTATATATATATATATATATATATGTTACAGTCAATGTGTGAAACCAGTTATTTCATGATTAAAAATTGCAGGCATTTCGCGTAATTTCATGAAGCTATTAATGACTTCGTGAAGGTTAGGTTCGGTTAGGTAAGGGTGGTTAGGTAAAATTAGGTTGGTTAGGTTAGTAATGCGTATTACCTATGTTTAAAGGTCACAGGTATTACGCGAAATGCCTGAAATTTTTAAGCATTACGTGAAATAACTGGTTTCACACAGTGACTGTAAATATATATATATATATATTATATATATATATATTATATATATATATATATTATATATATATATATATATATATGATGTAAACATAGATACATACGAAGAGAGAGAGAGAGAGAGAGAGAGAGAGAGAGAAATGAATAGCTACACCGAAAGTGTGCCTCTGCACGTGCGCGCGCGTCAGTATTTGAAGCGTTGCCACTACACATACAGTACAAACTAATCGCAGTAATGTGTTAACCTCAGGAAACGATGAAAAAAAAACCCTCAAGGGCGTGGCAAACGTGAGTTGAATTAAAAAAAAAGAAGTCCGTTTATTTCCATTAAAAGAAAGATAACAAAATGATGAATTACACCCAAACGTTACATATATATACAGTATATATATATATATATATATATATCGTGTGTTTATTAGTACACCTCGTCAGGGAATCTATTCCCTGGCGAGGCGTACTGTTCAATACACGAAAAACCTTGGAATCGTTTTTCTTTTTTTTTCCTTGTGGGTTTATATCCTTTATTTATTTTGCGTATTTAATTGTGAAATTCATCCCACATATAATATATATATATATATGTGTGTGTGTGTGTGTGTGTGTGTGTGTGTAAGCCAAATGTAAAAGTAAGGATGGAATTAAATTAAACAAAAAGCAATTAGATCAAAGACTTTTTAATTAAAAGCAATTGATGGATGACATAAAACATCCTTTTTTGAACGATGAAAAGAAAATAATCAATGTTTAGTTGTAAATTGTCATTTAAGTTGAAAATTAATCGATTTATTATAAGATTTAATCAAGAAGGTTATTATACATCTGACACTACATTTAGCGCCTTTATCTGTGATCCACATTTTTTTGAGGTTATTTTAATTTTAATCTGGGTGGACTTCGTAACCTAGTTTTAACTTTCTGCAAGGATCTCTCATCGTACAGAGGTCAGATTCGTGGTCCTCCCTCACAATATATATATATATAGGTATGTAGATATGATAGATAGGTAGATTGATAAGTAATAGAAAACGTGAGGTCTTGCATATTATATACAGTACATAAATGACCCCCCTCTTTCGTTTTTGCTGTTTTGTAGAGCACAGCGAATTTTTTTTTTGCTGTTCGACTTACATCTCAGCTCAGGATTTGTAAGGTCGAGAAACATCGTGTTGGTTTTTTACACAAAACAGAAGATTAGGTCCATCCCCCAACGTCGGAAGACATAGAATGAAATGGTATATTTCCAACTCTAATATATCGACATAAACAAATCTAAACAAGTTTTGAACAGGTTTTGGTCATGAATGCGCATAAGAAAACCTTGAGGAATTATCTCGCTAAATATCACTAAAGTGGCTATTTTTTTTTTTTTTTTTGCTCCGTTCATGTAGCCTTTTTAGCGATTATACGTTCTAGGATATAAATTATAAATAAATTACAAATTATAATTATAAAAATTATAATTTTTTTTAAGCGAAACGCCTAAGGCAAGAATCCTTTCATAACTGGTTGAAAAGTTTATATTTAGAGAAGTTATTTCAGAAAATGGAAACCTCAGCGAAGCCTATTTAATAATAGTTTTCGAGGGTTTTATAGCATTATTTGGTACACCTTTAGTGTAGGGATTACCTTGCGTTTTTTACACCCGTAACAAAGAGAATAATGATCATAAAACGCTATAAAAAGAATACAGAAAATCTCGAGCTTAAATCTTATAGTTTTGGTATTTGTGTTTAAAACCCGTGATCATCACGAAACCTGCTCATAAAATAACGCGTGTCTCTATAGTCAAGTTTCGGCTCTCATTTCGTTGTAGTTAAACCGAAGGATTTATTCCTATTACCAAAACTGTGTCTATAAATGTACGATATGAGGTACCTAAACAGTTCTCCATATATATATATATATATATATAATATATATATATATATATACACACATGAAAATATCTTATCTGGAAATAACAAAAGTACATAATCATTACTTGGAACGTGTAAGAAGTTTCAAGCGTGATTATACTCAGATCATTATCCAAAGGATGAGAGAATCATGTAGAATGTGTAAGGAATCAAACATATTCCTTGGAAGTGTGTTCATGTTCCATCTCACCAAATCAGTGTGTCTTAAATTAAGTGTGATGTCCTTGTTTGCTGTCTGGTTCATTTGTCTGAAGGAGGGGCGATTGATTGATTGATTTCAGGGTGTGTCAACCTTTAAGGTCATTAACACCTTTGCGGGTGATACTGGGTGAAAAAAAAATCACGAGACATGTTGGTAAATGATAACTACTAAAACATACGAAAGAGTTATACAAAGCACAAACTATACCTTCTTCATATATATATAGTGCCGACTCTATGGCACTTATAAAATGGAGGCCAGCTGTTCCTGGTAATTCAACCGCGGAGCAAAAGGTTCTATAGAATCATAAATCAGTGAAAAAAACTCCGAATGACGCAAAACTGAAAGACGGAGAAACGAAAGATAATAAAAGCTTAAAACAGATGATAAACTAGAAAGAAAAGATAGATTATGATGGGCGGAACCCAAATAATCTCTCAAACCAACGGACGCACGACGAGACTTGAGAAAAAATATAAGAAAATTTATCATTCTTATAACCCATGTTGGGTTGTTCCCAGCGAGAAATGGGACGCTTAGTAATCGTCAAAAACGTTTATAAATCGTCAATAAAACGTTTGTAAATCGTTAAAAACGTTTATAAATCGTCAATAAAACGTTTGTAAATCGTCAAAAACGTTTATAAATCGTCAATAAAACGTTTATAAATCGTCAATAAACGTTTATAAATCGTCAAAAACGTTTATAAATCGTCAATAAACGTTTATAAATCGTCAAAAACGTTTATAAATCGTCAATAAAACGTTTATAAATCGTCAATAAAACGTTTATAAATCGTCAATAAAACGTTTATAAATCGTCAAAAACGTTTATAAATCGTTAATAAAACGTTTATAAATCGTCAATAAAACGTTTATAAATAGTCAATAAAACGTTTATAAATCGTCAATAAAACGTTTACTTCACGTTCACTAAATGCCCCATTTCTTGGTGGGGTCATCAAACGGAATTTATGAGTGAAGAAGAGTTGATATTGTGAATAAAAAACCAAAACAAAACACCAACTCATTCGCTCTACCTATTTTCCATTTCTTCAAAGGATGTATTTTGACTCTTTGAGTAAAGGTGAAAATTGATAGCAGAGTGGCTGTCATTTTCATGTCTCTTTCAAACTCTGAAATCATGGACGAGAAAAGATTACAATATGACACACACGTTCTTCAAAATTTTCTTAATTTGGTGCATATTACAGTTAGAATGTTAGGATGTTATAATGTTTCAGACCAACAAAGACCCTAGGATCCACTCATGGCTGGTCTACCTAACTGTGTTCGTAATTGTGTTGTGTTAATTGTGTTAAAATAGTGTTATGCTTAAATACGGAATAACGACATCTGATAGACTTGACATTTTATATCGACAAGTCAGCTGTTAGATTAAATTAGGTTAGGTTAGGTTAGCATAGGTTAGTTTACCGTAGGTTAGGTTAGGTTAAGGTCCCTTAAATACTGGCCAATACCTAGTAAAACTTATATTCTCCATTGGAAATAATAATATTTGGGCTGTTTATTAAACTTTGGCTTCTGTCTATATATATATATATATATGTGTGTGTGTGTGTGTGTGTGTGTGTGTGTGTGTGTGTGCACGCGCGCGCAAGCAGCTGGGCATAAGTGAACTCGAGTGTGATAAGTCACGGATGTTGTGTGGTAATATATTTTTTTAAAACAGAATATTAAAAATCTATAAAAAAAAATCTAGAAATATTTTTAATGTCGGTAAAAAAGATATGTTAGTCCTGATTAGTTTAGGTTACGCTAAGTTAAGTTAGTTAGGGTTGGATTATATTAGGTTAGGCTTGATTAGCGAGTACCTCATTATTTAATAACAACATTAAACACCCTTCGAGCCTTCAATTGCGTCCAAAACACTTATCACGGCTTTCTCGGTTCGATAGCACGTAGGTTAGATTAGGTTAAATTAGGTTAAATTAGTTTTGGTTAATTAATTTTTAGATATGTGCATTTCAACAATTCGGCACCTCGCTTACGCGGAGGTGTGTGTGTGTGTGTCTATTATACTTATTTTTCAAGAAACACCACACACTTTTTCTACATGACTGTAATAAAATTTAAATAATTCTTATATTCTATATTTAGTTCTACAATTTGACCTTGATAAGTTAATTTTAAACGATGAGAAAAGTTAACTAAAGTGAAATACTTTGATCATAACTTTAAAAAATGAAAATAAAATTAAAAAAAGAGTGAATTTCATGCTTCAACAAACAGAAAAATCCATTTTATCTCATTATTATTTTATGTATCATAAAATTCTCGTATTTTTAGTACAGTTCTAGTTAATATGCGTACATTTGCAGTTATCTTAATACGTGTACAGTGTACATCTTCAGTACAGTATGTAAAAAAGTACACATGTATGTACACGCTTAATAAATAGTCGTGGTTGGTGTTCTTAATTGCTGGTATAACAAGTGCCATTTTCTTCACACTGATGGCATCTCTCATGAGTTGGATGTGGCACTTTTCTTTAGTCTCTTCAGTTACTCAATGGTCATTGTCCAATGAAGACTTCTTTAAGTGATAATTTTAAAATAAAAATATTCTCTTCTCTTAATTCCAAAAAGTTTTCACCAAGTGAAGTTTAAAGTGATAAAAATCATTTTTCCCTTTTCCAAAACTTTTCAAATGAAGTCTGTAACAAAACTATGGTTTTAAAAACTTCTATAAACGAAGCTTAAACAAACAGTCTCCCCTCTTTAGAAACCATATTCAAATAAAGTTCAGACACTAAAAATCTTAATTCATCTTTTGAAAAATTCTTCAAATGAAGTTTGACATAAAAATTTTATTTCCTCTTTCGTAGATCTCTTGAAGCGAAATTAAAATATACACTTTTTTTTCCTCTTTTTTGGCGTCTTCAATTCAAGTGCTTGAAAGTGGAAGTGAGGAACAAAAACAGTAAAAAAGCTTTTCTCTTTCCTTTAATGAACTTAAAAAGGGAATTACTTACTTAGTTAAATGTTAAACAGAAGTTCAAAGGCGTATGAAGTCACGCACGATGGCTACGCATCAAGAATCGCCTCTTGTATTTACTGTAACGTAAGAATAATGTGTTTTTTATGCGCGTAATAAAATATGACCTTCTACTTTATGGATTACTGATCCACAACAGTCTTTACAGTTTGAATCAGACGAGGTTAATTATAGGAAAGGAAGATATATATATATATTTTTTAATATTATTTGCGAGGTAAAAATTAAAAGATTCACTGTTTTTCACAAAGCACCACTCCGCCCATACACTCAATCATGCATGTAAGGTACAAGTGATACTATTGGCAAGTATATATGTATGTATGTATATATATATATATATTTGGTCACAGATTGTTTATAGATTATAGATTAAGTCGTAGATAGAAATCAAAGACTTCACTGTGTGTTTACAAAGCCCCGCTCCGTCTATACACCATTCACAGTATATATATATATATATATATATATATATATATATATATATATATATATATATATATATATATATATATTGTTTTTGAGACGAAATGGATCACTGGAACTTGAGACAACCTGACTCTATCTGATCCCATAAAATTAATGGGAATAAAAGAATATAAATTTTTCTTTAAGAAACATGTACTGTACAAAGTTACATAAAAACCAAGAATATCGTAAACAACAAAATCTCAACGTTCTCGAAACTTAAGTAAAGTAGAACTTACACCATTTTTTAGCTTGAATTTATGGATTATACATTATACAATATACCCCCATAAAATTTTTAATTCACTGTACGCATTAATTATATGTATTCAGTTCAAAATTGCCTCTAGAGTGAATTTTTTTCCCCGGAGTCGTCTTGCAGTTAAATTCCAAACTCGGTGTCAGTAATTTACTTTTATCTCCAAACTCGTATTTTCATAAGGTTCGAATCCTCTTTTGTTACATCATTTTCATAGCTTGTCATGCGGAAAATGTAATTCTTAAGAATATGGGTCAGTTCAGTGAAGAAGTTCTTTCAGATGATTGAAGAAACTTATAATTAATAATAATTTTTACTGGTTTTTGCTACTGTTTAATAAAATATAGTTATATGAATGAATGGTGTAAAAAGAAACTGTAATAATTATCTATTTAACTGATACATTCGGCAATTTTAATTCAGTAATACCGGTGATTCGGTAATATTTTGAGTTTTGTATCTGATATTTAGTAAAACTCCACATGTTTTCCATCATTTTCCGTAATTAAACGAAATCTACGCTCTAATTCAGTGTAAACATTGTCCAAAATAGTTACAGGAACTGTTGTTAGGGCATCTGTAATACGCATTTTTAGGTTATTAATAACCCTTGGTTTGTTGTGATATACGGTTGTCTTTACATACCCCTAAAGATAAAATCTAAAGGAGATAGGTCTGGAAAACGAGGTGGCTATTTTGTAGGTTCTTCTTGGCCACTCACCGTCCTGGGAATGTTTCATTTAGAAACATACGCATAGTAAGAGCAAAATGAGGCGGTGCACCATCCTGCCGAAACACAGCATGTTGAAATAGACGATGGAATCTATCGTACAAGAAGAGCAAAGAACTCTTTTAACATTCTAAAATAAGAGTCTCCATTAGCGGTTTTGCTTTCTTCAGAATAAAAAGGCCCGTAAATGCTATCGCATGACAAAGCACACTAAACGTTCACTTTTGGCACATTTTTCTCATGTTCATATGTTTCGTGTGAATTTTGTTACCCTCAGATCCTACAGTTACGGCGATTTAATCTACCAGAGGTATAAAAAGTTGGGTCGTTACTAAAAATGAGATTTAAAAGAAACTGATCATCAGTTTCAATACTTTCAATAAATTTTTGACAGTGTCAAGTCTCGTAGCGCAATCTTCCTCGTGCAGTTGGTGAACAACCTGTGTATCTTTTAGGATCTGAATTTTAAAATTATGTGTAGGATTTTACGGGCAGAAGGCATGAAATGTTTAACTCAGCTGCTGCTCTCCTTATTGACATCTTAGGGCTTCTCAGGAATGCTTCGCGAACAGCATTGA